>OU015498.1:137809515-138114515 GCA_907164885.2 Dolomedes plantarius
TTAAAATTTAAATAAAATCTGAACACCACATAACAGCATCACTTTACTTAATTCTATTACGCTAAATGATTAATACGTTAACTGCGGTGGAAAAATTTAACTTAAGTTGTTTCATAATTTTAGTTCATAAATGAACCCGTGCCAAATATAAACCATTGAGGTGTTCGGTATGCAAAATGTTACAAGTTGAAAAATATTTTTATATATTTTGATCGAGAGGAAAGTATAATCTATATATATATATATATATATATATATATATATATATATATATATATATATATATATATATATATATATATATATATATATATATATATATATATAACAGTTCCGTAACTGACTCACTGACTGGCATACAACACACAGACCAAACCGCTCGACCTAAAGGGCTGAAATTTTGCTTGGTGATTCTTCTTGTAGTGTAGGGGTGCACTAAGAAAGTTTTTGAAAAATTATTCTTAGATTTTTTTTAATTAAATTTTTAATCTGTTTTAATAACTTTTTGAGTTTGCATTTAAAATAATAATTTGAGGGTTATAAAATTTATATCATGAGAAAGGTCATAAAAATTCCTTTAAAATGAAATCTTTTTCGGGTTTTTAACTCCATTTTCTGATTTTTGGTGAATTTTTAAAGATTAATTTATAGAATTTAATTTATTAAATGCTGATCACGTGATTTCTTTTTCTGGTACTTTAAATTAATTTATCGTCATGTGCATAACAACGAAATAGACAAAAAAAAAATTTTTTTCTTGCTAATGCGGCAGACGATTGGACATTATCCAAAAAAAATATTAAATACAGTAAAAGATATGTTTCTCAAACTGTACTATATTCTTTAGTATGTTCTATTGGATTTAATTTGAATATTTTCTTCTACATTATTTTCTCTATTAAAGCTTAATTTCAATTTATTTTATTTATAAAACGCAATAATCACTACATTTGAATATGGCATCAAAAAGGAAAAAGCGTTCCAGGCAGAGAGATAGATCTGTGCTATTATTAGGATTATACGAATTCATGTTTTTATGTAAGATACAAAAAATAATATACCCCAGTTTTATAAACCACTAAAAATAGTTTCACTCTTTTGGTAGGAAGTTTGAGCTTATTTTAAAATTTCAGAGTGGGTTCAAAATCTTCAAATAAGGCCCATTTTTATTTTCTTAATATTTTGGAATAAAAAATTGAAACCTGAAACTCCTCGCTAGGTGTCTCTATGAAACTTTGTACAAGTTTCTATTGTTTTTTTTAGAGTTAAAATTCTGAAAACGTTTCCCCGAAGCAAAAGTTACACCAAAATATTAAAATTTTATTTTGCCGTTTAAAAATTTATTCAACAAAATTTTTATAAATCCTTAAGATAACTTATCTGGTAACCTTCCCCGTGCACTAAAGGAAAAAAAAAAAATATGTAAATAGTGCCGGTTCGGAAAATTTATTAGCGGAATCAAAAATTTAGTATTAAAAAACAAAATTTTAAATATTTCAAGAATTTAACATATCCACAAGATATAAATATAATTGGAAATATTATTGGAATAATCTTCTGATTTAACTTTCCATAGGCACGGTAATTTTCTATACAGTTCAATGAACGGTATTAAAAATTCGGGATTAAAGAATAATTTTCAACTTCCATTTTGTTCGAAAACAAGCGGTAAACTAATAGAAATTAAAGCCGGCGAACCTTCAGGCGTCTGGTATCTCGCGTACAGTACCCCACTCACGGAGACTTCTGGCGCCAGGAATTCGGTCTGGACTGAAATTCCAGACACAACATTTTTATCATCTGACGTCTCACCAAGACACCCCACTGACGGAGACTTTTGGTGCCTGAGGTACCAAAAGCCCGTCATCACAGATGACGGAAGTCTACGTGAGTGGCCGGCTTTAGTTTTTGAATTGGGCGCCGCGCCTCGTGTGCAAAGAACCTCACACGGCAGTCAACTACATGAAAATAAACAAGGCAAGTCAGTTGAATCAAGAAATGTGCCTCGTCTGAAAGAGGCCTTTCAAGGCGAAACCTTCTCTTCTGGGGTTGTGGCAACCCTTCGTCAGCAGCTACACGCAGGCGACTCGAAATTCCAAAAGTGCCGGGCTACCATGTCGCTGGCCCGGGCAGAATCGGACACGCTGTAACTCGCGATCCTGGTGGGTACTAATTCTAATATTTTGGTACTAATTGGGTACTAATTTTTGTGAAAGTTTCAACTCGAAACTCCAAAAGTGCCGGGCCAGCGACATGGACCTCATTTCAAACAAGAGGTGAAAAAAGCGTCCACAGACAGCAATCCAGCATCAATTTCGATTTGCTCGTGCTGCCATCTGTTGAATTGTTTAGGAATCCTTTTATTCTCCAAGAAATTTTAACAAAATAAATTGAAATAAGTATATTATTGAATTTTAAATTTACTTTCTTCAAATATCCACAATAATTTTAATTTGTTAATTAGAAAATAAATGTATTTAATAAGCTTTAATTAAAAAATTAAGTTGCATAAATTAAAAAATTTAAAGTTTTAAATTTGCAATAATTTAAATTTATTATTTTGTGTTTTTGATTTTTCTTCTTTTATTTTCAGAATTTAACTGAAAATAATAAGTGCATTTGAAAATCTTGCACTGAAAGCAAGAAAGTGAATGAAAGTCCTGTACTGTATGTGCTGAAGTATATACAATCTGATGAATCTTGCCCAAAAATGGTTCTAAATCTTTTGCTAACATATTATCAGCTTTACATATCATGTCATCATCAATTGGAAATATCTTGCTTCCTGTACATTCTTACCTTAAAATTTTGGTCAAAGTTTCAAATGTGTTGACATCTTTACTTTCAGCTGTAATTAATTCTATCTGTTGTACGTTTTAAAAGTTTCTCCTATGCTGACAGGTGCACCTTTCCCACACCTGCCTCTCTATAATTCCATGTCACGTTTTGGATGCTGGGAAACAATTATTGTGTGTGTTACCTGAACAAATGAAACATTTTGTTTCTGTATTGTGTACAGGGTCCATCACCTAACATATGAACAGTATTAATTGAATGCTGGTTCTTGAAAAAGTATTTTGAAATGGTCTGTAGATGAGCCCAGATGGCCGATGTGTCATGTCTGTGTCATTTGCTTGCAGTGGCAAAAGGAATCAATGTTAACGAAACCTTTTGTGCCTGGTAAAGAACACAGTTTCATTGCACATATGTTTGAAGTTACTCGCTTCTCTTCTTCTACTTTTTTTTTTTTTTTTTAATTACACTGCGCATTAACTGTAGAAATTAATTTAGTTGTTGAACAAGAAAGTAGTCAGTGATTTAAAGTAAATAATAAATAGATAATATATCAATTCAATATTTGATAAAAGTTGGTAGCCAATAACAAAATCTTATAAATTTAATGTTAATATAGTCTCTATTTAATGTTAATATTGGCTGTAATATTTAATGTAATATTGTGTATATTTAATGTTATATTGTGCAATATTTAATGTTAATATAGTCTCTTAATATTTATCAATTTTCAGACTTTTTGAGTATTCAAAGACTGATTTGTATAGTTTTAACGGGTTTTCATTATGTTGGTTTGAATATTAAAGATTCAGAACATTTCTGAACATAACGTAAAACTTCTGAATTCAACATTTTTATTTCTTGTGTTATGATCATATAAGTCTCTAGGTATATTTTATGTGATACAAATACACATTGCTTTTTTTTATTTAGTAAATATATTTAAATTATGCATTTAATATACTTTCTTATCAAGACCTGAAAAGATTATATTTTTCATTTGTATTGTACAGCTGGAAACTAATAGAGCTACTTTGTATTGGGATGCTAGAGGAGAGCTATGGTCTCTTGACTGTCTCTCGACGTAGGGGATGAAAAAAATGTATTGTATATAACAATACTACTGAACTTCTAGTATTCAATAACCTCAGAAGCCAGAATAACAATATTTTTCTTCGTTATAAATTAAAGGATGCTAAGTGCATTTTTAAGCTTACCAAAGAGAGAAAAAAAATTGTAAATTCTGTAACACTTTTCAGTAATAGAGATAAATATTTGTTTCTTGGGATTCCATGAGATCTAATTGTAAGAAAAGTTACGTACATATTACACTAGATAACCCAACAAGCCATATTTAACTCCCTTAATAGTAGCCATAATTAGTACCCTTATATTCTTCAACCTTTGAATTCATTTAGTAGCTAGAGTTTATGCCTGAATTTTAATACAGGTTTATGATAATGATTGAATCATTTTTAAAGAGCAAGATATTTTTTTATCTCAAATTATGTTAACCTTTATTTAGATGCTTGTTTTACTACAAATTCACAAAAATAACAAAGACAACATTAAATTTGGACTATTGGAATCGGTTGGTTGATTTGTAACTCTATGGTCAATTATGCTCGTAATAGCTAATAAGACTGTGACCTATGGTTTAAAGTGGATTCAAAATCATTTCAACATCCAAGCCAACCTGAGATTCAAATCTGACTCTTTTCATACGTTAAGTCAGAACGCTAACCATGATACAACTTAAAATTTATTGAGGAGATAGGTAAAGAGGTCACAGTTATATATTTCATATTCCATGATCTTAGATTTCGTTTTTCTTGGAACTGTTCCCGTTCCAAGAGTAGGTGTCCTACTATCCCCAAATGATCTAAAATATTCTCACGTTGGCCAAGTTTATATCTTGTATAAATTTTCTGATAAAGCTGAAACTATAACCTTCACAGCTTAAAATATATGGTCAATAAATCACACCCACAATGAAAACCTGTAAAGCTAAATGTAATGTCCAACTAAATGTAATGTTGGGACTTCCTTGTGATGAGTTGTATATGATTAAACAATTGAATTCAATGAAATACATTCATTTATTGTTGAAATACAAAATTTAACACTAAATGTCTGTTTGAATTGGGCATTGTATAGTACCACATTATTTACTTTATTTACAACTACATTATATACAATAGGGTCATTGGTAAATGGAATAGCATGTAGCTATGTAAATCTGATGGGATCACTTTAGAAATTGGTCACAGTATACATATAACACTGAAGATTTAAAAAAAAAAACTTTTATAGTTTATCACAGGGATCACTAACTGAAACTGCATGTGAAAGAAATATATATATAAATTCAAATGAATAGGAAAGTTTAGGTAATGGGATTTATTTTTTTAGGAAAAGCATGCAAGAGGCTATTTACCACTGGGGGGACACCTAAGGTAAAATTCCTTAGAGTGACTAGACCATAATCATATTTAATGGTGCTTGGAAACTAACCCGAAACAAGTGAGTTAGAGTAATACCTGACGCTGCTTGTAGCAGAAAATGAAATTATAGAAATCTGGGAAATGTTCAAGATGTCATGAGAATGCTATCATTACTATTCTATCATATATTATCATCTTATTAAAAAAAAAAAATTTCTCAGCACTGATACAAGTTACAGCACATATAACAGGAAAACAGATATTAATACTTTCTTATATTATAATATTCATACCAAAATAATTAATATTCATGTGTGAAAATACAAAATAAAAATTTAATACTGCATATTAAAAGTCAACTTTTTTTTTGTCTTTGGTTATTTTTTCCTATTTAATGGAAATTTTCTCTGCTTGCTAATAAGCTTGTTAGGTGGAGCTTTGGGTGTTGATTTTTGTTGTTCTGCTATCAAGTGAAGCGTAGAATAGTGAATAGATGGCGCCACCCTTAAACCTATTTCACCTCTTGTTTGAAATGGACTGTTCCACACGTAGGGATTTGAGTTGGGAAATAAGCCTCCTAAAGAGTTTAGGAGGTGTTGGAAGAACACAGTTCCATACAAGGATTTTTGTCGTTTTTTGAGAACGAGGGGATGGCTACCGACATTTAGCTTAAGTATTATATAATGTACGGATTATGCAATGTAAGGATAATATAATGTAAGGATTATATACTGTATAATGAAAGAATTAATGAAAAAAAGACTCATTATAAATACTGAATGTTATCGATAATATAGAGTGAAAATAGGGGGTGCTGCAGTTCTGCAGTGCCTATACACGAGCCGCCACTGCTTACCAACCTCAATGAACAGTATTTCAGATACGCAAGTCCCTGTGCAAGCACAATTTCCAAGCGTATTCTCGTATATTATGAAATTGAGACGTATGTCCGACTTCCAGGAAAGGTTTGAAAATCGCGAAAACAAGTCTAAGCTTCCTCAAATCTGCTGTCCGATTTTTATCTTTCACGTGAAGTAAAGGAAAATTTCTACTCTGGGCTGTGGCGCCATCTATTGAACACTTCTGTTATAATCAGAAATACATAACGATTCCTGAAAAAACATTAATGCTTAGTTCGTAAATTGTTTAAGAAAAAATGAGTTAAGTTCTCGTTCTCACCTTTATCTTCATCCTTCTTAAATATTTTATCCCTTTTTCTTTGCACAACCATGTTAAATTCTTGCTGGGAATACAGTAATTAAACTAAAAAAAATTTAAAGATGACGTGGACGCACGGACGCTCAGATTTATATCTTGAAATTTTTGTACAGGAAGAATTTGGCGACTTTTGGCGATAATCCAAACTTCTATTTACACTTACTGTATACGTGAAGAAAATAAGATATACATGCTAACGAAATTAACCTTGAAATAATTCAAGACACTCGTGCTCAAAATGAAATGTAACGTAACGGGAAAAAATAATATTTCTACCGTAATATCTTTTGTAGCATTTGACTATAATATGCACACGTGTATAATACGCATGCTTGATTTTGCGCGAAATTTTCCGAATAAATTAAAATTCGATTATAATACGCACCCATTTTCTTTTCAATATTTTATTTTAAAATTGCACAAATACTTATTAACAAATAAAATTTGTAATAAAAAACAAAACGTCAAATTCGGTAGAAAAAAAATACTTAAATTTTTAATTCAAAACAAACAATTTTGTCATATCAGTCTTAATCACTTTCACTAGAATAACTCATCTACTGTTTGTCGTTTATTCAATGTTTAAAAATAAGGTGTTTTTTTTTGTACACGTGTATAATACACAACCTCATTTTTTGCAGACTTAAATGTGAAAAAAAAGTGCGTATTATAATCAAGATTTTACGGTATAATGATCTTGAATTCAGAAAAATTTTCTACCATATTAGATTGGCCCGAAATTATACGGTTGCAGTCTATTTCCCTACGTTTGGGGGCAATGGACCCATATTGTAAAGGGCTTCGTGATTGCATTTTTATTTGAAATCATTTTAAAACTCATGTATTTATTTCTAATTTTATTTTTTTTTTGTAGTTGACAATGACATAACTTGAAAACATGGCGTTAACAAATATTGAGCAAAATTACTGAATGTGCAAGGGCCCAGAGTAAGTTAGGGAGCTCGGAATGCTTTTATTCATTTTTTCCCTTTTAAGTTGGAATTTATAAAAAAATTAGCTGAATACCCGTGCTTCGCTACGGAGTGCATTCAAATTAAATTCAACGGTCAATGTATGCAGTTAATGCCAATATATATATATATATATATATATATATATATATATATATATATATATATATATATATATATATATATATATATATAAAATAAATACAACGGTCAATGTATGCAATTAATGCAAAAATATATGTATATATATTTATAAAAAAATCGTAACGATATTTTTATAGACAATGTAGAAGAAAATATTCAAATTAAATTTAATAGAACATACTAAAGAATATAGTACAGTTTGAGGAACATTTCTTTTGCTGCATTTTAATATATTTTTGGATAATGTTCAATCATCTGCCGCATTAGAAAGTAAAAAAAAAAAATTGTCAATTTATTTCGTTGTTATGTACGTTACGCAAAATTAATTTAAATTATCACAAAAAACAAAGAAACCACGTGATCAACATTTAATAAATTAAATTCTAAAAATTAATCTTTAAAAATTCACCAAAAATCAGAAAATGGAGGCAAAGATTCGAAAAAGACTTCATTTTAAAGGAATTTTTATGATCTTTCTCGTGATATAAATTAAATAACCCTCACGTTATTATTTTAAATGCAAACTTTAAAGAATGTTACAAAAACAGCTTAAAAATTCAATTTTTAAAAAAATCTAAGAATTTTTCAAAAATCTTTCTTAGTGCACCCCTACACTGCAAGAAGAATCACCATGCAAAATTTCAACCCTTTAGGTCCAGTGGTTTTGTCTGTGCGTTATATGTCAGTCAGCAGTCAGTTACGGAACTGTTTTATACATAGAGATATTTATTCACCGGGAAATGCCAAGTTCTTCAAGCCGGAAGACTAAGAAATCTAAAACAAAAATTTCTGCTGTTTTTCTGGGCTGTTTTCCCCGAATACTTTCTTTTTTATCAATGAAGGTTTAACGGTGTTATGACATCAGATCTGCAACCTCGTCACATTTGTCACCTTATCGTCACATTTTCTCGTAAAAAGGCCACACACACACGTGCTACTAGCGACTTCTTTTAATATTATTATTAACAGGTCGAACACTCCATAGACACTGAACACGGGGAAAGTTACGACTCAAGGTTACTAAGAACTGCGGTGACAATTAAGGCTGTTGTGTACTAACCCGATTGGATTCGCTTCCCTCAGTGTTAACCTATGGAGAAAATGTGTCTATTATTGATAGCGCCATAAACGATGATAATCCAATAAAAATGGTATTTTCAGATAGCCTGAACTTTTCTGCACCTTGCAACAGGATTCATTTTATAAATTTCGTCCACCAAAGGAATTGAGGAGCGTTCGAAACACGCTAAGCCAGTTTTTTTACCGAAATAATTTTAAAATATTATTTGCATTTAAAAAAAAACGAAAAATACCCCAAAGTGTAAATTTTTTCTCTCTTACGGAGTACGATTATTTTTTTTTTAAATCTTTCAATCAAGTCGTCAATCCTTGGACACATTTCCTCCATAGGTTAACATTGAGGTCAGTGAATCCAATAGGGTTAGTACACAGCAGCTTTAATACTGGGGAAACAACCATAAGCGGCATACAGTACTCAGTCATGCATTTAAAACTTTTCAAGATTCCCGTGACTATTTCTCGTATTTTCGGCCCAAATGCCCCTTTTTTCAATAGCTTTCAGTTGCTGACAAAGTAAATGTTATCATACAAGAGGCAATTATATCATAGTACAAATAATAGTGAGTGCAATATAATTTCTTTATCAGTTTACGATCGTAGTCAAATTTACAAGCTAGGAACATTTCTTCAAATTTTCTACTTGATATTTTAGTATGAGCTGAGAAATGACTTTTTTTCCTTTGTCGTAGTTACCACAGTGACAAGTACCGTATTTTTCGGACCATAACACGCACCGGACGATAAGACGCACCTCAGATTTGTAGGAGTATTTTTAGAAAAGAATATTTTGTATTTTGTTAGGTATATATAATTTTTTTCGATTTCTTACTTAACCCTTCAGTGGGCGCACCAATTTTTGGAACACCAGCAGGCGCGCGTGGGACAAAGTGCAATGTCTTTTTCAACCTTGATTATTCCTTTTCTAATAAACATTTTTTTTTCAAATTGAAAATAATTTTGCGTTTTATAACAAGATATAAAATGTTGATAATATTGAGATATATTTATAATTAAAGGCCAAAGAATGCAGATACAATCGCTGTATTTCAAAACTGTCCGGTTTATTGTCCTTAGGTAAGTTATCTAAGTACAACTTGCGAATGGATTCGTATTATGCCCAAAAACAAAAAATAATGAGATTATCCATCTTCGTGATATGCGGGATACCGTGTAATAGCTGCACATTTGATTAAGTACATCAACTCCTGCTTTTGTCGTATTGTAATCCAGTATAATCGTTGGTTTACCACGGTTAAGTCACGACTACCAATGAATGGAAAGGAATACAAGGGTCACAAAATCAGAGCTGCATTAGAAAGGGTGTAGCTATACATAGAAACTGCTTAGAACATTCAAACCTTACATGTAAAAACAAACCATTAAAAATTACGAAACTGTTGCACTCTGTACACGGGCACGCTCGCTGAAGGGTTAATAAAGATAATATATATATATATATATATATATATATATATATATATATATATATATATATATATATATATATATATATACATACACTTCTGGCCACCCAAATTGCAACACCAAGAAAGACAAGAGATATCACAACAAAATTTATTTTGTAGATAACATGTTGACCAAGTATCAAATGATTAAATTTATAGACTTCTCTGAAGTGTGGTTCCTGACAAAATCAGTAGCCACAGTAGCCGCCATTGTTGGAGATCACCGCTGCCACACGCCTCGGCATTGATTCAAAGAGAATTTGGATGAGTTCTTGGGGTACAGCAGACCAAGCAGCTTCCACACGTTGCCAAAGTTGATCTGTTGTGGCAGCTGGGGATGGAATCTGGGTCAATCGTAGAGCAACCATGGACCACATGTTTTATATCGGTGAAAGATCCGGAGAGCGAGGCGGCCAGGGAAGTAATTCAATCTGGCGATTGACGAAGAACCGTTGGACAATGCGTGCCACGTGTGGTCGCGCATTATCCTGTTGAAATATGGCTGTAGGAAAGCCCTGAAGGTAAGGTAGGACAACTGGCTCCAACACCTCGGAGATGTAGCGCTGGCTGTTTAAAGTACCGGCAATGCGTACCAGAGATGTGCGAGAGTGATATCCAATACCGCCCCATACCATAATACCCGGTGCAAGACCAGTGTGGCGGTGCATAACGCAGCTGTTCAGCATCCTCTCTTCACGGTGTCTCCAGACTCGAATGCGACCATCGAGGTGTTGCAGACAGAAGCGTGACTCGTCAGTAAAGACAATTTCATTCCATTCTGCCATCCACATCCTTCTGTCATCGCACCATTGGCGGCGGAGACATCTGTGGTTCTGTGTCAAGGGTAGACAAAGCAATGGACGTCTTGCGGACAGACCACTCTGCTATAAACGGCGTCGAATGGTACGCGCAGACACTGGATGATGCGTTACAGACTGCATGTGCTGTGCTATGGTTCGTGATGTGACTGAGCGATCCGTCACTGCCATGCGCACAATTTGCCTGTTATCACGTGAAGTGGTGCGCTGAGGTGGATGCGATCGAACACGCCGGTCCGTCGTACCCTCCTGCATCCAACGATCACATATCCGCATTACAGTTGTTTGGTTTCGTCCAACACGATTACCGATTTCCCTGAAAGATAATCCACAATCTCGGTAGGCCACTATCCTTCCTCTGTCGAACTCGGATACTTGATCAAAAGATGGTCGCTGTTTTCGACGAGGCATAATTGATCGTTTTTTTTGAAAAAACCACAAGAAAAACAATTTCCGAACTTGAAATCGTCGAAATCTCCAAGCCTTAAATAGCTCTTTTAAGTGGCGCCACAGGCGCGCGTGATGTGCGTCTGCGCTGAAATTCTAATCATTTGCATATCTCACCTCCGCTAATGCATGTTGTAAATTTCATGTTATTTGCATGTTTCCTTCAGGGTGTTGCATTTACAGTGGCCAGCAGTGTGTATATATATATATATATATATATATATATATATATATATATATATATATATATATATATATATATATATATATATATATATATATATATATAATAAAAAATAGATAAAATAAATAATATGTATAATAAAATATTCATTTTATTTTAATGTTACCTTCGAACCATAAGACGGATCCCAGTTTAAAGTCGATTTTTTTTTATGTAAAAAGGCAAATCTTATGGTCCGAAAAAAAAATATTTCAGGTAGTCTCTTGTTACGAAACTACCGCGGGTTATTAACGCGGGGTTACTTATCGTTGTTTACTTTTTTTTCTTTTTTCTTTTTTTTTTGGGGGGGGGGGGCGCATTTTAGTACTTTTCTCTTTAACTGTTTACTGCTACTGGGTTTGGCCGTGACCTTCGAAACCAAGCTTAGGGCAAACCGTGACCTTCGAAGGTCACGGTTTGACACGCTGCCAAAATTATAACTCGCGTCGGACTCTGAATTTTTTCTTTCCGGAGGACCGTTATTGAGGAACGTAATCCTACGTTACGGTAATTCCAGAATTTACAATGTGGAATTAAAAGTTTAAGGTGACAGACTGAGCATTATCTGTTGAAAAGTTTTTCATAAAATAATGATAGGTGAGCAATTTTTAAAGAAATTTCTGTTCGGAAAAATATAGAGGAAATATCAGATAGGATTTTTTTTTTTCTGGCAACTGTGCAAATAGTGATTTTTTTTAAATGGATGCATAATATAGCGTGTAGTATGTTTCTCCATATAGTAAACTGATTTTTTTGGAACTATATAAACACCTTCTGATTATTCAATTCATTATAATTCATCATACTGATTTTTAAGCACTTTTTTTTCCATCTCGGACCAATCAAGTCTATTATTTATCATGTGTTGAAGTTTGTTTTCATAACTGAAAGAGGAATTAAATTTCAGTAAATAAATATTAAGTTCGCCAGCGCTACTATTCTCTGGTGATACTTTTATTATTTTGCATTATTTTGAGAGACCTTGAATTTGTTAAAATATTATGCTGTTCTAAAACATGCTTGAGATGCTGTTAAGTTCCAACATTACAGTAAATAATGCTATTGCAAACTTGTATTGAGGGACACGTGAATATTTCTTAAGCCTTAAATAAAAAATTAAAATCGATCTATAATTATTTTAACACTTTCGCGATTTTTAAATGAAACATGGTGAAATGATTCTAAGATTTGAAAAATATTAAATTAATCCGTTTCATAACAACACTGTTATTACTTAACTATTTTTATTAAATGAATCAATAATATTTAATCACCTTAATTATCCTTGCAGTGGTAATATAAATATTATAAAACTACACGATTTTGTGCTAAAGATAACACTGGTGTTAATGAAATTTTTGAAATAATGCATATGAAAATATACCCCAATGGATTCGGAATAATTCATAAGCTGCAAGTTAGTTAAACAGAGAAATTGAGTTTTTTTTTCGTAAATTGATATATAATTCACCCCTTTTCGTATAATCTTTTGCATAGCTTTTGTTATCAGAAATAGAAAGACTCTTTACATAAAATCTCTTCAGGAAATCTAAACTTCAACATTAGGTTCACAATTATTGGTAGGGGAATCGATTTGTACCATAATTGAAGTACTACAACTAGAATACAAAAATGTGTATTAAGTTCTTACATTTAATATTATGCGCACTTAGTACGAAGGAACCTTTTTTTATGAATTATGTGAAGGAAATTTTATTACGGTCAGCATAAAATACTCGGTATTATCCGGTAGATTCCATATCCGGTAGATTCCATATCCGGTAGATTTGTCCCAATTTTAACAAATATAATTATACAAATTTACTTTTCAATTTAACGTTTAACTCTGTATAAAAATGTATCTGAGGTTTCACTGATAAATGATTAGTTTCGTAATCTACTTTGCATAGGTGGAAATTTAAAAAGAAAAGAAAAAAAGGAAGAAATAGAGATAGCATTTTTCCGTACGGAGATGTTACCGTGATATCACGTGATGCCACATCTGTAACAACGTAAATCCGGGAAACAGGGTTCGTAAATCGCAACTTTTTTTAGGCGGTGCATCAGTTCATCTCGTAGATTTTCAATTTCAATGTTAAGTTTTGGGGAAATTTCCCCTCAGTGTTTTTCCTAGTTACTCACTCAATAGCAAATTTGAACATAAGAATAAATCTTGAAATGCTTGTAGTTTTTTTATCTTAATTCAATTGTTTTTTTTTTTTTTTTTTTTTTTTGGCAGGAAGCACAAAAAAAAATGGCTCAAAATTTTTTTTTGTAAAAATTAAAGATGAAGAGATATTGAAAAACAGGCGTATTGCATTTAAAGATCTACATTCAAACGCAAAATTAGAATTTAAAAATATGCATTTGCTAATCTGTGATTAGAAAATTATTCAGAGGAAAAATCCTCGGTATCTTAGTTTGATGATTGATGACAAAATATTGTGATACGCTGCCATAAATGCCAAGATCGACTTTCGAGCTCAATTTAAAATTAATTTAAATTTTTTTTTAAAAAGGATCAGGTTGGTTGTTAAAATTACACAACTTCATATTTGTCCCATAGCAGAGTAGACTCGGTTATTAAACATCTAATTTGCATAGAAATCGTTCACCGATACGTTCTTATGGCTTCGAAAACAAAAAATTCTTTCAAATACTTGTCATACATGCGTTTTCTAAGATAAAGCTTTAATTTCTAAATAAAATATTTCATATTACCTTCTTATTTTTTATTCAAATTTTACTTGTAAGTAAAACTGCAGACAAATTTATTAACGCCTTTGTCTCTTTATAACTCTACATAAATTCTTACAGTCAGCTATTTCCGAAATAAGTAGTCTAGTTCTGAATTCCTTATATGCATTGATCGATGGCTTGAAAGTAGTTTTAACAAAATTCATTAGTCTATTTTAACAAAAAAAAAATTAATCTTGTCATAGATGAGGTTTAATCATAAACTGAAAACATGAAATATTAATTAATAAAATACTAGGGTAGTAAACGAACCTTACATGATCATCTGTTGATCCCCGATAGAAATATTGCAAACATTAAGAGTACATGTCCAGATATGTAGATAGTACAAATACGCATCACGATAACGTCATTTTTTCATACCCTGAGACTAACGTCCTAGTTGATTCACTTTAACATTTTTGAGATAGACATCTTTTGTTTAAAAAAATAACTATCATTGAAAATAACGCAACCTATAAACTATGCCTACTTGGTCAAATGGGCATAAATGGTTTTATGATCGCCTTCTTTTACAATGGAACGTGCTACACAAAAATATTACATGAATGTTGCTAGGATTCATGTTGCTGGGACAACGGCGAAGATTTAAAAAACAAGGACATTTTGCTGTTTAAGCACCTGCTCGTGGCATGAAACACCGATGATTGCGTGAATATTCAAGGAATATCAAAGCTGGCCCTTACTTGTTCAGCTGAAGCCCTCATGAAGAAAACAAAAGTGCCCTAAATTTTCCTTTCCGTTTTCTTACGTAATGGAAATGAGAATATAATTAATACACTTAAATTACACTTAAAAGTCGTCTTATATCCTGCATACAATAGAAATCACTAGATGTATACGCTTAGATGCAAAAATACTGTTGGTCTCATGTTATAAAGTCGAGAGAAAAAAAAAAAACTACCGCTCTGCATTTGAGTTTTCCGAAGAAAAAGAAAGCCATTTTATTTACCGTATTTTTCGGATCATAAGACGCACCTCAAATTTGTAAGAGGATGCTTAGAAAAGAATATTTTGTTAGGTATATAAAGATATTTTTAATTTCTTACTTAAGATTAAAAAATATATATAATAAATATAAATAATATACAGGGTGTCCGGTGTCCGGGCTAAAAGTATCCAAAAGTTATGACTATTTTTACGGAACTACCCATTAGAATTTTAAAAAAAAATGCATGTAGTCTCATCTAACGAAACTACCGCGGGTTATTAACGTAGGATTACTTATCGATGCTTACCTCTTTTGTATGTATATATGTAACTATATATATGTGCGTATATATATATATATATATATATATATATATATATATATATATATATATATATATATATATATATATATATATATACACTATACACATATATGTAAGTCAAAGTTTTGACTCATCCTGGTACTTTTCTGTTTAACTTATCCGAGCGATAGACTGGGTTTGGCGCGCTGCCAAAATTATAACTCGCGAGGACGGGCGTACTTGCAGTTTTAGCGTCTGAAATTTTCCTTACCTCAGAACCATTATGGAGGAACTTAATCCTACTTTAAAAATTATTTAAATAGAAAGAACATCTCACCAAGTTTTAATCTCTATCATAGATTTCAATGTGTGCACCTTTTATAGCACGACTAACGTCTAAATGGTAATCCAGTTTTCGCCAAGTGTTTCGTAGCATATGAGTTATTAGACCTTTTTCCCTTGGGGATTCATTAAATCCGTTGTGTATAAACAAAAAATTTAAACCGTGGACGAGTTGAAGCGTATCATTCAAGCAATTCGTGTATTCGTGTATCGTTCATTCAAGCAACACTTGGAGAGAACTGGATTACCATTTAGACGTTTGTCGTGCTACAAAAGGTGCACACAACGAAATCTATGATACTATGATCGGAATCTGTGACTGATATTAAAACTTGGTGAGGTGTTCTTTCTATTTAAATAAATTTTTTTTTTTAGTTCTAATGGGTAGTTCAGTAAAAATAAGCTATAACTTTTGGATACTTTTAGCCCGGACAACCTGGATATAAAATATATATAATTAATAAATATAATCTTACATAATAAAATATTCTATTTTAATGTTATCTTCGGACCATAAGACGCACCCCAATTTTAGTCTTTTTTTATGTATAAAAGGTGCATCATATGGTCCGAAAAATACGGTAATTCTGAGTCAACTGTTATACACTTAAGCCCAATAGAAGTTAGTCTACGGCCTAGTATTTGCAAAGTTTTTAAGTCTGACGAACAGAATTAAAGGCTTGCGAACTTTATAGGGAGATAGAGGGAATCAAATTGGACCTCTAAGAAGATTAAGTATAATAGGGTCTATAAAAAAGAGACAACTGAAATGTGTACGTAACAGAGGAGAATGAAGGTATTACCTATTGCACTAGGCACACGTCTGTGATACCTGTTGATATGGAATTAATGTGTTCAACTGATGTCATGTCTTATTTTTGTGTTTCGAGGTTGTTATTAAGTAATAGACAGTATAGGCGTTTTTATTTTTTAATGAATAACTGTTCAATGGGAGTTTCTATCCATCTGAACAGAAAGCAGCAGCTTCGGTTAAAAGCACCATTTTAAACCTGAAGATATTGTGGCGTCACTACAAGGCTAAACTCTGAGGCATTTTGAAAAAAATTCACAACTATTGGATCCATAACCCTCCCCCCCCCCCCAAAAAAAAAAAAAAAAAAGACAGTCCTAAATAAAATGCGAAGCTAATTTTTTAAACAGAAACTTAACGAGGAAATTTATTTACAAAAAGAATTAACATTTAACCAGTGCAACATATTCAATTAAATCCCGTGTAGATTTACAACGTACGCTCCAGGACCCAGCCTGGCCCAAAACACCGGAGCCTAAAAACACGCCCACACAGCGCAGATTCTATGCAGCGTCTCTCTCTCAGAGAGAGGGTCGGCAATCGTTAGTGACATTTTCTTCGTAACGCCGAACTTTATTACATTCCAGAATCGTTAGGACGACAGCTTTACTGGCTGCATCTGTGGGAAAACGTTTTTTAATCCTCCACGTGTTCAAAACCGGTGGACACTGGCAAATCTTTCCCTGAAAAACACGCAGCTGTGTTTCAAGTACTCTGTGGGGTCTTGGGGAAAAATAAGACCATACATCCAGTACGGTACAATATTAGTCACCGCAATAGATCAAACTTAAGCAGTCCGTACGTACAGCAACTTGCGTTTTGCTACATATAAACTGTACAAAAGTAGAGGTTTCGATTATGAAAGCATACTTTAAAGGCGTTTCTCTAACGCAAAGTATTCCTTCTCGTGAAAGGCTTCCGAATAGAAATCGTATCGAATTTATACTGATATGCTAAGAAAACAAGGGATAACCTGACCTATACATTAACCCGCCATGAACAGCAACCTTCGAGTAAATATAACTCCTGTTATCCATTGTCATTACTTCTTTACGTTCAGTCGCTCTAACCCAGTGGTTCCCAACCGGTGGTCCGCGAGAACCTTGGGAGTGGTCCGGCACCGCATATAAAAAAGTGGCCAAATAAATGGGAATTTTGAAAGCAATGTTCATTGAACTAGATGAGCCGAATTATATCCGATGACTATCAAGTGTTGAATTAAAATTTCTTAAAAGTTAAACATAATTATTTTATTATTAGAATATGATACATAAGAATTTAAGTACGTTAATCCTGTATCCCTTTTGCCTGAGGGATATTCTATACCCCCATACCCCCGGAAAGTTCCCCCTCCTCAAGTCGGTGGGGTGGTCCACACATGGTTCTATTTCTGGCTTAGTGGTACGCAGACTTCTACGGGTTGGGAAAGACTGCTAAAACCCATTGATTCCCAACCGGTGTGCCACGAGATTTTTTGGGGGGATAAACAAAAAAAAAATTAGTAGAGCCATCTTAAAATAAATATTAATTTGATATCTAACATTAGTTCTCTAAGTACCATATCAAGAAGTCTCGCATTAAGTCACTATATACTTATTAGACTTCATTTAAAATCTCACATTAATATAAAAAAAACTACTCGTAGTGGCTTCGATTACAGTGTACACTACACTGAATCTCATGGCTACTTTTGAAACTGTAGTCATAGTCCATTCTGATATTTGTTACTTATATCTTTCAGTAAACAAAATCTGCAATGAAGTAGGTATTAATTTGAACTGAAATTTGACTTGTTCCTGACATAAATTCAGCTTCGATTTAATATTTTAGAAAATTTAAAAACAAATTCTAACATGGGTGCCCTGAGTTTCTTATCTCATTCCCTTGTTCTAACCACTCCCCTCTGATCAGCTAAGCAATGTAAGAATGAAAACATTACAGGTATTGCTCTACTTATGACCGACCAACCTTACGATCGAAATTTATTTTATTTTTACTTATTTTTTTTCCCTCAAAAACATTTTTCCTCGATTGTACAGTACATACCTATATGTATTACATACTTATTAAAAAGATATGATGCAATATTCTGTAATACTGCAAAATTTTATGACGCAATAATAAAAATGTATGATGCAATAGTTTCGATATCCACACGATAAATCAAATAAACCTTCATTCGAGAGTTAACAAAACAAGTGCGTAGTCGTCGCTTCTCATTATTACATAAAAATATTACTAGCTATTTTGTATTGTTACATATGTAGTGGTTCGATTTTTATCTGTAAAATTAAGTACATACATAATTTTATTCGCAGTGTGGCTGGAAATAGTAAGAGGGGCGAGAAAAAAATAAAAGGGTAATAGAATCAGAAATGAAACTTAAAATAATAAAAGACCATGGAATCGGTGAAAAAGTTAAGGATATAGCATGAAAGTTAAGATTGAAAGTTAATAATTAAGTTTAAGTTAATATTCTTCGTAGTATTAAGATCATAGATAGAGGATGGAAAGAAGTCACTCCAGCATGCATGTACAGAATATGGAAGAAACTAACAAAACGTTTTGAAACTAATGCAAGTCATTCAGTATCCGAACAAGCAGATACTTTGCCCAAAGTTACAGATCTGATCTTAAAATTTGATGAGAAACAATCTGGAAATTGACAACGAAGATATCAACCAATTTATTGAACATGGTCCGGGAAAGCTTACCAATGAGGATTTGCAAGAGATTGCAACACATTGTGCTGCATAAGAGACGGATACAAGAGAACAAGCCGAAGTACAATAAAAAAA
Source organism: Dolomedes plantarius (assembly GCA_907164885.2). NCBI lineage: Eukaryota > Metazoa > Arthropoda > Arachnida > Araneae > Dolomedidae > Dolomedes > Dolomedes plantarius. Next base: position 137,829,063 of record OU015498.1, read on the forward strand.
AATATGTTTTAAAAAAATGGCTTCAGTTTTTTTCACTACATTAATAAAGGACTACAATAATTAGAAGCAATGGATCCAAATGAAGGAAGATTCACAAGTGTAAATCGTCGTATTGAGGGAAATCTGGCTTTCTACCAGACAATCTCAAAGGTTACGTCGACCGTGACGTTCAGTCCATACGACAATGTCAAACTGGAGACCGGCACTGCGTAGCAAATCCTGCAAACTCAGCCGAAGGTTGATTTCCCCTGTTAGGTTTATGAATAGTACTAGCTGAAAACCCGCACTTCGCTACGGAGTACATTCAAATTAAATACAACGGTCAATGTATGCAATTAATGCAAAAAAAAATAAATATATATATTTATAATAAATGCGACGATCGATGAATAAAATTGATGTATAAAAAGAAAAAATATATATATTTATAAAAAATCGTAAGGTATATTATTATAGACAAAATAATGTAGAAGAAAAATTAAATGTAATAGGACATACTAAAGAATATAGCACAGTTTGAGGAACATAATATATTTTATTGTATTTTAATTTTTTTTTTGATAATGTCCAATCGTCTGCCGCATTAGCAAGGAAAAAATTTTTTTTTGTCTATTTAGTTGTTATGCACGTGACGATAAATTTATTTAAAGTACCAGAAATAGAAATCACGTGATCAGCATTTAATAAATTAAATTCTAAAAATTAATCTTTAAAAATTCACCAAAAATCAGAAAATGGAGGTAAAGATTCGGAAAAGATCTCCGAATAAAAATTTCATAAAAATTTTAAAGGAATTTTTATGATCTTTCTCGTGATATAAATTTTATAACCCTCAATTTACTTTAAATGCAAACTTAAAAGTTACTAAAACAGCTTAAAAAGTTTTTTTAAATTCTAAGAAGAATGTTTCAAAAATCTTTCTTAGTGCACCCCTACACTATAAGAAGAATCGCCATGCAAAATTTCAGCCCTTTAGGTCCATCGGTTTGGTCTGTGCGTTGTATGTCAGTCAGTGAGTCAGTTAAGGAACTGTTTCATATATACAGATAGGCCTGGGCGCCGGACTGACATTACAGATCTGCCGACCAACTTGGGCAACCCGGGGCCCCTTACTACCAGACAATATACAATGAAAAGAAGACGCAAACTGTTCAAACTTTAGATAACTTTGTATATTAAAAAAAAAAAAAATTGCCAACGTATCTTCTGTCGCAAATTCTAAACAAACGGATTGCGCTAACATAAGTAGCGATGGCGAAGAATAATGTATGTCTTCTAAATAAAGTACAATGCATTTTAAATTATGTATGTATGTATGAAGGCAAAAAACAAATGTATGTGCATATACAAAAAAATTGTTTGGAACTCGACTTAAGACCAAATCAACCTACGACCAGTGTCTGGGTCCCTATCTCGTATAAGTCCAGGTCGTATAAATCGAGGAATATCTGTATTACATACATAAATTGCGGCTAGTACTGCTCCAGCGACCTTGCCAAGCTTTGTTTTATCTGATTAACTTGATAAAGTTAAACAATACCAGACTGGAAGGTCTTATCAGAGGCCAGCATGTCTGCGTGAGGAGGCCAAAACATCTTTACCAGGAACATACGTATATCAGTTCCTCTTATCGTTGCACAAATGCTGTACTATTTTTAAAACTTTTTAAAATAGCACAGAATTATCATCGCTTTCGCCCATATTTATATGTCTTTGTTACCGTCGGCCCTAAAAGAAGGGCCAAACGTCGAGTCAAAGTTTTCGGTATGCTTAGAATATTTGATAACGGGCAGAAAACAGCCCATTAATGCATAACCAAGTCCAAACGCAGTTTAGTATCACGTTGCCCACCACTTGCATTTGAGGAAATAGATAACATTTGTTACAATAGTTTCTTTTTAAATGTCTTCAACTAAAACAAAATTTATTTTAGAAATAAAAGGCAGCTTGAAAACTAAATGACAAGCTAACGATTTAACGCGTGTAGTTTATAACTGACGAGTAACATAATTAAATTTGGTTTACTGATGCGTAATGCTCAGATACAAGGTTTTATCAAACCTGTAATCTATACAATTGCTAGTCAAGCGGCCTTCAGCATTTTAGAAAGCTAGTTTCCACATTGTCCTGTATTAGTTAATTTTTGTTGCTCAGCAGATCTAAAGACAGTAAAATGATAGTACAACATAAACGGAACTAAGCCCCTAAAATGTTTACAATTTCTGCTGTTATCAAAAACATTTAAAATTAGGAGAAGCGGTAGATGCATGATTATACGAGAAAACAATACGAGGAAATTGGTTGCCTTAGGAGTTCAATAACTTATCAGGTAGTTATGACGCTACAGTATATATATATATATATATATATATATATATATATATATATATATATATATATATATATATATATATATATATATAGCGATAGACAATAAATTGTCCTGTAAAAATTAAGTGTGGATGAATTCAAAATTTAAAAAACATTTGAACGTTTTCCTACATATTAAAAAAAAAAGAATTTAGAAAGATAAATTAGCTAGTTTAATTAAAAATTACTGAGGTGAAAGTTCTAAACTTAACATAGGGAAAGAAGAATTGCGATATGAACCGACACAGAGCCTTAATTTTCAGTTTACAGTCAATTTTTTTTTTTAAGTTGTCAGTAGTTACCTTATCTTAATTCATGTCACAAATCATCGATACACATCAAGCGACACACTTGTAATGTCAAATACAATCCCTAGATGAAAGAATCAAGGTGCAATTGAAAAATACATTAAACTGACAATGTAATTGTCATATTTTCGCCTAGATTATTCAAATTATTCGTTCATTCAATTCTCGGAATGTTTATCCTAACGCTAACTGAAATGGATATTCGGGTGAAAGATAGCAACATAAGATTGAAAAAGTAAAAGTCACTGAAACCTGTTTCCTTCAGGCTCCTGTATACTAACCCTATTGAATTCGCTCACCTCAATGTTAACCTGTGGAGAAAATTTACCAAGGATTGACGACTTTAATTGAAAGATATTTTTTTTTTTAAATTGTACTCTAATAGAGAAAGAAGTTTTACACCTTAGGGCATTTTTAGTTTAAAAAAATGTAAATAATATTTTTAAATTTAAATTATTTGGGGGGGGAATCTGGTCTAGTGTGATTTAAACGCTCCTAAATTCCTTTAGTTGACGCAATTTATAAAATGAATCCCGTTGCAGGATGCAGAAAAGTCCAGGTTATCTGAAAATACCATTTTTATTGGATTATTAGCATTTATGTAGCTGTCAATAGTAGACACATTTTCTCCATAGGTTAACATTGAGGGGAGCAAATCCAATAGGGTTAGTACACAGCAGCCTTAATAACCGAGTTCAGTGAGACCAAAGTTAACAGACACATACTGTTTTTATGAGAATACTAAAGCGTTGCTTGAACGCTTATTTGGACAACGAATTCAATACCGTCGAATCGAATTCAATGCAATGTGAAATCCATTGATATTGTCAGTTTTCTGACAAGATTAGCATAAACAAAAAAAAAATCATATTCATCATTCTACAATATTGCGTTATTCAAACACAAAAAGCATAGTAAAAGTAATACGAAGACTTCAGTTAAGAGTTAGGAAACAATGGCAGCATTAACAGAAGGGGCTAACAAAATGCTGCTTTAAAAATTTTTAATTCCGTCAACATTTCAAAAATGGGTTTGAAACCTGGAAATTCGTATCTGCAGTACTCCTTATCTGGAATGTCGATAGCATTCATACAGTCAACGAGCACGATTAGTAGAACATACGACCATGTACATATGCACGAGCTAAATTATATTTTTGATACATTCAGTTTATTGGTCCAGTGTAAATACCGTACGCATGCCAGAAGTGGATTTGTACGCGTGCCAGAAGTGGCACGCATTAGAATTTTGCTGCCGATTTTGGACAAAGTTGAATTTGGAGGACCTTGAAATTGCAATTAATAGGTTTCCAATACAGTTCTACACTGAAACAAATGCTTGTTGATTTTAGACATGGCCTGGAAACTAACAAAATGTACCGATTATCATACATAAGTGACAAAAATACCAAAATATGTAATTGTGAATAATTCGAACTTCAAACCCCAAAATCATGCATTTTAAAAAATATTTATGACTGTTTTGGATGCCTTTTCTATTTACATATGCGCATTTTTATAATCAAAAGTGAGCCTTAGAAAAAGATTTTCAGAAACAAACGGACTTATGAATTTAGTTCTACAAATGTTTATCTCGGTGAATAAATATAAATATATCTGCTAAAAACGTATTATTCAATATATGATATTAATTTTTTGTTCTTCGATTTATACAAAATACTTCATTAGTATTCCTGTGTAAATTTTGTTCTTTTAATGGCACAATACAATTTTGTTAAAATTAATAATAGTCTGGAACTAAAAGTTTGTTTTTCCTATTAATAAACTACCTGGCACATTAGCACCCATAGGCGTAGCGTCGAGGGGGCACGTGTCCTCCCCCCCCCCCCTCCAACTTAACTTAAAATAAATTAAAACGTTAATAGAACTTCAGCTAAAATCGGAGATTTGTAGAAAACTTTTAAGAAAGTTAGTTTTTTTCCGCCTTTTCAAACTGTGAAACTGAAGATTCCGATTATGTCTTTAGTCTTAACAGTTTTTAAACACAGTTTATGATATGATCCATAACAAAAATTCGATGCCATTTTTTTTCTCATTTTATTTATATTATATTTATTTTTCTCATTGTATAACTTTTGAATACTACTTAGACATCAATTCTATTGTTATTCAATTTTAAAAATATAATATTTCATATTTTAAGGATCGTCTGGCATTCAATTCGTCCCCCCCCCCCCAAAAAAAAAAAGAGTAGCACACTACGCCTATGTTAGCACCTGAAGGAATATTGGTTTGAATACCTAGTCGTTTAGGGTGACTAGGGAACCTAGGAGTTAGGGTGACGACTGAAATGGTTTGCTAATCCCGGACTAAGCTATTGATTTTGCAATAGATATCGTAAAGCCGTCTATTTACTATTCGAAAACCTGCAAATAAAATTCAAAGATTTCCAATTTTAGCTGGAAATAGCGAAAAAAATCATTAAAAATACAGGTGGGAGGAATTTAACCATGCCTTTCAACGTCGTTGTTAAATACAACAACACATGAACATTAAGTATTCACTAAATAAAGGACATAATAAACGACTGTTACATGTTCGCCTCATTTCCTGTGTAGCAGGCACTTAATTCTTAGATTAGAAAGAAGCAGCACTTACACTTTTGACCCTCCAGCCAACGTCGGAAAAGAAAACCTGTAGATGGTGCCCTGCTGAGAACGTTGGAGAAAAGCTAATAACAAATACCGCTTTATCGCATTCGGCACATATTCGTGTCACCATTTGTTACTTATGAAATGTTATTAGCTAAACCCTGAAAATTCGAGTCAACAATCGGATAGAACCAAACAAAGTGGCGTCAGATGTAAACAGTTCCATCAGATCGATAGACTCTCGACTTCGATTGCGCAAAACTGTTAATATCGGGAAAAGGGGAAAGACAATATTTTAATCGCTATTAATTATGACGCATTAAAATTGTGCAGGAACATTATTTTACGATATAAGGCATAATTTATATTTTCTCATAAGTAATTTTTTTTTTTTTTTTTTTTTTTTTTAAACGACAAAAATAAATTTCAAGCAAAAAATTCAAATCAATTGTTTCCTTAGAAATGAAGATTTATGGGTCCAAACAGACCGGGACAAATCTGCCATCGGATTCTCAAATGAAATGATACATAGGGGCGAAATTTGGTACATGGGTAGTAGCTTCATGAACTTAACATGGCCAGAAATATATTTTAGAATAAAAGTAAGTTAGTTATTTCTCTCAAAATATTTTCTAAAACTGGAAAATTTTAAAATATCTTTAAGTGAACTAAAGATAGTTATCTGAGAATATAAAATCTCTAGGAATCGTCGAAAATTAAATGTTAATGCATTTGATTTTCGAATTGTTTGATTCATTTACTGATCTATAATTTCCCAACTTTTGGGAAGGGGGAACGGGATGGGACACATCAACACAGTGATAAAAGTTATATTTTTACAACAATTAAATTGAAGATAATTGGATGTTTTGAGGCAACTGGATGTTAAATTAAACAGTTATCGAAATTAGTCTATATTTTCGCTAAACGGGTTTCGATCGAAATGTTCGTTATTTCTGCGTAAGTATAGAAAGGTAGTATTGCTGTAGTATCAGTATTACGTCATCGTCTAGTCACACCTTTTCTATATTCGAATCACCATAGTTTTACAATATTATAACGAAATCTCCTCCGTAATCTCTGTAAGACGGAAATAGTACAGACTTCATTAATGCTGTAGCGTCACGACAAGGCTGATAAACTCTCTGAGGCATTTTGAAGAAATTTTACAACTATTGATCCATACCAAGAAAGACAGAGTTCTAATTAAAAGCGAAGGCCAAATTTTTAAAACAAAAACTTAACAATTTATTAACAAAAATAATTAACATTTAAACAGTGCAACATATTCAATTTAAAAATCCCGTGCAGATTCACAACGTACGGAGCCTAAACACACATCCGCACAGGCCGCGTTCTCTAGCGTCTCTCGCCAATGTCTGGATTTTCAGAAGGGGTGGAGGGGCCGGCAGATTATCGGCTGACAGCTCTTCTTAGACGCCGAACTTTATTACATTGCAGAAACGTTAAGATGACAGCTTTAGTGGCTGCATCTGTGAGGAAAACGGTTTTTAAATCCCCCCCCCACGTGTTCCGAACTGGTGGAACCGAACAACACATTCCTTGAAAAATGCGCAGCTGTGTTTCAAGCTCTTGTGGGGTCTCGGGGAAAAATAAGACCATATTTCCAGTACGCTACAATACACACTAGACCATCCGTAACCTATTAGGGAACCAAACTATTCATGGGTTTTGTAGAACTCAGTCTATTTTCTATATTGCATTGAAATGGAGATTTGTTTTGAACCACCGCTTATAGTAACCACCGCTTATAGTGATCAGTGGTTATAAGAATCAACCGCTTAATTTTTAATTAAACTTTTAAAATTTTCGCTTTAAAGAATCAATTCACCGGTTTTAAGAATCAGTTTACACTCTTCGTTTTCCTTTCATTTTTCCAAAAGAGCCACTTAAACCCTCAAAAGAAGTTCTTTCTTTCTTTTTTTCTTTCTTTTTTAAGAAAGATTGATAAGATGGGATGGAATCGTAAAATTCATCCCTTTTTTTGTTAGATATGACATAATAGTTTCCCCTTAAACGCTTTAGCACAACACTGTCCTATTAGCTTGACCCGGGGACATAGACTGATGACGTCACAAAATGGGAAATGTACATGCGTCTAGATTCTGCCGTTTAGCGAAAACTACGTGCATTCTTACTGGACAATGGCAATCACCAATTACGATGATATTCATGCTTTTTTTTTCGGCGTTTCTGGGCATCTTATAGTGAATATTTATCACAAAAAAAATTAATTAATAGTTATCTGCTTGATGGTGTAATATCAATCAGGTGTGATGTTTAGTATTAAAAAAAAACTAACGATAGAAATCAGATATTTTGCATGTTAGTTATGGCGCTTTGAAAAGCCCATTAAAAGAATAGTGTTTTAAGCCAAAGGCTTATTCTGACCACCCGTCTCATTTGCCACCTTCAAGTTTGCTCAGATAATCTCCATCGGCTGTTTGTTCACAATTCTGCCCATACCACATTAGTCCAGTCAACGAATGATTCTAGGTGGAAAGTCATAGGGCGGAAGAACTGATTTCAGAACTTTGTTTGAACTAGTTAGGAGGTAAACATACTAAAAGTCCCCAATCCTAGGGGGGAGCGAGGAGGGAAGGGGGGGCTAAGAAGGTCGCGTTTTTTTTATTTTCGCTTATAACTCGAAAACGATTGATCCTACAAAAAAAATTCTTATACAAAAATAAAGCTGATAAAATTTCCTACAAAAAGCAACTTTATTTGTATCTTTAATAGTTTCTGAGTTATGAGTCGGAGAAAATCACTAATTTATGAAAAAAATTAATTTTACCCCCCCTTTTCGATAAACTTCGCCTTTGAAATTCTTTACCGTCGATCTGAGAGACAAACCTTGGGAATGGACTTGTACAGCATTAAATTTCCTTCAAAACGAATATATTATTTAATGTATTACCTTCATCTGATCAAAAATTAGAGCAATTTTGTGATTTCTTACAAATTTTAAAAAATAAGCTTTAAATCTGTAGTTTGCACTTTTTGTCATTTAAATGGTTAAACCATTTGTTTAAAAGCTGTGTAAAGTGCTACACCTTCGTAACACCTCGGGAAGAAAGTTTTAGTGTAATAAAAACAAATACATAACTACATTAAATGAATATAATGTACATGTAAGATAATTTTAAAAAAATTAGATTACAGTACACAAAAATTTGGTAATGTAAATTTGGTGAAACAATTTAATCGCAACAATTTTAAGAAAGAAATTATGTTGAAAATGTAATTAAATTATTTTGCGTCGCTTTGGACGAGAGGGTCCAGGGATTTCCTGAGGTGGTGGGTCGTCTTTTACTGCGAATGGCTCCTCCGCGTCTTCCTCCATTTCTGTAGTGAAGGGAAGGGGTTCAGTTTCTTCCTCGTCCTCAACTTCGCAATCCAAAACGGGGATACCGCTAGTACAATACCCATGACAGTTATGGCAAACAGTAGAATAGTTCATCGATGCTCTCCACCCACATTTGCCACTGGTACAACCTTTAGTGCACCGGCAAAATGTCATATTCAGGATATCATCTGGTGCTGGTGGGTCCTTCGTTGGTATTGGATAGAGATGATTCCCTTTCCGCTCCCACCCCCACTCTTCAGGAGGAAGCTCTTATCCTAAGCACAGTTGGACCCTGTAGTAACATCGATACAAATGTTGCGTAGCTGCTCCCTCGGTTGGCGGAAGAGAGGAAATGTCTGGTTAGACATTTGAAACTGACTTGATAAATGTGTTGTATCGTAAGCGGTTAAGAGAGGTCTCGTTTGACTTAGCACCGTACCATCTTATAAGACATACAGTTCCGTATTCGACAATCTTAGTGGGTGGCGAGGAGGGGATGGAGAATACTGCAAATGCTTCCTGAATATCGAGGCGTTTCAGATATAGCTTACAGAAACCAACTTTGCTTTTTCTGCAAGCAGCAGATGTTGTATCACAGCCAGTTAAGGCATGAAGAAACAGTATATCTCGCAGCCCCAGCAGTTGCAACTCTTGTGTGGAGTAAGTAATGGTTGGAACTCTTCCACGGCCAGGTTTGATTAATGATATCTTTATCAGGTGGAGTGATGGTCATTAGGATAACTGCTAAGTCTACATCTTCTACAACGACAGCAACGAAAGAATCATTTTTGATTTCTCAATCGCAGTTCTCGCAATCAAGGAGTCAGCATTACTTCGTGCTTCTTGCGTGTTAATTCCATCAGTTTCAAGTTGATATCTAAGCATGGAGATCAGTCTCATTTTGTTGTTCTTGTTGGAGAGAAACTGGTCTTGTTTGGTTTTAATTATTGTTTACAAACTGAAAACAATATCAACGGAAATGTTTACACGATACCGGCGTTCCTGTTTTGCTGTCTTCATGCTGTTGGTTGAGTTAGAGTATTCATCAAAGACAACTGTACAGCTTTCCAAGGTAGTGGCTCTTATTCAACAGTCTTGCTGTGATAGTCTTATCATTTGGAGGTTTCTCTGTTACTGTAGCTCGTAATTCATCAAAAGAAAACTGGCAGTCACTATTATTTTCCATGACAGCAAAAATTTCATTCATGGCTTTAGTAACATAGTCGTAAGTTTCTGATTTATCTTTCGGGGGAAAATACGACGGTCTAAAAAAATCTTTGCGACAACTTTCGTGGTATAATGCTTCCTCAATCAATGATTGAGGAAAGGCGAGAAACTACATCTTTACCCCATTCATCATTTCTGTCTAAACCAACATCCATACACTTGATTTTGAAAGTATCTTTGTCTCGAACATTGTACACTACCTTCCGTTTCTTTAAGCACTTTTTCCCTTCATTTTTTACAGATACCTTACAGAACAAGCATTGAGTCTTAAAGTCAAATGTAGGTTTTGATGACCTCAAACTTACTTTTTCTTGAGGTTTTGATGAAATTGATGAAGCTTTCTTCTTATCAGCCGTGATGGTGCTGGCTCTAGTGTACCTCTTCCTGCATGAGGTGTGAACTTTGAGGGAATTCACACCAACTAGCTGAGAACTCTTACTATCATTTCTTTCTCTGCTGGCTTGTATCAGTGAAGATATACCCTTTTCAGCCAATATGAACACATCACCATTCGATTCATCCATGTATCCATCACAAATCAAACACTTCTCAGTCATGGTGAATGACGATGCACGACAATAAATAAAATTTAAATATTTTAAACAACTGACTCGACACGACGTTGGAAACTGAATGAGGGTAGATTCCTGAATTGAGTGAGATAAGATTCCTGGTTACTGACCTTATGTACTTGCAGGACCACAGTACTTGCAGGACATGCTTGTCTTACAGAATAAGCTGACTCCTACAGAGTACAAGAATTTTGTAGAAAATGGCTTTTTACCATTCGGCGTTCTGAAAAGTACTCATTGAACGCAGAATTAAATGCTCCACAACATTTAATTAGATATATTTTTTCTTCAAACAGGTACTTTCCCCGAAAAACACAATTATACCGAAAATCGCACTTACTAGCAAAAGTTGAAAAAATGACGGCAACTTCGGGAGAAGCCAGTAACCTTATAAACGAGGTAATTTGTATGTGTTGGTACTCGTTTTACGCAGAATTTAATGCTCTAAAAATTTTATAATGCAGTTTTTTTGATTGGATGAACCGGTTTTAATTTATTTTGAAAAAACTGAAAAAATACCTCTTTTTTACTCAATTTTTTTACCTAACCACCAGCGCTCGCCTTTCTGAGGGGGAAACCTCAGGATATTCATATTTGACCCAAAATAAAGTGATTTAAAAAGTTTCCACCTTTGTTTGAATTATTTTCGAATAGGGGATTCCCCCCCCCCCCTACCTACTGGCCTAACGGGGGACTTCTAAAAATAGAATACAACGCGCTTCGGATAGGTCTAACACAAGAAGAATAAACGTGAGGAGTGTAGGGGCCTCGCTAGATAATTATATAAATATGCACACTATTCAAGTATGTGCGAGTAAAAAAATATATATGTTGTAATGCACATGTTGTGCATTTCTCAAATATGGATATATATATATATAGCAATTGTACGAGTTACTGTGTTAGAGAAGTAGTAAGTTTTGCGTCATTCTCGACAAGTTGAATAAAATATCCTATTTTCCTGACGCTCAAGCTCGCTTTCTATATGGTTTAGAAAAAAGATGTAAATATAATATTTGTTCAAAATGTTGTCTTCTTTAAGATTGTAACTGCAATCTAAGCTCTAGAATCAACCATTGCCGAGATATTTGAAAAAACCCAAAAAAAGTTTAAAAAATTCGTTGTTTTCGGGCCACAGAAAATTCCGCCGAGTTTCTTTCGAATTGGAAAACTCGGTTTTTCACTACTGGACTAAACATATACAAGTAGGGAAAAAAACTAATACCTGCGCAACCCCTTCTCAGGTGTTGTACCAACATGTTCAGTATTATTTCGCGTGTAGTTTGAATCTGTGTAGGCTTGTTTATGTAACGTTTTTCCTCGAGCTACGTAAAACGTATCGCATTCCCTTCCAAGATCAATCGGCGGAAACCACTCGTTACCTTGTCGCACACCTATGTGAGTTTGTGTTTCTTGATCGAGTATGGAAAACAATTTATCCGCAACAATCAAATCGCATAAGCTTTTGTAATCTTTGCAGTTTCTTAGACTTAAATAGTTTTGAAAGGTCGTACTGAGTCGCGACGCAAATTGTACATGGGTCTCCATTGAAGACCGTTTCGCCCGTCTATAATTTTCCAAACAAACTTGTGCAGTTGGTTCGAACTCTCGTAACACTATTGCCTTTAACGCTTCATAATCTTTAATTTCTTTGTCATCAATGTAAATTAAGATGTTTGCTGCTTTCTCACCCAATAGATTTATTAGAACTTCTGCTTTATGTTCTTTAGCTACTTTTTTTTGTTGAGAAAGCACGTTCTAGTGAGGCGAAAAATAGATTCCACAACTCAGGCTTATTAGGACAGGGAATGGTCAATGCTTTTACACTTTTAATAATATTTACTAGACATCTATCCTCGTTATCGTCTTGCGTATTCGCTGTATTTATGTTCGCGTTCGGGGCCCTTATCATTTCTAATTCATGTTGTCGTTCCTCGTGTTTTTTTCTATCATCTACCGCGGTAATTAGGTTCTGTTTAACAAATTCTGGATGATTCTTATATTCTTCAGAGTCTAAAATTAAGTTTTTCCGTTCGGTATTCGTTAAATTCGGAGTTACTTCTGCTCCACATTCTCCGGCAACTACTTTTATATCTTCTTTTTTAAGTCCTTTGATAGTCCACATCTTATTTGAAATTATTTAACGGATCCCTCAAAATATAAATATTAAAGGCTTCTCACCTGCACTGACGACTCACTCACTTATCCACCAATCCAGGTATGCGGATCCTGCCGGCTGCGCCAGTGTCGAACCCCTTCACTTCTACGGGTTCGCTTTTGGTTCGTTTCGTAATTCGACGTTTGCAATGGTACACAAGTAAATTTTCACACAAGTAACCCCACAGAGATCAGTACCACACCAGTGAATACTCAAAGTTGTATTTTCATTTGCAAGCACAGACACAACACTAATTTATCTACAAACTTATTTTACAGTATTATATACAAAAATCTTACTAGGTCAATCATCTAGATTCTGACTGCTATCTAACAAGGCCTAGTGCGTCTTCTAGGTCTCAATACACCCACGCACTTTTCTCGTCTGCCCGACTCTCTCTAGAGCCAACAACCGCAGACTAAAACAACCACACGCCTTCTCTCGCGTGGGCACAAGCAGTATCTGACCCCCTTCTGCACGGGGCACCGTCAACAATCTCGAATCCCTTATCGAGCCGGGGTCATTGCCCTCCCCTCCCCCCTGCCTCCTTGAGAAGAGAGTAGCAGGGACAAGACAAAAAGGGTGACGCGGCAGATACGACAATGTGATTACCTAAAATTCTTTGTGCTTTTTGATCAACGGCGCAGAATGCAAAATGGTGAACTGTTTCAAACACACTATATCTGATGGTACATCCACATTCAAGCAGAAATTCTGCAGGAAAGTACCCCCAATTCCTGTCATCACATTAGTCACGGTAACCCTACCCGTCGGGTTGGGTTCATTTCACTCTCATCCCCCATTCCCGCCAAGGCCCCTCCTGTTTCTTTTGATGCTCTGCGGCAAAGACCGACTGGAGACGTGATCAGTGCAAGACTGCCCTGCAGACCGCTGCCCATAAATCCCTGGTTTCCCCCGCAGAATTCTGAGGAGAGCATGAATGTGAACGCGCTGTAGCGTCACGACAAGTAGGTAAGGCGATTCTCTCTCTCATGTCTGGATTTTCAGACGGGGTGGAGGGGCCGGCAGATTATCGGCTGACAGCTCTTCTTAGACGCCGAACTTTATTACATTGCAGAATCGTTAAGATGACAGCTTTACTGGCTGCATCTGTGGAAAAAAAAAACGTTTTTTAATCCCCCCACGTGTTCCGAACTGGTGGAACCGAGCAACACATTCCTTGAAAAATACGCAGCTGTGTTTCAAGCTCTTGTGGGGTCTCGGGAAAAAATAAGACCATATTTCCAGCACGCTACAGCGCTATGATGAATAAAAAAGACGAAGAGTGTGCAGAGTATAATTAAGGATTACAAACGATATGTATACAACTACAGGTCAAGTACAGACCTTCCATATTATTTGTTAAGTATCAGAAAATATTCGAGAATAAAACTTTTATATGTTGGAAAAGCTCAAACTAAGATCATCTAAAACTTTAAGGGCCACTTTAAAAGCCGTGCTTGGAAATTTTGAATTTTGTAACACATCCGTTCTCTGTGATATTACATGGAAACATTTCAACAGTATCAAGGGAGTGACTTTGCACTATGAATTCAATTTGAAAATTTAAAACTAACGGTTAGTTAATAATTTAAGTGAAATGAAGTCTTCAAAGGATGGAATACGAAGTAAGGGGGGAAATTCCAAGAAAAAGAACCAAAATCTATTAAAGTTTCAATTTATAGTTAAGGTATTTTATTCTTGTGAATTCCTCTAAGCGTAAATAAGAACTATCGTAAAAATATTGCACATATTTGATCGAGTCTGATTTTTTTTTCTTTTTTAACTCGTATATGCATTTATTTCGCACCTCGCACCTACTAGAAATATTATAGGGATTACTGATGGCAACACACCATTCTATCTACCTCCTTGGAATAATGCCTTCTATGAGCGATATTCTAAATTTTCAGAGTTCATATATAGACTGAAGAATCATTTATACTTTGTTGCAAGAGCAAGAAAAAAATATGAAGTTCATAATGTATAAATGAAACTTATCCAAGACCAGTGAAAAGTCATATTAAATCTTTTACTTACGTATAATCCTCTATCTAGAAATATTTGTAAAAAACTCAATAAAAGAGCTTTTTCCCCTGATAGAGCATATAAGTTTTTAATGTGTTTTATCTGTGAAAAATTACAACTTTATTGATGTTTAATTTTCCAATTGTTATATACACTGCTGGCCACCCAAATTGCAACACCAAGAAAGACAAGAGATATCACAACAAAATTTATTTTGTAGATAACATGTTGACCAAGTATCAAATGATTAAATTTATAGACTTCTGTGAAGTGTGGTTCCTGCCAAAATCAGTAGCCAGAGTAGCCGCGATTGTTGGAGATCACCGCTGCCACACGCCTCGGCATTGATTCAAAGAGACTTTGGATGAGTTCTTGGGGTACAGCAGACCAAGCAGCTTCCACACGTTGCCAAAGTTGATCTGCTGTGGCAGCTGGGGATGGAATCTGGGTCAATCGTAGAGCAACCATGGACCACATGTTTTCTATCGGCGAAAGATCCGGAGAGCGAGGCGGCCAGGGAAGCAATTCAATCTGGCGATTGACGGAGAACCGTTGGACAATGCGTGCCACGTGTGGTCGCGCATTATCCTGTTGAAATATGGCTGTGGGCAAGCCCTGAAGGTAAGGAAGGACAACTGGCTCCAACACCTCGGAGATGTAGCGCTGGCTGTTTAAAGTACCGGCAATGCGTACAAGAGGTGTGCGAGAGTGATATCCAATACCGCCCCATACCATAATACCCGGTGCAGGACCAGTGTGGCGGTGCATAACGCAGCTGTTCAGCATCCTCTCTTCACGGTGTCTCCAGACTCGAATGCGACCATCGTGGTGTTGCAGACAGAAGCGTGACTCGTCAGTAAAGACAATTTCATTCCATTCTGCCGTCCACATCCTGCTGTCATCGCACCATTGGCGGAGGAGACATCTGTGGTTCTGTGTCAAGGGTAGACAAAGCAATGGACGTCTTGCGGACAGACCACTCTGCTGTAAACGGCGTCGAATGGTACGCGCAGACACTGGATGATGCGTTACAGACTGCATGTGCTGTGCTATGGTTCGTGATGTGACTGAGCGATCCGTCACTGCCATGCGCACAATTTGCCTGTCATCACGTGAAGTGGTGCGCTGAGGTGGATGCGATCGAACACGCCGGTCCGTCGTACCCTCCTGCATCCAACGATTACATATCCGCATTACAGTTGTTTGGTTTCGTCCAACACGACTACCGATTTCCCTGAAAGATAATCCACAATCTCGGTAGGTCACTATCTTTCCTCTGTCGAACTCGGATACTTGATCAAAAGATGATCGCTGTTTTCGACGAGGCATAATTGATCGTTTTTTTGAAAAAAACCACAAGAAAAACACAATTGCCGAACTTGAAATCGTCGAAATCTCCAAGCCTTAAATAGCGCTTTGAAGTGGCGCCACAGGCGCGCGTGATGTGCGTCTGCGCTGAAATTCTAATCATTTGCATATCTCACCTCCGCAAATGCATGTTGTAAATTTCATGTTATTTGCATGTTTCCTTCAGGGTGTTGCATTTACAGTGGCCAGCAGTGTATATATATATATATATATATATATATATATATATGAGGGGTGGAGTGTTATTGAATTAATTAATTTTCAATTTGAGTCGGACAAATAAGTCACTATATTTATCTGAATTGAAATGTACCCATAATACATAATGTGATGAAGCGCTTTCGATTTTAAAGAAAAATAAAAATTTTTAGAGAGATAAAGTGATCGAAGGCTGTTTTCATCACATTTCGGTTAGAATGCTAGGAAGCCGCCTTTGATTAGAGGACGGAACAGTCGTCTGTACGCATCAGCCAATTTAAAAGCGGCGGTGCGCGATAGGGGGTAGGTGATTCCAGACGCAGATAAGGAGATGGCACCAGGGTTTGACATTAAAGTAAAATACCCTATTGTAAAGAATTTATTGGGCCTGTAGACCGCAAAACACGTGGACTGGACTTTGGGTGGTCTGTTGTATGACGTAATTAATGCGGGCATGAGTTATTGGAATATCCAATCCAAGAAATGAAAATTGATGCTAAGTGGTGGATTTTTGAAAGCTTTCCTGAATGGATAAGGAGTCACGAGAAGGCGTGGACTTTGTTATAAAAAAAAAATAAATAAATAGAAGACTTAGAGTTTTTTTCGAAGATTCACTTATGCATGCAAGGCCGGGTTCCCTCTTCCCGGTGCTTAGCATCGCAGGTGATGAAGTGTTCTTATTTTAACTGTCGAGGAACAGTTGAGCTTGCCCGGGAGTTTCCCGAAGAAATATGTCGGTTAGCGGAGAAGAGATCCGGTTGATGTGTCCCAGTATCATAGCCTCATGATCCTGATACGAGAGTTTGTTTTGCTGATGATGAAAATCTGGTTGCTGCCAATAAATAATTGAGAGTATGTGTGGAGAGAATTGCGCCTTCACATTGGAGTTCCTATTGAGTCGTCCCGGAGATTAGAAAAGTTTTCGATTGAGAGAGCTTGAGGACATCAAGTACCTGACAACTACCCCCCATCTTTTGAAAAGCGCGGAAGAAACATAAAATAGATGTCCACGACAGAGCTCAGAAGCCCACGACAGAGCTAAGAAGGCCCACGACAGAGCCAAGGAGGCCCACGACAGCCGAAAGATGTTGAATGCCTGCTACCCGAGAAAGAAGAAAGGAGACCCCATGCCCGATGGTGGCATCGACACCCGTGTTCCAGTGCGGTCAGCATCCAATCGAGTGAGTGTCAAATCATTTTTGTCTTGTTCAGACCCAACCTCGAAAATTTGAATGATTTAGTGCGGGATCAAATGTTTATTTTTTAAATATAGATTTTGAGAGAGAGTAGTTCTTTGCCGTAGGTAAAATAAATAAATTTATGCTCCCTGAATCCAAAAGGTGTAGATTTAATTAAATGCATGTCATTTGATATGAATCGAGGAGATAATGCTAAAAGATTAGTAAAATGTGTAAACTGTGTACGAAGATTTGATGATTCGGTTTTTGAGTTAAATTGTAAATAGATAAGGTTGTAAATAAATCAATTTTATTTTGTTACATTGGAGTCAGTCATCTTTGTTTTGTGTAGTTAATCTAAAGGAAGGTTTTAGAAGCAAAGTTTATTTGATCTGTTCGGTTGCAAACCTGTCTAGAATTTTGGGTTGTATTCAAGAAAAGAAATGAAAAAACACAACGCACCCAAATACCTATTAATTATAAATAATTTGTACTAACCCAAATAATATACGAATCTCGCCCCGAAAAAAAATAAATAATTTGAAGACAGGCAACACGACACATAATATCATTTGACTAAATATATTTATTATTTCATTAAAATAATATTTTAGAAAACTGAAAATTTTCTGGTTTTAATTATTAATAAACTGACTTTTTATTAATAATTAAAACCAGAGCCTTGCTATTGTTTTTTATCAACCGTTTGGTATGCGCTAGGAAAATTTCATTGTTCTGTATTGTTACACCCATTTATGCATTGCATTCTCCTGCAAATTATTCTTCGTGAAACGTAATTAACAACTCTAAAACTGGATTGTTGCAGAACTAAAATGCTTACTTCTTTTCACATCAGTGGTCTGATTATTGTCTTTTTTTTATATCCCTTCATCTACAGTCAGTAGCCATGATATCGGATGTCATGAATTACCTTTCTCACTCTCTTGAAATACGCAGATTCATGGGTGATAGGTAATAGGTTATACAGTTTGCCTCCAGCAACATAGCTTATCCGTGAGAAAATAGAATTTTCCTCTTTTCCTTTCTCGGAAAAATACGTATAAGTGAAATTTCAATAATGTTCAATAACGTTTAAATGAAGTTACTCAGCTTATTTTCAACTTAAGGCTGCCTTGTACGAACTCTATTGGATTCGCTCACCTTAGTGTTAACCTATGGAGAAAATGTGTCTACTCTTGACTGCTATATAAATGCTTCTAATCCAATACAAATGGTATTTTCAGATAGCCTGAACTTTTCTGTACCTTGCAACACGATTCATTTTATAAATTTCGTCCACCAAAGGAATTTAGGAGCGTTTAAAACACACTATACAAGATTTTTTCCCTGAATAATTTAAATTTTTAAATATTTGCATTTTTAAAAAAAAAGAAAGAAAGAAAAATTCCCGACGGTGTAAAATTTATTTCTCTTTCACGAAGTGCAATTTTTAAAAAATATCTTTCAATCCAAGTCGGCAATCCTTGGACACATTTTCTCCATAGGTTAACATTGCGGTGAGCGAAACCAATAGGGTTAGTACACAGCAGCCTTAAACGTTCGTTCTGCGGTTTTGGAAATTTACGTGTAATTGCCATAAAAATGTAACTGAGAAACCTATAATAGACACTCTGTTGTATTTTCTATGCAGCTTCATTGTATTTCGCAACATTTTAAATGCGGTCACCTGAAATATATTTTTGATACACATAATTAAATAATACACATTTAACTTTGCCGTTAGAGGAATTAAGGTCACCCATTTCAAGAAATTCAAATGGAAAAATTTAGAATCGCTTACCTCTGGACTCCATGGTGCGAATTAACTATAATTTCCGTCTGATTGCGCCTAACTTTCTTCTATCAGTGAGTGAATGCTGCTTTATTTAACGGTGTGATACACAGACTATTTAGCGGAGATACCGTTTATTTGGCGAGTGAGTGCGTTTATTTCTTGGCCGGAAAGCATGACGCTTTATCTCAATCAGGTGAGAGATATTGATAGTATTTAAAAAGCAAAGTCACGCTCGATATGAATAGATTTATTGATGAGTTCAAGTCATTCTGAGATTTGTTTCTATATTGTTTTGGGTCACAAGTTTAATGCAAGCCCTACCCTCTTTTTTAAAAAAATCTTTGTAAATATAAGTAACTAGAAGGTAACCTGTCATTTTGACGTCATAATACTAATAATGACGTCATAATGGAAAAAGTATATGAAAGTTAAAAAATATCCCGAATTATCTAACAATATTGCATTTAATCCGCACCTTGTAAAAGCAAATCCTTTCATTATTTTTTATTTATTTAATTTTTCATGCGATTGGAGTAGTTCACTGCCATCCAGTTTTTTACAGCTCACTGCGCGATATGAATACTTGAGCTACTTGATTCATTCACATTCAAGTTTGTTTACTTTCAGAATTCATCGCAAAAGTAAACAGATTTTTAAAAACTGTTAAATATACAGCTAAAAACATCCTTTTTTTTTGTTCTGAATGTTTTATAGAAAAATAGGCTGAACAAACGTGATTTGATGGAGAAGATATTAGTTTTTAGGTAAGAAAAAATTCTGATCCACATCTGAAATTGAAATTAAGCCAAACCGGCTGTTTGTTTACTGAGGGCTTCAATTGAAAGATGAGTACAGCCCGGAAGTGTTATACAGAGATAACGGCTATTATATATATAATATTTTTCATCAAACTGTAGCCCAGACAGTTTGGTGTTGCGATGATAATGCTGAGGTCAGATTTTTAATAAGAATATAATTCACACCCTTTGTGAAGATCGAAATTTTTGGTACTATGCTCAAAGCACTGAAAATAAATTATTTCCTCTAGTTAGTAGGTGCTCCTATAGTTAGCTCACATCTCAAATCATTCATAAGCACAACTTCTTGCGGTGATAAGCAGAACTATTGCGATGATAATGCTGAGGTCAGATTTTTAATAAGAATATAATTCACACCCTTTGTGAAGATCGCAATTTTGGTACTATGCTCAAAGCACTGAAAATAAATTATTTGCTCTAATTAGTAGGTGCTCCTATAGTTAGCTCACAGCTCAAATCATTCATAAGCACAACTTCTCTCCTATGTGCGAGAAGTTCTGCTTATGAATATAGAAAAGATATACCTTTTCTACAAATAGATATATCGGTTCTATGTCCATGTCATTGGTCATGAATATCAATCACCCGGTCTTTGTAAATGATTCTTACTTGGTGTAAGATTAATAAAAATTAGTTGCATATATTTATATGAAAAACTTTCAAACCTTTTCCTACAGATCGAAATTTTGGCCCTACATTTCAAGGTACTGAAAACAAATGACAGTCATCCAGTTTTTCAAATTACTATTTGCTTGGCAAAGAATCGAATATCCTTTATATTTTTCATATATCTGTTCTAAAAATCGAAATATTGGTCCTAAGCTGTAGACACTAAACATGCGTATCGATATACAGTAAATAAATTTGAGTTCCTTTACTAATAACTAAACTTTAAGGAAAAAGTTACAAAAGTCATTAAAAATTAGATTTTCCTTATACATATTACGAATTAACTTAACAATTGATAATCCAGTGACATGAAAATGATGACTATTATGACTTCAAGCGCAGTGTACTGTTTTTAGTTTAAAAAATAGCTTATATTCTTAAACGATGAATATCTTTCACATTGTCCGTAAAGCAATGTTTTAGGATTTTATAATTTTTTAAATCCGAAACAAACGCATGATGATGCACACTTTCATAACCACACTCTAATAAAGAAGTATTTGCAAACATTGTTTTCATATCAATAATTTTCGCGTTTATAAAAATTACCTCTAATAAATTAAAGCAGTAGTGTGCAAACTGTGGGTTGCAATAAAAGGGTTGCGAAAAAAAAATTGGGTCAGGAAAGTTTGATGTGAATTCATATCATTGAATTATTTAATTAAAAAGTATGCTTTGAATTTTCTGCAACAAATTTATAGTACTTTTATTTATATTTTCTTATATGATAACAGCAGGGCAAGGCATGGAGTCGTTGTGGCACTTATATCGGAGGAGGCTTTAGGTATCGGGCTAAAAATCATGTGGCCCTTCACTGGTGGAGGCAGCAGGATTCGGCGCTGGCGGTTGAACACGGACATCTCGCCATTTTACGGGGGCGTCATTTCTTCCCAGGCTTTCTTCGCAGTTCGCTACCTGAAATCGCTCTCTGACCTTCTCCTCCGATCGTCGTTTCTCTCCCACACTCGGGGTTCATTTTCCCCCCATTTGGATTATGACTTCTCCCCATGTCAGTTATTCAAGTAAATTTATTGCCCCTTCGAGTTTTTTATTCGAGGGCAGGATGCTCCGACATCCCCACGGTTGACCCACGTGGTACTCTTATTTCCAAGAAAATTGGATGTCCGTTGAATTTCCTGGACTTTCTTTCTCCCGTCCTGAGGAATTCAGGGGGTGCGATGTTTCTTGGAAAATTGGTGCAGTTCCCCCTTTTTCCAATATGGCCATTTTATGCCCCGTAATCGTGTTGTAAAAACAAAATGGCTATGACGTTGGAAGGAGTTCAGAATGTCCAAATTGTGGATCCTTCACAACATATATATATATATATATATATATATATATATATATATATATATATATTAATTAATTCTTGGGCCCGTATTCTTGGGATACATGCTATCTGAACCCGTAAGGAAAAGGTTAATATATCCTGTTCTAGGGTTTGTTACGTATTTCTTTCAATAAATGAACGAAATCAGCAATGGAGTATTTATTTGAGATTAAATTTAACATGCTCTTAATATACAGGGTGTCTCAAAAAACTTGACACATTTTAAAAATTTATAATAAATAAATAAAAAAAAAAAGTATACAAGGTAGGAACTGGAAATTCACAGATGTGTTACCGCATATGTTAGAAATTTTTTTTCTGTGTCATAAAAGTTCAACAGAGGGTGCTAGTTGTTCCGCGAAAGCGAAATAGTAAAATGGCTGTGTTTGGACCCACCCATATAGATGGCGCTTTGCGCGCAAAAGAAGGAAGTTTTTTGTAACGTCCTAGACCTAGAGAGACGTGCTCGGCTTGGATCTCTCACCTGATAATGAGCAAACATGCTGCTCTCGAAATTAATACATAATTTTGTATTTTTATGTAAATATAAGTGCAAATAAATTTAGATAGAAACTTAGCTCTCCCACTCTGGAATCTTTATTGAACTTTGGACTATCTAATTTCAAATTTTCATCGAACTTTTGTTTCTTGGATATACACGTTGGACTTCGAACGGCTTCAGGCTGTAAAAGTTGTAAAATTTTTGCTGTCCCACAAATTTCTTATTTACATCCCAAAATCATTTGGCAACAAAATCGGTGCACCACCTCATTGGGGTATGATTGTAAGAGATTTTTTTAAATGAGGAATTTACAAACAGATGGAGTGGACGAGATGGTCCCATCCAATGGCCACTTCAATCTCCAGACATTACACCTCTTGACTTTTTCTTTGGGGATTAGTCAAAGACAAAATTTATTCGACAAAAGTGGACAGTCTTAAAGAACTCAAAAAATGCATAACTGCTGCAATTTCGTGTGTTGCGGAATCCATTTGGGAACGCACATGGGCTGAAATGGATTATCAACTGGATATTCTCCATGCCATAAAAGGAGCACATATTGAAATTTATTGACTGTGCTTAAAAAAAACTCTAATATATAAGGTAACACGTATGTGAATGTCTAGTTCCTACCAAGAGTACCTTTTTTTATAATAATTTTTTTTAATTTTTCAAGGTTTTTTGAGACACCCTGTATATTTCATTTTATTTTAATACTGAAAAACTTGGAAAAACCAGAATTCTATCTAAAGGGTCCCGAGTTCCTAATATCATTTTCAAGAGTACCTTAAACATAAAAAGTTTCGGAAAACCTGGAAGAGGGTCCAGGACATAACATTCTTTAAAGAAAAGAAAGAAAAAAAGGGGAAAAAAAGGAGAAGAAAAAAACACATTTTTACTTTCTAAAAAAGATATTGAGGTTTGCAATCAAATAACACAAACCGAATGTTTCTACGATGATACAACATTGGTACATTTTTACGCAGTCTATGAGTGTCTGTGTATTTGTACTTTAGACCTCTTTATCAGGGAAGGGAATTTTTCAAGATAAGCCAACTTCAAAAACATATACCTGAAAATCCTCGCGGGTTTTCTCAATGAAATTTTTCTGTAGCATTTTTGTTGGAATTAGAATGAACTATCTGGAAAATTCTTAATTAAGAGAAAACATTTTTTAAAACATTTTCCTGGTGAGAAAATTATCCAGAAAAGAAAAAAAATTATTCATTCTGTTTTATTAAACTGCTTTCAGAATTCTTAATTTAGGGTAAAAATCCGTGAAGAAAAAAAAATTTTGAAAAGAATTACACTGAAGTGCCACTGAATTAGGGATACCTACCTAGTAACGAGTTGGGCCTCCTCTGGCCTTGATAACGGCTGCCACACGACGAGGCATAGATTCAACAAGTTTCTGGAAACGTTCCACGGGAATGGCTTGCCAAATATTGGCTAAAGCTGTCCATAATTCAGTAAGGTCCAAAACATCCCAAAGATGCTCAGTAGGATTTAAGTCTGGGCTTCTAGGTGGCCAATTCATGACAGAGAAGTCAGAGGAATGCTCATCCAACCAGCCAGTAGCCAACCGGGACTTGTGAGAGGTACAGTTGTCTTGCTGGAAAACTCCATTACCGTGCGGATAACAGAACAGCATAAACGGATGGAGGTGATCACCCAGCAACTCTACGTACCGAATTGCATTGAGGGAGGTTGGTACACGCACCAAAGATCCCAAACTGTGCCACGAAAAAACACCCCAGACCATGATTGAGCCTCCATGCCCTTGTACAGTTCCAGCCAGGCATGCAGGATCCATGGCTTCATGAGCCTGACGCCATATTCTCAGCCTCCCGTCGGCTTTAAGTAGTCGGAATCGAGACTCATCACTCCATGCTACTCGTTTCCAGTCCTCTACACTCCAGTCTCTGTGCTCTCTTGCCCAGGCAAGACGTGCAGCCCGATGGCGAGTATAGAGCAATGGTACTCTCGTAGGTCGACGGCTCCCGAAACCCATACGGTGAAGCGAGCGTTGCACAGTCCGTTTACTGACTGTACGACTGGCACCGTCATTAAACTGGGTGGTAATTTGAGCTAATGTTTGGCTTCGCTGGCTACGTACAATACGCCTGAGCCGTCTCTCACCACGCACTGTCAAGGCTTATTGTCCTTTGCAGTTTGCCCGATCGCTAGTTTTTTTTTCCACCATCCATGTATTCTTGGTCCATGTATTTCATCCATCTATTCTTACTGTCGACCTTGAAAATCCTAGCTGTCTGACGATTTCGGAAATTGAATGGCCCATGCGTCGCGCACCTACGATTTGTCCGCAATCGAAGGCGTCTAAATCAGGCAGTTTACCCATACTGGCAATTCCAACAACTAATTCAGAACAACCACAGTACGCGCTATATATGCAGTTACCACAGCGCCCTCACTTGCGCATACATGATGCGCAGCGCTACACAATTTGCATAGGCTTTGCTATCCCTAATTCAGTGGCACTTCAGTGTATTTTCCCTTCAAAAATAATTAAAATTTTTATATATTTTTATAAGTCTTGAAAACAGTTTTTTTTCCCTATTCATGAAGGTGAAAAGAGTGTGCAGATTGAACTTATTGGTTCAACACATAAATCAATAACTAAACACCTTTTGAAATTCGAAGTTAAAATTTATTGAAACAAACTTTTTAAATTGCTTAGATTTTTTTAAAAGGAAAATGGTTTTTAATTTAAAAAAAACTTTTGATGAAGAAAAATTCACTACAAAACTTGTATAAATTTTAAAAAAATAAATAAAATTTTACATCCCGGTCTATCTTAAATTTTATAGAACATGGAGTTTATATAGTTCACCACGTCAGCCTAAAATATGAAAATATGCTATTTCACTTATAAACAAGAAAATTAGTTTCAGCGATCCGATAACTTCTGTAGAATATGTTTGTGCTTGGAAGTATAAATAATTTTAAATTTTGTCATAATTGGCGTGAAATGGCTATCCATCAAGAGTGCTGTATACTAGGACGGTAGCGGTTCAGCTCGGGGAGTTCGGGCAGTTTGGTTCTCCTATATTTTTTAAGTGAGGAGCGGAATGACTAGTGCCGCCTACTGCGATGAACAGTGTCAACTTAGTAATCAATCGTCACCCTCCTGCAACACTTTGAAAAAAAACGCGAAATTTTTAGCAAAATTAAGTACTGAAAATACGTTTATTCTCGTACTCTTTCTGGCTATAGAAATAAAGTAATACTCAAATGAAAATTATATATTTAGAGAGAGTCCAAACTTTTCTGCACATTTATATAGTTTCCTTTTCTTTTTTGAAATCCAACAAAGGAAATTATTTTCGTTGAAAACAGAGTGCACTACATTTCTCACCGATAATTTAAATTTAAAAATATCCTTGACTCTCTTGAAAAGTGAAAATTATAAATTTCTTAGAATTTCTCAGAGTAAAGAATTTTCTCCTCTGTTATTTACCCTTTCTCTTTTCGCAAAGAAGAAAGAAAAAATAAGAAGAAAAAGAACTTTAAATACAAGTTGACATTTACAGATATTCCTCGACTTAGACCGAGATAGGGACCGAGACATTGATCATAAGTTGAGTTCCGCATATAAGAATCAAGTTTGTTATTATTGTTTTTGATTCTTATAAGCGGTTGATTCTTATAGCCGAAATTAAGTTTTTGGACAGGCACACACACACACACCTAAATATACATATATTAGATAATTTACCATAAAATACTCTTTAATTTAGGTTAATTATCTTTTATTAAAATTATTGTTTATAATTTAAAAAATACAACTTAATTTCTAGACCTCTAAGTAGATACACATGATTATAATAAGAGAAGAAAAAATCCAATATTTGTTTCAACATACCTGCTTAACAGTTTAACACTTCAACTACAGGAAGGGTGCAATAAAAAGTTTTCTATGGTAGTTTGACGTAATGAAGTCTTCAGGAGGCTGTTTATATCTCTTTTAATACCACTAGTCTCAGACTAACATTCACCTTCTAGCATACGTTTCACGGTTTGATAATGTGCTGAATCTATTAATGTCACGTGCCTAAGTGATAGTGAACACTTCGCCGAAGATTTATGTGTTTCAGGGTCCAGGAAGCCGCAACCAGGATGTGGGAAAAAAAAGAGTCCCTGTCTTTGTTTGTCAGTAGAGAAAAGTGAAATCGGACCTGGACGGGTAGAGATGCCCCTGGGTCAAACTAATAGGACAGTGTTTAGCTAAAGCGTTTAAAGGGAAACTATTATGTTATGTCTAACAAAGAAAGGGATGCATTTTACTTACGACTGTATTCCATCACATCGTATCACTCTTTCTTTAAAAAAAAAAAAGAAAGAACTTCATGCCTTTTGAGTGTTTAAGTTGCGTTTTTGGAAAAATGAAAGGAAAGCGAAGAGTGTAAGCTGATTCTTAAAACCGGTGGATTGATTCTTTAAAGCAAAATTTTAACATGGAAATAATACATTTGTTTTTGTTTTTGCGATATTGATTCTTATAAACGGTTGATTCTTATAACCACTGATCACTATAAGCGGTGGTTACTGTATGTATATATATATATATATATATGCACATACATATATTTTTTACTTTCATACGTAACTTAAAATACATTGTATTTAGAAGACATAAATTATTCTTCGTCATCACTACTTATTATGTTGTAAAATCAGAATTTGCGACGGAAGGTACGTTGAAAGTTTCTTTTAACATAGTTATCCAAAGTAGTTTGAACAGTTTGCCTCTTCTTTTCCTTGTTTATTGTCTGGTAGAAAGCTAGATTTTCCTGAATACGACGATTTACACTTGTGAATGTTTCTTCATTTGGATCCATTGCTGCTAATTGTTGTAGTCTTTTATTAATATAATTAGCATTATTGCCCGGCATTGCCCGGGTAGATATATAGATATAAAATTTTTCATACATTCCATCAAAAAAATACTGGGCTGCACCCCGCGCTCTTCATGTTCATCTGGCTAGACAGAATGCACTTAGCGCGTTTCTACTGAAATGATATACAAACAATAAGAAAGAGAGAAACTTTGAGCCTGCGGACCTTCGTCTGATTATATGTCTGATTTTATTGAGAATTAATAACACAGTGTTGCACGATTCGCACGTTTGGATTGAATAAGTTTACTGTTTAATTATATTTTTTAGATATTGTTTAATTAGATTTAATTAGATTTGTTTGATCCACTGTTTAATTAGAAATAAGTTTTATAATTTACATTTGCCTTTATATTTTATTTTCCCCTTAAAAACGCAGTTTTTTCCACATCACCCAAGAGACGCACTGTTTTCCACATCACCCAAGAGATAAAGTGCAAGATGCGTTATTCCCTTTGTTTAACCAAAGTAAGGCGGGATTCCGCATGAAGCCTAGGCCCAAAGTTTCTTTCTTTCTTATTGTTTGTATATCATTTCAGTAGAAACGCGCTAAGAGCATTCTGTCTGGCCAGATGAACATGAAGAACGGAGGGTGCAGCCCAGTATTTATTTATTTTTATTATTATTTTTTTTTTTTTTTGATGGAATGCATGAAAAATTGTATATCTATATATCTACCCGGGCAACGCTGGGCAATCATTCTTTAAAAATAATTACATTAATTTTCTTATGCCTTGATATAACTAATGGACTAATATAATAAATAACTAATGGACCGAAGTTATAATAATAATATAACTTCGGAATGAAAGTTATGTGTCGTTATGTTTCTCTTTTTTAAGAGCTTTTCCTCCCACTGCTTAAAAAAAACTCAAAACTCTAATCGCGAACTTAGGGGGAAAAACCTGTAGAACTCTTAAACTTCTTCCCATTTTATGATCCTCAAACGATTAATATATTTAGATCAACAGAAGGCTTCCAAAAACTGGCCATGGGACAAACTTAATTTTTCTCTTTTTTTCTTCCTTTCTTTTCCAAACTTTATTAAGTTCTATTAGTTTGAACGCTATTGTCTAAAATTGTCTAAAGCAGTGGTTCTCAACCTTTTTAGACCCACGACTCCACTAAACGTAAGAAAAATAAAATAAACACTTCGCCCCCCCCCCCCCCCGTCATCCCCAGACCAAACCTCAAACCACCCCCTGATCACCCCTCAGAACAACACTCTTCTCCCCCGCGCATCGAATTTCACTGATAACGCCGCTGGTTTTGGTGAAGGGGCTGTATCCACATTTAAGTGGTACGCGCACCTCTGAGGGACACAAAAATCATTAAAAAACTAATTTTAAAAAATCTAATTGAGCCCCAAATTTCGTTTTTGATGCGTTAAGTTTCTCGGGTCCTAAACATTAACTGTACCGAATTTGGTCCCGGTAGGTGAAACAGTCTGTGATTCTATAGCGGACAAACAAATAGACGAGCTCTTTTATATATATAGATGAAGAGCTGAAGCCAATGAAGGTTTATTTGATTTATTGTGTGGATATCGAAACTATTGCATCATACATTTGCATCATACATCTAACATTGCATCATACATTTTTATTATTGCGTTATAAATCTTTGGAGTATTGCTGAATATTGCATCATAGTTTTTAATAATTATGCAATACATATAGGTATGTACTGTACATTCGAGGGACAGTATTTTTGAGGAGGAAAATTTTTTTTTTCTGTTTTCAAAATTTTGGACGTAAGTGCGAATGAACGTAAGTCAAGCGGTCGTAAGTCGAGGAATACCTGTAGTGAGAAACTTTTCTCCATAGGTTAATAATGAGTTGATCGAATCCCATACGGCGGCTACCGTGCACATTAAAGATCAGTAATGCTAGGTACACCATCTTTCTGATAATCAATATTGATCCATTAATGGTGCTCCCATAATAAAGTAGCCAGCAAGACTTCGCGGTGAATACAAAAGCGAATGTCTCACGACAAAGTGCCTCCGCATTAGAAAAAATTATCCATTATCTCTCAACAAAGTTGCGATTTGATGGTGCCCACGTAATTATCAGAATCAGCAGATAAAGCAACGAATGACAATTAGCCAAGGACAATCTCAACACGACAGCTTGCTTCAAGCTACGTTGCGCATCAAAGGACCCTCGAAAATGCAAATAGGTGATAAAGCAAAAATGAGATAAATCTGAGCTCTCAATCAAGCTGTCAATATCTTTTCCTTTGTTTTAGTTTTTGCTTATTTACTTATTTTATTTTTATTTGTTTATTTTATTTTATTTGTCAGATTGACCTATTTATTTTTTAAAGTTGATCAGACTTAGCGACACGTCATAGATAAGTACTTTCGCTCACTTTTTTTTTTATCTTCCTTGGATTTTTTTCAGACATCTCAAGCGCACTGTTTGCTCTTTTTTTTAAACGCTGAAATGCACTAAATTCGTAGCTTAGGTTTGACAGACAAGATCGCCGCATAGCTACAAATTTAGAAACACTTACAGCCGTAAATAATCGCCGTTGCCTCTGGCTTCTTGAATCAAGAACAATTCGCATTCGTAGAGATTTGAAAATCAAACTCTAGCGCAGTGCTGCGCAAACTGCGACCCACAGAGGGGTTGTGAAGAAAATTCGAGGGGTGACGGATAGTTGGAAGCAAAGTAATATACTGAATTATTAATAAAATTACATATTTTTATTACATATTTTTATTAATTTTTTTTAAATATATGATATTGTTAAATAAGGTTTCAAACACAGTTATTATCTTTATCAGTATTGTTAAATAACAATACAGCTAAATAATACATTAAAAAATGTATATTTAGCAATATTGTTACATAAGGTGTAAGACTATACATACATTGCTTCCATTCACTTCTACCTAACTGTGTGAGACTGGGTTTTCAAAATTAATAGCTATAAAAACGAAACAACGATCAACGACTTAATCCTCGACACAATGATAAGACATGGTGCCATTTTCAATGGGCAAGGTCTCTTCTGAATAAACATTCGCGTAACAGCTTTTCTCTACTGAAAATAGTGCTAAAAAATGAAGGAATAAAGTTAAACAGCCTACTTTTAAGAAATGGACTTGATGTCTTTTACCTCCGATATACAGATATAAATAAATGAAGTTTACAATTTTCGATATTTTAAAATGAAGCTTATAATTTTGAAATAATGCTCATTTTTAATTGTAATTTTCGTTATTTTTTGCCTAAATGAAATAGAAATATTTATTAATTTTTAAATATGGAGTTTTTGTCACATGATATTTGGGAAAAACAAGTGTATAAGGTTAGCAAGATATTTTTTTAACGTAGGATTACGTTCCTCCATAACGGTCCTCCGGAAAGCAAAATTTCAGATGTCCTGCGTCACGAGTTATAATTTTGGCAGCGCGCCAAATCCAGTCTGTATTGCTTGATCAAGCAGTAAACAGTTAAACACAAAAGTACCAAAATGCATCAAAATTTTGACACATATACATACATACATATACATACATATACATACATATATATATATATATATATATATATATATATATATATATATATATATACTAGCTGAATACCCGTGCTTCGCTACGGGGTACATTTTAGGATAATTACAATGAAAAAGTAGTGAAATTGCTTTTTAGAGGATTTTCTTATAAACAATATATTTTGTTTCTTCATTGGGCGGAACTAATATTACCAGGCTCGTCTGCGAACTTACGCGTGAGCAAGCTACGTAAAACTGACCGTGCGAGAAACAATTTTCTCGTAAATGTACGCCAGCATATTTTAAAGTTTGGCCTTGGGACTTATTTATCGTCATGGCGAAGCATATTTTGTGAGGAAATTACAGTTTTATATATAGATTTGATTTAATATCCATAAAACATACTAATTGGAACAAAATTTTTAAAAAGTTCCATCTCAATTTGTCTAGTGGTTAAATTTTATCTTTTACTGTATTTTAATATTTTCTTTGTCAATTAATTTCGTTGGTATGCACGTGACGCAAAATTAATTTAAAGTATCACAAAAAGAAAAGAAATCTCGTGATCAGCATTTAATAAATTAAATTCAAAACTTTCCAAACGATTACTGTTTTGGAAGCTAATGTTCTGCTAATTTCCAGTAAAAGCTAAAATCATTTGAAAACCACACACCAGTGTTCCACTCACACGCAACACTATAAACCCCTAAAAGAATGCAAGAATAAAACGTATAAAAAATATAAATCTATTAATTTAAATAATTAAACACACACAAATGTATAAATTACACAAAAGTTTACTTAAATTCTTTAATCTGTCTACATCTCCAGTATAGAAATATTTTCGGGGCATTTACAGAAAATGGTATATTTCACTTTTGAAAACACGCATTAAATGAGCATCATCTCAATGAGAAATTTCTGAAATGAGCATGGCAATGAAGATCGTGTGTTTACAAACAACAGCAGTAACCGAAATGCGTTAAAATATAAATTTTAAGAGTATTATGGTAGTGAGTTGTGTATATAAATAAAAACTTTCCAAACGATTACTGTTTCGGATGCTAATGTTCTGCTAATTTCCAGTAAAAGCTAAAATCATTTAAAAACCACACACCAGTGTTCCACTCACACGCCACACTATAAAACTGAATTACAGTACTCTACATTTATATGGGCATTGAAAATTGTGGTTAGTAGAGGGCAATACGGGACAATCCACGCATTGTCTATAGACACTTGCTTTCTTTGGCTATTATTTGATCCGTAATATCTGCCTCATATGCCGTATGTTTCTAAACGCCATTCCCGAATGAAGAAATCGTGTAGAGGAGGCTTCTGAAACATGTGCACAGAGACAGTTATTTTGTGACAACTGACTGAAGTGGTGTCATCTTTGGCTATTATTTGATCCGTAATATCTGCCTCATATGCCGTATGTTTCTAAACGCCATTCCCATATGAACCACAGCCTAATTCCTTTAAAATGGAACAAAATGAGTAACTCCAGTTAACCATGTAATCCACTACTGCTACAGGGGCATCAAAATGTAAGAATACAGAGTTTAAATCAGCCAAAACTGCAATTATGGTGTACATATGACACATAACTTCTCCAAAAATCTTTGCCTTTGTGATGAGACTCATAAGTGATTTTTGATTTTGATGAAACACTCTTGCTAACAAATCATGACGATCCTGTGGTTTTTGTTCAACTATTCTTTGCTGTTGTCTGATTTCTTACAGTCTCGCTTCTCTTTCCGGGGTAAAGATTCGGAAAATCATTCGGGAAAAGCTGAAAAGTAAACAATACCAAATCAATTTGAAAACTACATACAGTATAAATAACGTAGAAAAAATAACAGTATGAATAAAAAAGTACAGGCCAATAATACAAAAAAAATTTTTAAATCGTAGTAAGCAATGAAAAATATTTTACACACTTCAATAATAGCAAAACAAAACATGATGGTAAAATAGAAAGGAAAGTTAAAACAGAAGTAAGAAGTTAAATTCTAAAAATATAAATGAGGTATAAATCAGCTATCGATTCTAATTTATGAATAGGGACATGAAAAAATTACTGCATGTAAAAAAAATTAACCTTACCTCCATTAATTTCAACACTTCTTGACCTGTGGCTTGTCCAATCATGTGAAATATAATTCTTGACAACAATTCTTGCTAACCTAAACTGTTATTTGTGTTTTTTTTAATTTAAAAAAGTTATGTTCTCAAAGTTTGACAATTAAGAAAAAGATATCATCGAGAAAAAATAAATCATGCTACTTAAGAAAGTCATACTACAAATTTCTATAAAATTAATGTGCAACTACAATTGACGTACAAAATAATGCATATTTAATACATTGTTAACATGTTTTAACATCAAAAATTTCCACAATCAAAAGCTAAAATTAGTTTAAAATATTAGCTTTAGGATTTTGTGCAGAATGATAGGTGTTTTAGCTAAATTTCATTAAAAATTACTTCAAATTGATCAATTTATAAAACAGGTATGCTATTTACAGGTAAGTTTTTGTTTCTTTTTTTGATTTGTAAGTGCTATTTTAGCATAAAAGACCAAAAAAACCTTTACAAAATTATTTTTTCTCAAAGCTAAACACAAACATAATTAACAGCTGTTTTCAGGGACGGATTTCCCATAAGGCCAACCTAGGCCATGGCCTAGGGCACAGCCGTTTAGAGGGCGTAAATTTAGAAGAAGTAACAACCAAATTATAAAATTGTTATATATATGAAATGAGAAAGTTCCATTTTTTTTTCTTTTTCATTTTTATTTATAAATTCTTAGTATCGCTAAAATGTTATTTGCAATATGCGCATTTTGAAATAAATTTTTTTTCAGCTGACTAATCATTTTTTCCTTCATTATTTTCTCAAACATCCATTATGAGTTAACGAGATGCAGGTTAACAGTTCTTGCAATTTGAAGGGATAATGATTGCAGAAAGCAGTCGGACTTGAACCTCACAAAAGAATACGTATCTCAATATGGTCTTAATCAGAATAAAAATGTAGATTTCTCAAAGTCGAAGAGGCAATACAGCGATAGAAGCTGATGATTTAATGGTAGTTACTTTAGCAGCAAACTAGTAAACGGTGATACGCAAGACTGAGGTTGGTTAGTATATTCATAAAGTAAAGGAAGTGTCTTCTGCGGACCTTGTCTTTTCTTCCATTCTGGTACAAAGACTGAATCATCTTTTGTAAGAAATGGATTTAATGACTGGAAAAACGTATCATCTAGACTGAAGGAACACGAAAATTCGGTTTGTCACATAAATAACATCCTAATTTTAAAACATAGAGGAACTAAACTTGGAAGAATCTACACTGCTGGCCACCCAAATTGCAACACCAAGAAAGACAAGAGATATCACAACAAAATTTATTTTGTAGATAACATGTTGACCAAGTATCAAATGATTAAATTTTTAGACTTCTGTGAAGTGTGGTTCCTGCCAAAATCAGTAGCCAGAGTAGCCGCCATTGTTGGAGATCACCGCTTCCACACGCCTCGGCATTGATTCAAAGAGACTTTGGATGAGTTCTTGGGGTACAGGAGACCAAGCAGCTTCCACACGTTGCCAAAGTTGATCTGCTGTGGCAGCTGGGAATGGAATCTGGGTCAATCGTAGAGCAACCATGGACATGTTTTCTATCGGCGAAAGATCCGGAGAGCGAGGCGGCCAGGGAAGCAGTTCAATCTGGCGATTGACGAAGAACCGTTGGACAATGCGTGCCACGTGTGGTCGCGCATTATCCTGTTGAAATATGGCTGTGGGCAAGCCCTGAAGGTAAGGAAGGACAACTGGCTCCAACACCGCGGAGATGTAAAGCTGGCTGTTTAAAGTACCGGCAATGCGTACTAGAGGTGTGCGAGAGTGATATCCAATACCGCCCCATACCTTAATACCCAGTGCAGGACCAGTGTGGTGGTGCATAACGCAGCTGTTCAGCATCCTCTCTTCAAGGTGTCTCCAGACTCGAATGCGACCATCGTGGTGTTGCAGACAGAAGCGTGACTCGTCAGTAAAGACAATTTCATTCCATTCTGCCGTCCACATCCTTCTGTTATCGCACCATTGACGGCGGAGATGTCTGTGGTTCTGCGTCAAGGGTAGACAAAGCAATGGACGTCTTGCGGACAGACCACTCTGCTGTAAACGGCGTCGAATGGTACGCGCAGACACTGGATGATGCGTTACAGACTGCATGTGCTGTGCTATGTTTCGTGATGTGACTGAGCGGTCCGTCACTGCCATGCGCACAATTTGCCTGTCATCACGTGAAGTGGTGCGCTGAGGTGGATGCAATCGAACACGCCGGTCCGTCGTACCCTCCTGCATCCAACGATCACATATCCGCATTACAGTTGTTTGGTTTCGTCCAACACGACTACCGATTTCCCTGAAAGATAATCCACAATCTCGGTAGGCCACTATCTTTCCTCTGTCGAACTCGGATACTTGATCAAAAGATGATCGCTGTTTTCGACGAGGCATAATTGATCGTTTTTTTGAAAAAAAAAAAACAAGAAAAACACAATTGCCGAACTTGAAATCGTCGAAATCTCCAAGCCTTAAATGGCGCTTTGAAGTGGCGCCACAGGCGCGCGTGATGTGCGTCTGCGCTGAAATTCTAATCATTTGCATATCTCACCTCCGCTAATGCATGTTGTAAATTTCATGTTATTTGCATGTTTCCTTCAGGGTGTTGCATTTACAGTGGCCAGCAGTGTATATGCAATAACTAAAATGGTTGATCAAGAAACTGAGTACTGGAGAAATGTGTTACACAGAGTGGTTGTAGTAATTAAAGCTCTTGATTCGCGATGCTTGCCATTTAGAGGTCGAAATGAAATATTTGGTTCTAATAATAATGGCAACTATATGCTGATGTTGGACACAATTTCTGTGTTTGATCCATTTTTGGCTGATCGCATGAGGAAATTCACGAATCCAGGTAGTGGACAGACATCCTATCTCTCATCTACTATTTGCGATGAGTTCATCGAGCTCCTAGCTAAAAAAGTACTAACGCATATTGCTAATGAAGCTAACACATCAAAGTACTATTCCGTTGTTGTAGATTCAACTCCTGATATCTCGCATGTGGATCAGCTGTCGTTTATTTTGCGATATGTGAAAGAAAATGAGAAACCTGTTGAGAGATTTATAACATTTTTACCTAACGTTGGCCACAAAGCCCATGAAATTTTTGAAGCTGTTATTAAGACTGCCACTGACCTCCACCTTGATATCTTGAAATGTCGTGGTCAATCATATGACAATTCAGCTAATATGGCTGATGTTTACTCAGGTCTTCAGGCTAGGATACTTGAAGTTTCTCCTCTTGCATCCTTCATACCTTGTGCAGGACACTCTTTAAATTTAGAGGGCACACATGCTGTAGATTGCTGCATCGAAGCCACATCGTTTTTTAATTTGCTTCAAGAACTTTATAATTTTTTCTCGTCGTCTACAGCGAGGTGGGAAGCATTAAAGTAAAATAGCACCCTTACCGCAAAAAGCCTCTCCACGACACGATGGTCCGCAAGATATGATGCTTGTAGAGCATTAAAAGAAGATTGGTTTGCAGTCATAAAAGCTCTAAAATACTTTGAAAGTGACGAAAGTCAAAAATCAGGCACAAGAGCAGAAGCTAGAGGTTTACTAACGAAGTTGCAAAGGCTCGAAAGAGTATTCATGGCACCGTTTTGGGGAAAGGTGCTGATTAGACTTCACCAAGTCAATAAGTATGCACAAAACGTAGAACTTGATGTTTCAGAAGTTGCCACAGTTCTTCAGTCACTCGTAAAGTTCTTGTTAGAACTGCGAGAACAATTCGATATATATGAAAACAAAGCTCTGGATATTTCTGAAAAGAAAGTTATGAGCGTGATGAAAAGCGTCAGATTTTCCGAAAACTACAAGCTGACGAAAAACGTGAAGGCGAAGTTAATTTAAACGGGCATGATATCTTTAGAATTAATACCTATTTCACGATTGTGGACAAACTCAAAGCAGAGCTTGAGAAGAGGTCACAAGCTTATAGAGAGCTCGGTGAAAAATTTAAAGGAATTACGAAAATTTGGTCACTGACTTCTCCTGAGCCCGAAGAAGAGGGAAGAAAATTACAGGCAATTTTTAAAGATGATTTGGAGCCTGTATTACGTGATGAACTGCGACATCTAAAATCTCACATAACTGAGTGCAGCATTGGTTCGAAAAATCCCTTAGCAATTTGCAAGTGGCTACGTGAAAGTGGATTACAAACAGTATCCAAATGTTGATATCGTATTGAGAATGGTTGTGTGCACACCTGCCACAAATGCCTCTGCAGAAAGATCTTTTTCTGCACTAAAAAGAATCAAAGATCATTTAAGATCTTTGCTGCAACAAGACAAACTAAATGCCTTGGCACTTCTTTGCATTGAAGCAGATTTAACAAGATCTGTTGACTTCAATGAAACTATTGAAGAATTTTCATGGGCGAAAGAACGAAGGAAAACTTTCTAATTGTAATTTTTAGATAAATTAGAAGAAATAATGTAGAAAATATTTATAAAAAATATGTTATTCAAATGTTTATTAATTATATATGTTTCAAAAACTCTTACTGTATATTAAATCTAATGTTATAAGTCAAAAATTTAAATGGAAGGAAGGGGGCGCAAAATGGTGCTTTGGCCTAGGGCATAAAAATATGTAAATCCGTCCCTGGCTGTTTTAAAAAAACCCTGGTAAACATTGTTAAGTTTCGAAGTATTAGAATGATAATAAAAAATATTCCAGAGTTTCAGACAGAAGCATAAAAAGAAAGAATATGCAAAAAGTAACTAAATTAAACAAAAATTGACAGAATACAGAAAAAGTGAACACCGGCAAAAGTAAATAAAACGTTTCCTTGTGCGCATGCGCATTTCTTATGAATGATTGATTCCAACGCCTAGAGTACCGCGTTGAAAGAACCACATAAAATTTGTGTTGAAATATCGTTCTTTAAAATTCAATTAAAAATTGAAATTTTAAGATAGAGACTTGAAATGAGGTTTATATGAATGAGAAAGCTTTCATCTTCCAGATGATGTAAATATTTTCTTTGTAAGATAAAAACACGAAGAGCATCGAAGGTAGATGCTAAAAAGTGCATAAATTTATCGAAAAAGTGGATTTAATATTTTGATGAAAATATTAGTCTGTTTTAAATTATGTTTAAACAAATGAAGTCTTGTTTGAAGGAGAAATGTCTGTAGTCTTAGATTGCAAAAAGATCAAAATTCTACGATCATTTTTTGCCGAGATATCGTAATCTGAAATTAAAAAAAACATAAAATATCCCACAAAACATAAAATAAAAAATTTTCTAGAATAAAATTTAAAATTCGGGCTTCGAGGTGCAACTTCCCATAGTCTGCACTACCTATGTGCCAAATTTGACGTCTGTAAGTTTCACAGATTCGCCTGGGGGTCGCACACACACACACACACGCAAACACTCTCTTTTATTAATAAGATATATATATATATATATATATATATATATATATATATATATATATATATATATATATACGTACATATATATAGATACATATAAACATAACACATGCATACATATATACATACAAAAGAGGTAAGCAACGATAAGTAATCCTACGTTAATAACCCGCGGTAGTTTCGTTAGAAGAGACTACCTGAAATTTGTTTTTTTAATTGTTATTATGCAAAGTAAATATATATCCAAAATCAACATTTCATTGATTTTTAAAATAGTTTTAAAAAATTTGCTTATTTCATTTTTTCTATTTTTTGTTAACTTTCTCCTAATAAAAAAAATTGATACCATCATAAAATTTCATTTTGGGGGAAGGGGGGTCGAGCGATTTTTTATTTAGAGAAAATGGGTCGGGGTCGATATGTTTGCGCATCATTGCTCTACCGTACTGAATTCATGTGGTATATAATTTACAAATATTGTTAGGATAGTAAAAGAGAGTAATGTGCATTAGTTTGTTTTACTATCTAACAATAACGGATTTTCATTTCAATTCATGATGATATATTCACCTCTAGGGCATAAATCAATCAAATTAAAATAAACACAAACTTCACGTCCAAACTACACAATATGATATCACTCCCTATATAAATATCAATATCTGATTTTCTTATGATCAGGAGTTTTTTTTTTTATCACGAATTAAGAAAACATAAATTTGAGAGTTAGCGTGGAAGTGCAAGAGAAGACATTACATTCAAAAGTATCATGTTTCCAGTTGCTTTTTTCAACCGTATGTCAGGTTATTTAAAACTACATATTTTATCCTATTGGTATAAACTTTCTCAGCTCCCCCTTAGAAACAATTTGCCCTTAGAAAAACTTCCCTTCCCCCAGATAAGCTTCCCATTTGATAAACCACTGTTTCCAATGAGAACAAATTGTACTGGAATGTCCAATTTACCTCTATACGTACGAGTACATAGCACCCCTAGCCCCTACCCTTCCCAACATACATAAGTAAAAATAGTATTTTTAATGCTGTTTGATTATCATAAAATAATTCAAACTGAAGCCTTTTATTTATTTAATTTTAACTCTAATATCTCCCATTTTCTAATTTTAGATGCATGTATGATTTGCGGTGTTTCCTTGCTGCGACAACAGATAGCGCTACAAGTTCAGCCGAGCTGACCTGCCGAGCAAGTTCTCTAGAAAGGACTAGTTTCCCTTTAACGGCTTGAATCTCGGCCTGTCTAATACGTCATCACACTACGCTTACGACGTACGTGGCGGATATTTCATTTTTGTATTGCCCGTTCTAAGCGATCCGACGACACGAAATATTTCTACATCATTGTTCTGCGGTGTACATATAATTGTTTTTATAATTAAATGTTTTCTAATTAAACTGCCTATTTCATGTAAATAGATCGTGAGTATGACAGATCTGGTCAACGCGAAACCGTGTGTATTTATACTGGTATTTATTTAACTAAACCTCCAACATTTACAGTGGACCATTTATCCCCCACAGATTCAAAGAATTATATGTTATTATACATACATAAGGCAGGGTTCCCAAATGTCCCGGATTTTAAGGGACAATCCCTTATTTGTAAATTTTGTCCCGCGTCCCGGGGAACTTTGATACGGGACGGCACAAGTCCCGTTTTTTGCCGAAATGAGAAATTTACTGTATACGAGTTGGGCGTATACAATTGTTGACGAGTCGCCTGTATGCGCCCACATTCATCACTAATTGGTGGGAACTGAACGTCACAACGACAACAGTCTCTAGTCAGTCTCAATACAGTGCTAAATACGAATGCAGAGTGTGATCGTGTTGTGATAGATAGTGGCGTTTGAACTAAGTGTTTGTTATAAAACTAATCCCTGAATATGAACAGTGGTAAAGGTAAACGTTCAAAATCCAATAGTGATGGGCCGAAAAAAAGTAATGTATTTTTTGGAATGAATGGATGAAGAACGAAGATTGGCTCAGGCCTAATCCCAACAATGCCAATACGGCACGCTGTAGCTATTGTAATAAAGATTTTTCGGTTGCCCATGGAGGTTGGAGTGACGTAACTCAACGTGCCCAGGGTGCCGAGCACAACAAAATACATGTTTCATCTAGCAGCAATCTGTCAAAGTTTTTCATCACTAAAGTTTCTTCTGAAAGTGACAAAATCGCTCTAGTAAATTTAGCTACTGTATTTCACACTGTAAAACAGAATTTGTCATACAGTTTTATGGACTGTGGGAACAAGCTCGTTCAAAACCTTTTTTATGACTTAAAATTCGCCACAAAAATACTCTGCACAGATTATATTATGTACATTGAACAATAATAAAATTACAAATGTTACATACACGTCCCAAACACTTTAGAAAGTCACTTACTTAGTTGTAGTAAACTAATAAAATAAAAATCACTTTTGTACTACATGCCTAAACCAACTTTCAAATGTTTTTGATTTGAAAATCTTCTATGTAATTTCATTATTATTTACTTAACCTAAACTCTATGTCAGTTGCAAAACTTGAACGAAAAATGCATTGAAAATGGCTATTTGAAAGATTAAAATTTAAAAAATTTCCGGGCAGTATCCCCGGATCCCCCCTTTCCCCAAGGGGTATTCCATACCCCCAGTAGTATACTTATAAAAACTCGTTCCTTATTTTCGGTGTTTTTATTTGGCAGCCCTAATATGCAGTGAAACTTCTGTATGGCGGCCAGTCATGGTTCCAAATAAAAAACGTCATTTTGAGGGGTGGCCGTCGAATAAGGAGTGGATCAAGACAGCACGTTTGCACATCCTTTCTTTTTGTTTATGACAGATAGGAGCGCCATCTCTTATTAACATATTGGAATATTCCAGTGGCGCACCCAGAGGTTGGGCCAAGGGACCCTGGCCCCCTCCAAGAAAATAGAAATTGCATTATGAATATTTTTATCCGTTCAACTCGGCCCCCTCCAAGATTAAATCCTGGGTGCGCTAGTGGAATATTTACAGTACCTATATTCAAATAAAGATCGAATGCAAATCTATATATACAAAAGGCAATGTTCGTATGTGTGTCCTCTATAGAATAAAAAACTACTGAACCGATTTACACGCGATTTTTTGCAAAATGGTCCGTGTAGAAGGTTCAAAGCTATTGAAATCCTCGATCTGACCAGTAGAAAGAAAGTTAAAAATATTTTTCGTTCGAATGTCTGTTTAGATATTATCTATGAACCTTCTATTTTCAAACAACACGTAAGGATGGCAGCATCTAACAACCCCTGATAGCCATCCCTCTCATACCCCTTCAACATTTCTGTGAGGGAGGCGAGGGGTAAGGTCATGACCCCCGAGTCTTGAAGGAGGGAGAGTGTTTTCTGACACCCCACGCACAGAGCCTGACTAAGGCAGGGGCATACGGGGCAGTTGCCCCGAGCCCCCACATCAGAGGGGGCCCCCAAATTGAATAGAAAGTTTATTTTACGTTTCCTTCTTTAATGAACTTTTATTAAAGAAAATATCAGTACAGTGTAAAATCCGAAAATGAGAAAATCAATAAAATGGACAGAACGATGTTTTGTCTGACCATTGGAGGAGGGGACTTTATAGCTATTTTAGGTTCTAGTCAATTTTCTTGTTATATATCTATAATGAGGTGAAAATTTTAAATACCTCCATAAAGTTCGATTCTTCATTACTAAAGTAGTGAAGCAGAGGGGGCCCCCCAAAGAAGTTTTCGCCCCGGGCCCCAATTAGGCTAAGTCGGGCCCTGCCCACGCAAGAAGACGTGCTGTCTGTAAGCTCTGTATGTTACCAGGAGAAACAGCTCCTTACAAATCAATATGTACTGTTATAGATCAAGATGAAGCCCCCCTCCCCCAAAGAAACAGAAATTGAATTATGAATATTGAATTTGCATTATAAATATTTTTATCCGTTCAACTCGCCACCCTCCCCCAAGATTAAATCCTGGGCGTGCCACTCCAGTAAATTATCCAACTGAATTCTTAAATTCACTTGATTTATCTGGATTGCCACCACACAACATTAATCTAAAGGTTTGTGTTCCTATCATTCTTGTTAGAGACATTAACTTTGCAATTGTATCAGATTGGCAGTCAAGATATTATTAAACAATGTAATTAAAGCAACAATTTTAATTGGTAAATTCAAAGGAGAGGATGTGCTAATGCCACGTATACCAATGATACCATCAGATATGCAATTCCAATTCAAATGATTGCAATTTCCAATGAAACTGGCTTTTAGAATAACGATAAACAAATCACAAGGTCAATCATTGCAAGTATGTGAATTGGAGAATCCATGTTTTCCTCATGGACAACGTTGCATGTTCCCGTGTTTGAAAACCAAGGGATTTGTATATATATATATATATATATATATATGCCAAATGGAATCACCAAAAACATTGTATATCCAAGAGCATGGCAATGAACTTAAAATTGAATATAACAGTAATTATAATTTATGTAATCCGAAATATAAAAATTATAATATGTATGTAAATATTTACTTTTAACTAAATACAATAATTCATATCAAACTTTCAATTAGGTTCATTTAATCTACATATATATACTCAAAGCTAGCAATAGCGAAGCATTGCCGGGTCAGATAGTATATTATATTTATAATGAAAACTAGTTGCATATTTGAACAAGAGATGGCGCCACAAAAAATATCCATAGGTGCAAAAGTGCTGTCTTGATCCATTCTACTCGAATAGAAGTGTTTTTCTCTATGGCAGCCAGTAATGGTTTCGAAAAGAAGTGGCCGTCGAGAGAAGTTTCACTGTATTTTGAAAATTGATGAAAAATAAAGACTCCTGTTATGAATAAAAAACTTTAATGTCATGAAAATGAAAATACCATCTGCACTTCAAAAAAAAAAAAAAAAAAAAAAGAGAGAGAGAAGAACCTTAATACAGGACCTTAATACAGGGTGCTCAAAAGAGTCCTTTTGAGCACCCTGTATTAAGGTTTTCAGACACTGACTTTTTTACAGCTTTGGGGAACACTGTTTTAAACATCTCTCAAACTTTTTAAAGATTTCATTAATTTTCAAAAGCAAAAAATAGTGTATATATATATATATATAGATAGATAGATAGAGAGAGAGAGGATTTAATACAATTAATTTTGCAAGGCTGAGAACTTTTTCTAATAAGTCAAGCATTTTGTATCAACAGAGAAATAATTTTAAAGGTTTGATAAATGCACATCTCATTTCAATAAAATACAATTTCATCAGTGCATTTTATCATATTCTTAAAAGTGAGTGTGTGTGTGTGTGGGCCAACATTCCCTATAAAGAGGCCAATATGCAAAAAATATTTTGGACTCCAAACAGTCTTTAAATGGAAAAAAGGTGTAACATCTTTTAACAAAAAAAAAGATAACAATAACAATAAAGGAAATAAAATAATAAATAAACTTATTTAAATATGTGACTTTTCCTTTCCATATCATTATTTATATTAGAAAAATCCCAATTTTTAACAACATCTATCTCAATACTTAGTATAGTGAAAGTGTTTTATCATTCTGCATATTGTTGAACAAAAGTCATTTTTAGTTTGTTTTAATTTATTAAAAGAATATTCTGCACTTACTATAGTCACAGACAATGTAACGAATACATTTGGAAAAAG
The DNA here is from genome assembly GCA_907164885.2 of Dolomedes plantarius. Lineage (NCBI taxonomy): Eukaryota > Metazoa > Arthropoda > Arachnida > Araneae > Dolomedidae > Dolomedes > Dolomedes plantarius. Next base: position 137,873,200 of record OU015498.1, read on the forward strand.
TTCACTGTAAATGTAATTTAATATATATTGCAATACATCCTGCTCATAAATTATATCTTTATCTTTCAAAATCAATTCTTTTAAAGAAATAATTTCTTGAATTAAATCTTCGTCTACATCTTTGTTATAAAATGCTACAAAATCCTGTATGTACATAATGCACATTAGCTGTTTTTCTAATTCATTATTTTCTAATTTTTATATTGGTTGTAAACAAGTAAATTTTAAATATTCCTAGTTTCATTTTTGACAATCCTTGCATACCATGGTATGGTTACTATAACCACAATTTTGATGTGTCCATATTATTGTCAATTCTTTGTTCAGAGCATGAAATTCAGTAGAGTTAATAAAATGAAATTAATTTTAAATTATTAAAAAATTTTTATTTTCATATTTTTCCTTCTTCTGGAATCCTCAATAAAAAGTTCAGAATACTAAGAGCCCATTTTAAAATAAATAAAATGACTTTCTTTGCAAATTAACAACATTACATTAGAATTATTGATCTCAAGGACATCCTAAATAAGAGTAGCTAAACTAATAATTTTTCCTCTTTTATCCAGAACAGTGAATTTACATAAGCACCTTAGTTATGATGTATTGCAGACAAATAAATCATTAAAAATATAAAAGTAGTGGTATACAAAAACAATATGAAAATCAAACTGGTCCTCGATTGCTATGACTATTTGAAAGATTTACAGGTTTTCTTTCTCCTAATAAACAAAACTGGTCCCTTTCTATGTTTACAAGAAGTTGGCAAAGGAATGAATAATTAATTTTTTTTTTTTGCAGGATAATAAATGTTTCTTATTTAGGTCTATTTTATTGTTTCTTATTTCTGTTATGAATAAAGGATAAAATAAGAAATAGCTTTTAAATTTTAACACAATAACACTCTTTTTAACAACAACAAAAAAAATCACATTTTAATGAATTGATATCATGCCAAGTTCATGTTTTATAAATATATATATATATATATATATATAATTACATTATATTTAATTTTATATTTCATGGTATTTCATCACATTTAATTGAATAAAAAAGGAAAACTAGCATGTATTTTTCACAGTATGAGTAATTCACTAAGGACTTAATAACATGAATCATTGAATAAAATTTGTAGTGCTTTTAAAAAAATTTATGTTGAACAAACAACTAACAAAGACAGTGAACACAAGTTAATTCTGTGACAAAAATCTAGAATGAGAAGTATTTTAATTCTACAGTATTCTCAATCCTTTCATTACTGTTCAGTTCCATAAACTACCACTAGGAGGGCATGTATTTGTAAGTGGGTCATGGGAAATATTTAAAAAAGGAATATGAAAATTTTCTCTGCTAGCTAATAATGCCACTGAGTACTAGAAAAATTAATCTTAAAAAATGTTGACTTGCGCCAAGAAGAAAATAATCCAAATGCAAAATTATCCTATAATAAAAGTTCAATATTTCCTTGTTATGAGAAATCTTTAAGAAGATACATGTTTAATAAAGAAAAATGTTAGTAGCTTTTTCAGTCTAATTTAGATGTATTCAAGATAATTCTTTAACTTTGCAAGGTTTCCAAATAATTTTCTATTGACCAAAATCTTTTTTTCTTAAAAGTTATAAATTAGGGTCGACAGAATGAAAAAAAGCTTTTTACTATTCGTTTCACATGAGATTGTAAACAATTTGGTTTACAGTCTTACATGAAAGATAAGACACTAACTAAACTAACCAACAAATGGCACAACAGTCCATTATGGACCAAGGCCGATGGTGCCCATCTCTGTTTTCTTGACCATGGGCTTAGGGTGCCATATAGTATATGTCTCAGGCTAGTGGTCAACCGATCACAGGACCCCCAGAGTTAGTTCCCAAGCATGCTTGCTCCTCATTTTATCACCCCACTCAAGGGATGAAAGGCTGAGTCGACCTTGCCCAGTTGCACGGTCGAACTCTGGACCTGTGGTGTGGCAGCTTGAAGCTTTTAACCACTATGCAACAATGCGTCAAGATAAGACACTGACCCTTTAGTATTATTTAGACCCTTAGATCCTTTAGTATTATTTTTATCCACACAGTAATTTCAAAAGATCACAAGATATGATGTACACATGAATAACTGACATCTTCAGTCTGAATACCTTGTAATTAAAGATACAAGACTTCCTTCAATAAGTCCTTAAGAATTAAAATTTAAATAAATACCTATGAACTCAATATTAGTCAGTAGTCATTCAGAAACAAACAACTTCTAAATATCCCCAATATAATTCATATTTATACATTATATAATTAAAAAAATTAATGTAGATACAAAGAAGTTTGTCCCCATTTTGTGTTTCCTCAAGTTCCCTGCGAAGACTGAATTCTGTACTCTATTCTTGCCCATAGATACTGTTGTTCTTTTTCAGCAATTCAATATTATGGAAATGTATACATGAAATTTTTAAAAAATCACAAGTAGACAATCATAATGAATTTGTAAAATTCTGTTATTAAAATTCACCATGCATATTTTGTATTTAACAAGTAATGGAACCAAAATCACACGAGGCATAACCTTAGAAAGCTGATATTATGTTGCCTATTGCCAATCAATAATGTACCCTGAGATTCAAAATCATAAATCCATTTTAAAACAACTTATAAAAAAAAAATGATGCAATCAACAAATTAAAAAAAATATGATAGATAGCAACTCCTCAATAAATAGTTACTAAATTTAGATGAACGTTATACACATGAAACTAGATTCTAAAGGTAATTTGAACATCAATGCAAATATAAACAAAAATTTTGAAAAAATATCTCTTAATAAAAATTTAAATCACGGCTTTAAAAAAAATAAATAAAATAAAACTTATACTTATTTTGTTACAAAGCAAATCGAAAACTCTTACAATAATGATCTACAGCTATTCAAGAAAAATCATATTACAACAGTAATAAACAGTATAATGATAGATAACTTTATATTCTTGATTAATCATCCATTATAATAATTTACTTTTAAGCTTATTTGTATACTAGAATTAGCTTTAACATGAATATGAGAATTTACAAGAAAGATATAAAATATGAGAGATTTATTGTTCATTATCATGCTATTCAAAATAAAATTTTAAAAAATTTTAATTATTTCTCCGATTATATTTTCAAAATAAACTTTTGCCAATGCTGAAAAAGGCAATAAATTTCTTGCTGCTCTGTACTAGAAGTTACTAATATAAGGAGAAAGTAATCAGCACTGTGAACAGTTTTTTTTACCCAAACAAGACAAATAATAAAATTATTTTAATTTTCTATTATTAATAATCTAAGCCCATGTTTCTTGCTGATATCTTTTATTATTCATTAGATTCTGAATATATTTCTCGCCTTCACCACTGGAATATCCACCTTCGTTTTCAATAATATCTGCAAATGCACTTTTAACTCCTTCAGGCATCTGTTTTGCATTACCAGCTACATAAATATGAGCACCCTTCAAATGAATTAAATTAAAAAACAACTTGCTGTTTTCCCGTATTTTATGTTGAACATAGCATTTTTCTTCTTGATCTCTTGAAAAAGCAGTAAAAATCTTCAAAAACCCATTCTGAACAAATTCATCCCAATCAGAGGAAAACAGGAAATCCTTTGTTTTATATCTACAACCAAAAACTAAATAGTTCTCGCTGATGTTTTTTCTGCAACGTTCTTGAATAAATGCTCTGAAGGGTGCACATCCAGTTCCTGGACCAATCATTATAATGGGATTCTCCCCTTTAAACAATTGAATAGATCCACTATCAAGACAATATGGTATTGTAGTACCTATTTTTAAATTTGATAACCAATTTGAACATAAACCCTTCCTAGGTTTTCTTAGTCTGGTCCTATAATTAACAACAGCTACAGCTAGATGGAATTCATTTGGATTATAGCTCAAAGAAGAAGCAATTGAAAATTTTCGAGGATGTATACAAGGTATCATATCAAAAAAATAGTGAAATGGAACATAAGGTGAAGTATGAACAAAATCTTTCATAACTTCTACTATTGTACGTCTTGGTCTGTTACAGTATTCATACAGTTCTTCCTGACCAGAAGCTGTAGTGAATTCAACAAGTTTTTCTTTTTCAGTTTCATCTTTACAAAAATGACAGAAAAATTCAAAAAATGACCTTCTAGGAATGCTTGTAATGTCAAAATATGAACGAACACATTCCCTAACTGAACAAGGATTTGGCAAATTCTTTGGAACTGTTATATCTGGATCTGAAGGTGTAAGATAAAATTTAGAATCTAATGGTACATCTAACAAAGATAAAAAATCCTCAACTTCATCAATTGGATTTTCTGGCCACACAACAGCAACATCACCAGGATTATAATGTACATCAGGAGAAATATCAAATTTAAGTAGATGCACGGCTTGAAAATGATCAGATGATGTAATCCTAACATTTTCTTTTAAAACAGCTTTTAAATCAGGTGGTGTTTCAGAAGCAAAATTAGATTCTAATGATTCCTTTTCTATAAATTGGATATTATACTTCGCTGGTAGAAGTTTATCATCTAATATAAAAGGTCCACACAAACTATAAAAACTAATTAATTTATCTTTCAAAATTTGTAACCATGGGTCAAAAGCCGCATCATATCCTACTTCATGTTGATCATCTGCTAGTGTTAAAGGTATAAACTCTGAAGCACCAAGCTGTAGCAGTCTTTTATTCAGTTTTTTCGCTACAACGTTGAATTTATCATAAGAAGAATCACCCATTCCGAATACACAGAACTGTAAACTGGAAAGTGAATTATTAGGAAGATCTCTTCTCAATAAAAACTTCCAAAATGCTTTCATATTGTCGGGTACTTCTCCATAACCCGTTGTGGAGCATACAAATATAACTAGACTCTCCGCTATCAAATTCTTGACGGAATAATTCATAAGACTAAAAACGCGTGGTTTGCAACCTATACGAAAGAGCTGTCGTCCAACTCTCTCTGCTACGTCTTCAGAATTGCCTGTCTGAGTTCCATATAATACAGTAACCTTAGGATTAATACCCATTGTGAGAAAAAAAAAATCAATTTCCTAAATGCAAACAGATTACGAGTGATGATTGTTTTGTTTACATTCCTTTACATTCGCTATAGATGTTTGGAGTTACGTTGACTAAACCGCTGTACACCACAGGGATAAAAAATCACAGTAGAGAACTCTGTAGAGAATTATAAATAGAGCACACTGGGATCGGAGAAATACCATTTGATAAATGTCAGTACAAATATTCCTCGACTTACGACCGAGATAGGAACCGAGACATTGGTCGTAAGTCGAGTTTTAAACAAATTTATTTTTTGTATATGCACATACATATATTTTTTACTTTCATACGTAATTTAAAATATATTGTATTTAGAAGGCATAAATTATTCTTCGTCATCACTACTTATTATGTTAGCATAATCTATTGGTTCAGAATTTGTGACAGAAGATACGATGAAAATTCTTTTTAATAATGTTATCTTATCTAAGGTAGTTTGAACAGTTTTCGTTTTCTTTTCCTTGTATATTGTCTGGTAGCAAGCCAGATTTTCCTGAAGTATTACACTTGCGAATCTTTCTTCATTTGGATCCAGGATCCATTGCTTCTAATTGTTGTAGTCTTCTAATTGTTTAATGAAAGCTGATGCCATTTCTAAAGCCAATGAAGGTTTATTTGATTTATCATGTGGATATCGAAACTATTGCATCATACATCTTTATTATTGCGTCATAAATTTTTGCAGTATTGCAGAATATTGCATCATATTTTTTAATAATTATGTAATACATATAGGCATGTATTGTACATTCGAGGGACAGAATTTTTCAGAAAAAAAATTAATTTAAAAATTTCGGTAAGTGGGAGCATTCGTAAGTCGAGGAATACCTATAGTTCATTTACAACGTCAGTTTTCGTCACTGATACACTTAGGGCCTGTTCACATAGGAGTCCTTTGCGTTGCGTTAAGGAAAAGATGACGTTGAGACGAAAATAAACCAATCATATGCCTCCAAACGATTAGCAATGAAATTTTTAACGCCTATGATTGGTTTATTTCCGTCTCAACGTCATCTTTTCCTTAACGCAACGCAACGGACTCCTATGTGAACAGGCCCTTAACATGCTGTCAAAGGCCAACGTGAATGTCTCGACAATTTATTTCGCCGCCAAAAAAAGCTAACAGAATTCTAGCATCGCAAATCTGGAGGAAAGCAGCTCTTTATATCTACATATAAGAAAATACTAAGGGCCTGTTCACATAGGAGTCCGTTGCATAGCGTTAAGGGAAAGATGACGTTTAGACGAAAATAAACCAATCATAGGCGTTAAAAATTTCATTGCTAATCGTTTGGAGGCATATGATTGGTTTATTTTCGTCTTAACGTCATCTTTTCCTTAACGCAACGCAACGGACTCATGTGTGAACAGGCCCTAACTCTCTTTAACAAGTTTTTTTTTACATTACCTTCACTACATCGATGACTTTAGCATTTAGTATCAAGAAAAGATTGATATTAGAATTAATTTTGAGAAATCATTAATATAAGAATTTAGTATTGAAACGTTTAGTAACGAAATGTACCAATGGAAAACAACTGGAAGAAACAGAACAGGAAGGCGATTTTAAAAACTTCCACCAACCCTTTAGCATCAGTAACACCACCTACAGAATAACGTCCTGAAGAATGACGCTCAAAAATTGTCGATGTACTGCCATCATATTGTTGAAATAGGTATCGAGGGTTCCTATGCACGCTGATAACTGCCGATCTCAACTGTGAAAAGTCGGTCCAGTGGAGTTACAATTATTGGGGAGCTGTGCATAGTAATCCTTCAGGGGTGGTATTGTATGGTGGAAATTTTCGAACAACAGACGGTCGCCTTTGGTAGACAGCCAAGAGACATTCCGACGACATGTTTTTTCATGCTTCAATGATCAATGTGGAATAAGATAAATCCGAACGCCGAGTAGAAGTCAAACTCACTAGTATGTTGTCTTCTACTGCTATAAGCTTATACTGTGACAGATCTCCGTGCTTTCCCCTTGATAGAGCCTGGAGGCATATAATAGGCATGTGCATATAAATCTCTCAGAGAGTAAAAATGTGGATGAACAAGTGGTACTCGTAATATTTAACTAAATCTATCGATGTTAACAGTTTACTGCAAGAAAGAAACCTAGAAATTTGCGGGTTCCTTTTTCCCCTCAGAATAAATACATCCGAATTATTAAAGAAAGAGAAAATAATTTAAATGCCTTTCAAACAAATTTTAGGTCTCTGGAAGGGAATCCTTACACTTCTTGTTAATGAATGTATCTGTGCATTTTGGATCGTAGTCGCTTCATGTACACATTTTTTTTCATTAGTTGCGCTTTTTTTTAATTCACGTTAATTTGAAATTATGAACACGAACAAGAAAAACGGAATGTGTTAACTAAAATGCATTGATAATGGAGAACCTGTGAATGTCGACAAAAGTACGGCGAAAGACTGGTGGATAGACCGGGAATAGAATCGGAAAGGTGATTTCAAGAAGGGACACTATAAAGAAACCATAAAATAAAGTTACTAATATAGTTCAGGCAAAGAGGGGAATCTGTGGGTTCAAGTCCCACTCCTTACATGGATGTTTGTAGCCGTTCGGAATCGGCTTTAAGCTGTAGGTCTCAGTTTAATTAGTCCTCATGTAGTAAAAAAATTATCGTAGCGCTCCAAACCAAAATAAACCAATCAGACAAAGAGGACCATATCTGAGCAGATCGATTCTGTTGAAAAAGGTAATGCAACTGCAGAAGAAAGTTGACAACGGAGAAGAATTCATAACCTCAGAAGGATGGCTTCCACTGTGGAAAAGCGCTATGGAATTCATTAGTGTTTTCAGCGAGAAATTGTCAAAGGTGAAAATGCAAGAGAATTTTCTCAGAAATTTTCAGACGTAATACAGAACGAAAAAATTACTCCAGAACAAATCTACAATTTGGTTGAAACAGGTGTGAACTTTTAAATTTCTTCCGCCGTAAAATAAAACGCTAGTAGCACCACAGGAGACATTCGTTACTGGTTTGAAAATGAATAATGAGAAAAATCACTGCAGCTTTTGCACAAATCCTGCTGGGAGTTACAAACTGCCCCTTTTCGTTGTAGGTAAATCATCGAAACCATAAACTTTTTAAAATGAAATTTTCAATGTTCTACTAGTTTACTATAAAGCCCAAGATTCAGCTTGAAAAGAATCTCTCTATTTTTCTTTTTTTTTAAGAAAGGTTTACAATTGAATTTATTCCAAAAGTTAGGCCGTCTGCACACGGTGCAACTCAAAAGAAACTGATAACTGACTCCAATCACAAACCAGTCCGTGATGAGTCGTAACCTATGTAATTGAATGGAGCCACGCATACGGCGCAACTGGTTACAAACCCGTCAACGACGCGTTGATGGGTTTGTAACCAGTTGCGCCGTATGCGTGGCTCCATTCAATTACATAGTGAAACATGTCCGTCCCCTCGGGCGTTAGTGGCGGGAGGTCGTTGAGATACTGAATGGCGTTCAGTATGACCCTCCTGAACCCATCGTATCCATATTCACATGACAGTGATTGGACTCTGACCAATGCGAGTAGCAATATAACGGACCGATAAACCGCATTCTGGATAGGCCACGATCCTGCCGCTATCGAATTCCGACACATGCTGGTAGCCGTTTCTTGTTCTTATACGAAGCATAACAAGATCTCACAAACAACCAACTAACTCTCAAAACTAGCGGATGTCAAAACCTCAAGAAATATATTTTTTTAAACTTTGGCACTTGGACAAAAGAAAATAAAAGGGGGGGGGGGCTAGGTCGTTCCTTGTCTAAGGACATAAACTGGAACGTCGCCTCGGCATTATGAAATTGTCCAGCATGTTGTTATGTGCACTCAGCCACGCTTTTTAATATACCGTATTTTTCGGACCATAAGACGCACCTCAAATTTATGGGAGGGTTTTTAGAAAAGAATATTTTGCATTTTGTTAGGTATAAAAGATATTTTCCATTTCTCACTTAATAACGATAAAATATATATGTAATATATATAACTAGCCGGGCTTCGCCCAGCTACGCTCAAGCCATCAAAGGAAGACGATGAATGAATCAAGTGAATGAATGACTCAATCGTTGTTTACAACCCAAGGGGAGAATTTGCCGTTCTTCGCGTTTGACGAACCGATAGAAATTTTGTGTTAAGTATCGTTTTTTAAAATTCAATTAAAAATCGAAATTTTAAGATAGAGACTTGAAATTAGGTTTATATGAATGAGAAAGCTTTCATCTTCCAGCTGATGTAAATATTTTCTTTGTAAGATAAAAACTCGAAGAGCATTGACCGTAGATCCTCAAAAGCGCGTAAATTTCTCGAAAAAGTGGTTTTAATATTTTGATGAAAATATTAGTCTGTTTTAAATTATTTTTAAACAAATGAGGTCTTGTTTGAAGGAGAAATGTCTGTAGTCTTAGATTGTAAAAAAATCAAGATTATACGATCATTTTTTGCCGAGATATCGTAATCTGAAGTTAAAAAAACATAAAATATCCCTCAAAACATAAAATAAAAATTTTTCTAGAATAAAATTTAAAATTCGGGCTTCGAGGTGCACTTTCCCATAGTCTGCACTACCCGTGTGCCAAATTTCATGGCTGTAAGTTTCATAGGCCGCACACACGCACACATTGAGGCGGTACACCCGGAGAGTGTGACCGACAGACAGACCCGGACCTTGCTTTATTAATATAGATAGATAGATAGATAGATAAATATTTTTAACATATATAATATACTCGTATGTAATAAAATAACCATTTTATTTTAACGTTTCCTTCGGACCATAAGACGCACTTAAATTTTAAGTCAATTTTTTTACAGTACAGTAAATCCTCGTTTATCCGGCCCTTGTTGATCCGGATCTCCGGATAATTTGGATCCGATATGTAGACTTTTTATTTAATGTTCACATTAGATAATAATTTTTAACTATGATAGCAGGAACGTAACTACAAGTACGCCAAATATTCGCTTTTTAGTTTGATTCAATGTACAGTTCCTGCATAGATTGTACAATAAATTATGGTAATAAAATGCTTTTTGTTCATTTTAAGAAACCTTTACTAGACTTACCATTTCTTTGTTAAGAAATGATGCGAAAAGTAATTTTTATATTTTTTAATGTCTTGTAAACAATACTATGTAATTTTGTTACAAAACTTAGTTTTTTATCGTAATAAACGGTAGGTCTGCTTAATTAAGGATTTTGTTTTGCTTATTACCCATATTACCCAGATTATCCGGATTTTCGATTGTCAGGATTGCCTATAGTCCCAGTTAGTCCGGATAAACGAGGTTTTACTGTACTTTTATTTTACACTTGAAAAAACTTTATTGCTAACCCAAGCCCTCCTGTTTTCTGAGAGAGGTACTGAATAACAAGTATACATTACCCGGTCAGGTTAAATTTTCAAAAGAAATTATACTTGCGAAAAATTTCTATTGCTTCGTGATCAATGGATCCACCTCATCGTTTCAAATTTTAATGACCTTCACTCTTTTACATGTTGTTGAAACCAACCAAATTATTATTAACACTTTCCGTCAATTTTTAGTTTCGATTGATTAGTTTTGCCATTTCCTTTATCACGTGTCGGGTATGAATCCCATGTTTGTAATTTATTTAGTACTAGCCGGGCTTCGCCCGGCTAGTACTAAATAAATTACAAACATGGGTTACATTATTATGGGTTACATTATGGATATGGATTATTATAGGTTACATTATGGATACTAGCCGGGCTTCACCTAGCTACGCTCAAGCCATCCGTGTAACATATTTATGTACTTCGGGCCCCACAAAAGAAAAAAAAGCCTACAAATGTATTAAATTCAAGTGAATAAATTCCTTTCAATTTTCATTCCCGTCGCTGCCGACAGATGGCAGCACCACTGCACCAGATGATTTGGTTTCTCAGCAGTGAGTGATTTTAGAATGAAAATATCTCTAAAAATATTGAATTAACAGAATAAGTGTACGCAGAAAAAATTATCAGTTTTCGAAGCTCTTTCCAAATATGTAACATTTATGTACTTTCATGAGAAAAAAAATTACACCGTTTCCTGTATATTTGTCGGCCATTTTTTTTTTCGAGGATCGGTGCCCGCCCGGATGGGTTACGGTCACGTGATCTCTCGACTTCCACTTGTCTCTTTATTAGTATAGATAGAAGAAGATTGGCTCTTAATAGTTTGCTTTGTCGGACGATGGCCTAATGACTAGGGCGCTAGCGTTCGGTACCCGAGTCTGTGGGTTGAGTTCCCACTTTTGGCATGGGCGTTTGGAGTTGTTGGGAATAGGCTTTAAGCTAGGGGTCTTCAACCTTTTCATTCTCGCGGGCCACACCAATAAATTCGCAAAGTTCCGAGGGCCATACATATGTGAAATAAGTTGTTTGGCAGAGGAAAAAATGTATTATTTGCAATCGAACTTCAGCCTTTGAGATGATTTGCTTTTTATAGCATGATGATGGATTAATTCCTTCAAAACACGTCACTGACGTTTTATGTGCATGGCGTGTTTTAAAAAGTATTTTGTACCTTTATAACCATTATTAATTTAAAAAAAATTTATTTATTGATTTCTACAAACAACAAAAAATGGGAGTTGAATCAATGTATTTTGTACTTTATATTGCATGAAACAGAATGAATGTAACTACGGCAATGTAAACTTATACGAGAAATTTATAATCAAGCATTATCCCTTTATCACCCCGAAAAAGTTCGCTTTTAACACAAATGACAAAATTCACAAGATATATCTGCAGACACGTACACATAAATATATTATATCGCACTGTATACACATACATGCACATTAACGTCTGCATTTATTAATATATTTACGCTCATTACCAATATGAATATTTATATGTATTTTATTGCTAATAAATTCTTTTGATGGGTTTATTTTGCATCAGGGAATTAATTTTTTTTTTCCTCAAAAAAATGGTTAAAAGGCTGGGTTAAAAATTTAGAAGGAGCATTCTGAAGAGAATAATTAAGGATTAAATTAATTTTTAAAGCAATATTTAATATTGAATTTAGTTTTATGACATAAGTATTTGCAATCAAGCAAGTGGCAAAACTCGGTAAAAGGTATACGTATATCCAAATGAAACTTAGAAACTCGGTTTTACCACAGATACATGGATGGATCCGTCATCTTCACGTAATCCTTTAGCATAGTGCTCCCCAACCTTTTTATCGCCACGGACCGATCAACGTTTGATAATTTTACCGCGGCCCGCTGATGGGGGGGAAGTTGATTGTTTATATTTTAGATTGTTTTGATTTAATAATTTTAATTTAATTGTACTTAAACATGCCTTCAAAATAAAATACAGTTACACCAAAAAAATTAATATAAAGTGATTTAACATTTTAACTCACTAGAACGCTAAATCAATGAGAACCCTGAGCTTGTGGCCCTAAGCTGGCGGCCCGGTACCATTTGAACCACGGACCAGTAACGGTCCGCGGCCCGGGGGTTGGGGACCACTGCTTTAGCACACGCTAATTACAAATATACACTTCCAACATGCGTACACATGGATATACGTATGTACTTTTATATTATGTGTACATATATGTTTCTGAGTATTTATGAATATTAAAACTATAAAAAAATCGTTCGGGAGATTTTATTTATTTATTTTTTTAGTTTCCATCTGAAAATTATTTAACCCCTTAAAAGTTATTAAGTTTGAATTTTAAAAAAAATTTAAAACTTAATCAACGGAAATCAGTGCCGAATACTAATTAATTGTAATTTAATTTTTTAACATTAATTTTAAGCTATGATCGTTTTCATTCGATAAAGTATTTAACAGCACTGTACTAAAACTTGTTCAGATGAAAATGAGAACATACAACGAAGGTTTAAATCTAATCATAAGTAACAAATTACAAGAAACTTTTGAAAATATATAATGTTACTATTATTATAAATATTTTAATCGAGGGACTTATAATATAAGTTATTAAGAAATAAGATAAATAATGAATTTTCACACAAATATTATTACCTATTCTCAATATTTTCAACACCTATGACGTAATCATTAAAAAATCATTATTAATCTTTTTTTTTTTCATTTAGTAGAAGTATTTAAAAATGAGCGATATTTATAGTTTTTAAACGCTGAATACTGAGTTTTCGAGAAACTTTAAATTATAATTTTCGACTACTTAGACCTCATCTGTACTGGCATTTCCAGCTGAATACACAGTGAACCCTCCACGATATCGTGCTCATTAGAATCTATGAACTGCAAATCGAGATCAAAGGCTGATTAACAAACGTAACGTATGACAGGTGTATGACAGTAGTAGAAGTCGCTCTTACGTCAGATAACACGTTCTAGCAACCCATTTGGGCATTGAAAAATTTTATCTATTCCGTGTATCACTCCGTTCAAGATCCGTTGTTCACTGCAGATTGGGCTGGGTAGGTAAAGCTATTTGGCGACGATGACCTACTGGTGATCGCCAACAACGCTCTAGTGAACCCGTCCTTCAACACTGAAAGAGGGATTTTTCTTTATATTTTGGTTTCGTTTTCTAAGTACGAAAAGTTTCATTTCATTTAATTAGTTATTCATTAAACAATAGTTAAGATGCATTTAAAAATAAATATTTTCACCCTTTTTAACCTGTTTAATTTTAATTTAATCTATTTTTCTTTTGACTTATTTCTACTGACTTCAGTGTCGCATTTAGTAAAGCATTCTCTAATTCATGGTTCTCCTATTTACATTGTTCTTTTCTCAGTTTTTATTCTCATAAACATATTATTAATAAAAGAGGAAATAGTATTTATTGAAACAGAAAATGCACTTAGTCTGTGAAAAGAAAATGAATTTAAAAAGTATTCCATCGAGTTATTAAATTTCCTGGATGGTTTCTCTCACAGAAAAAATTTGTAAGTTTTTAAAGTAGTAGTAGCTATTGAGAAAATCCATTCTTTGTTACGAAACATAATTTATATATACCTGTATATAATTGATAGGGTGGAAAAACTCTTAAATAAAACTTAAGGGGACCAGAAAAGAGGAAGAAAATCTATTTTGACAGAAAATAATTAAATGAAACATATAACCTCTAAAGTAATGTCAAAATAAAAAAATTCTATTTATTTCTTAAATTTTGATAAGTTTTACGGTATGTTTATGCTGTAATAAGATATACTATGATATGGAACTCAAATTTCATTTAATTGTATGTGAGGACTGCAACAGTGCAATTTAACTTGTAACTAAGGGAAATAGTTGATTATTATTTTTTTAATCTGGTAGCAAAAATCAATACTAGAAAAATAATTATTTAAGATTTTAATATTTTTAAAATTAAAGTTTCTGAATTTGAAAACTTGATAATCGATCAAAAGCTACTCTCAAATTTAGACCATTAATAAAATAAATGGGTGAACAAACCTTAAAATTAGCTAAATAGAATCTTAGATTGGGAAAAAAATTGATCAAATATCCCCATTGTCTTTTTAAAATCAATTTTTAGACGATTTTAACCCAAGAAGTGTGTAATCACTATGAAAATACTCGCTATGAAAATAAAAGTTCTTCAAATTGTGAGTAATTCCTTTTGAAAGTCAACCATAATCATGTGATGTATTTTTAAAATATAAAAAAGAGGAAAGGCAGGTAGCACAAGAATCTATAGGTGATGTTATAGCGGAGGATATGAACTCAGGCCGTCATTTGGACGTCTGTTGCTTGTAGCTATTTTAAAAGTTAGCCCTGCACCCTTATCTCTCATTAACGGTAAACGTCATTAAGAGTTATTTTTCATTGTTCAAGACCAACTGAAGATTTATTATATATATATAAGGAATACTTTTAATATAAAATTAGGAAATGTCATAAACATGGAATTTTTTTTTCCTTTTACTGAACACAGCATGGTGTATGGTGTATCCTTAATTTCATGCCCTTAATATTTCTTTCTTTTATTTGTGCCCAAATGACAAAGTAAACGGCAAAAAGTTTCGATTGGCGGATGTCCAGCTTTTTAACATATTTTTAACATTCACACAAGTTATTTCAAACTAATATTTTATCATTGTGAAGATGATATTCCAATTTGATGCGAGCGAAAGTCTTAAAAAAAAGAGCTGAAGCCATATATAAAAAAACTATAAAGTTACGAGTTATTCAAAGGCTTCTGCAAACCGTAACTTCCTGGCCGGACAATGGCAAAATGGCTAGGGCGCTAGCTTTCGCTACCAAAGTCTGTGGGTTCCAGTCCCACTCTTGGCATGGATGTTAGTAGCCTTTCGGAATCAGCTTTAAGAAGCAGGTCCCGGTCTAATTAGCCCTCGTAGAGCAAAAAATTAACCGTAGCGCTCCAAATCAAACCAAACCGTACCTTCCAAAATTAGATTTTTGTAACTGCATTCCCTAAACTATAGTCGAGATGAACGGAAAAGATGGACTCATTATAATGTTGACCAGGGCTGCCCAGAGACTTTACGGGGCCTGTGGGGAAAACTTCTGTTGTGGGCCCAAAAAAAAATAAATAAAAGAAAGAGTTGAAAACACATTCAAATTAAGTTACTCATACTTAAAATTTTATTACATGAATGATTAACATTATTATATTTCATTGCACTGCTCTCTTGTTATATTGTCCAATAAATATGACCTCTTCCATCCATGAAGCTTTTTTGCTATCTATTTTAGTAGTTAGTACTGTCTTCAATTTATTAGAGAAAATTTAATTTTATAGCAGTTAGGACTAAACAGTTGTATTTTTCATTAAAACTAAATCGCGCATTTTTCAGATGGCTATTTTGGAGTAAGAGAAATCTAATTAAATAATTTTTTTTATATTTTTGAGGGGTCCCCTTTTTTCAGATTATTTTGAATTTTGAAGTACGGTACAAGTTTCAGAATTTTCTTTTGGATGAAATCTAATAAATTGATTTTTTAAATTTTTTGGGGGCCCCTCCATCAGTTAGGGGCCTGGGGCAAAGTGCCCCAGTTGCTCCCCTCTCTGGGCGGCCCTGATGTTGACTCACTTACAAATGTATGTCTAAACACGTATTGTTTAACAATATGAACTGGGTAGAATCACATTTCTCATTTAAATTAAAATAAAACACATACAAATAAATACACCTGCAATTAGAATGGTTTAAGGGATAGGGGAATCGCGTCACGACTGCATACGGAGATAAAAAACTGTGGGGACTATAGCGATTGGCACTAAAAAGACAGTATAACCTATAGACACTACGAAGTCTATGATAACTATAGTGTACACTATGCAGATTTGACAAAAAAATATTTATTTTATTTGTAAAACTTGCTGAAGAGAATGAACTTTACATGCTAGGAAAACCAATTTACACTCCACTTTAATATTCCAATGCAGTCGTAATCCTCACTATTCAATAATCATTTTTCTACTAAGGAACGATCTATTTATCGTATACAATGTCGTAAATATACCTACATTGAACAGTAATGTAGCTATGTTCTTGCATATAATTTCTCTCTGCTGAGGACAAGACCGGTCCCACAGAGGTGAGGCGCCGAATTGAAATAGGTGGCAAAATGAGACAAAGTAAAAGTACGAAAATTTTAAAGAATAGCTTTAAAATATTAACAATTTAATTCCAATATATATAACGAAATTTGTAAAACTATACAAATGTAACCGAATATTTAGACTTTTTATATATATATATATAAACTGCTGAATCTGAGAGTATGGGAAATATATTTTTATGGCTATTTCCAAACGTTGTTATAGCTCTACGAATAGTACTACTAACACTACCTGTAACCGTAGAAGCATCCGAGCGTGGTTTTGAAAAATTGAAAATTTTAAAGAATTATTTATGAACAACAGCAAATCGAGCGTGACTGACTGATCTAAGAATAATTTCTACAGAAAAGACAGTATGAAAAACAATAAATTATAGAGATGCAATCAAACAATAAGCTGTCATAAAGGCTCAATGAATAATTTAGAAATTATTTTTATTAAATAGCAAATTATATACGAACTTATTTACTTTTTTTACCTATTTTTAATTTTGTAATTTTTAGTTTTTTTAAATAAATTCATATTTTTCCCAAAATGTCCGTTATTGTATCGAGTAGACTACTTCTAACAGAGATACATTTATTACTTCCAAAAATTTGAAAAGGCGCCACAATGGATCGGCCCGGCTCTGGCTGAGGAGTATAATCGTGATGATTGACGTGTTAATATTAGGGAAATCTGCTAGCACGGATGTCTGTAGCTGTTCGGAATCTGCTTTAAATCGTAGGTCCCGGTCTAATCAGCCCCTGTGTAGCAATAGTTGACCGTAGCTCTTTCAACCAACCATCAAGTAATGAATCAGTTGTTTGAGCACTAATTTCTCCAATCAATAGTTAGACCACTAATACCTCCAATGTGGCTTTTACGTGTATCCCATTAAAATTATTAAATCCAGAAACATTTTTATATCACTGTTGGTTTGTCCATGTCAAATTTTAGAAAGGGTTTTTATGTAATATTTCCGCTCGGTGGTAGCTTAGATCTGTTTCAGAAGCAATAAGGTAGAAGAAAATTAATACCAAAAAACTAATTCCTTTGCTTCAGTAATAATTTGCGGATAATTACGTTCAGAACTTTCGACTGAAATAGTTATAAAGTGTTTGAGTATCATTTTTCTCATTTTCTGTCCCCCTTTCAATGCGTATAACAAAACATTTTTACTCATTAAAGAACTCTGTGGATGTCCTAGTGAAAAGCTGGCAAATTCCGATCCTCCAGACTTGCACATAACTTAGGTGTGACAAATTTCCTCAAGCGAATTCCCCGAGGAAGTCATTTACCGAGTGGATGTGATCCCTGTTACCACGTAAAGCTTGCATTCGAATTCCTCATCCTCTCTTCTCCACGCTGTTTTCAAGAGTAAAAATAAATCACACTGTGTTTACATTCGTAACTTCTCAAATTTTCAACGCATTTGCATGTTTTGATATCTAAAATTTTGTTAACAATTTAGTGCACTGATGAACTGGTAATAAAAATTTATTGCATAATAAATTATAAAATGTAAAATTACCAAACATTTAGTTTGCCAAGACTCTTGAACGGGTGCGTAAAAGAAAGACTATATTAATAGACATTTAAATGTAATAGAAATCCTAAAGTGATGAAAAATTTAAGTTTTTTATTTATATTTCGTATCTTGATAAAATTTTGTAGCATATGTATTTGCATTTTGATAGTATAGGGAACTAAAATTTTTCCTCCTTATGTAAGGAGTAAATCTCCACTTTAACTTGCAATCAATGGTTGAAATCAAAAGGGGATTTAGAAAGTGTTTTTCGTTCTATTGGGCTTTTGAATTCCTTTACAATTTTCAAGAAATTTTTATTGAATGAAGCGATATGAAGCCAATAATAGCGATAATTCTATATTTCTAGCAACCTACGTGTGCCGTAAGTATACGTCAGCTTTAACGTTTCGGGAAAAGTCTACGACGTCGTCCAATGAGAGAAGGCCGAATAGGAGGAACGTAACCAATCACCTATCGCCACGCTATTTCGAGCCATTTAATAAACCTCCAGACCGGCATACGTAGAGTATACGTTGAAAATCCTGCTAATACGTAAGCTCACTTGTGCTGGTTTTGAGTCTTATTCAGTCTTAGAATAGTTTATCTTCTCTATTAGACAAGTTATTTGCTGTAATTTTGCCTCTGAAGTTGTTAAAAAAAAGTATGTGAACAGTATCTTTATTATATTTCTTTTTATTCCTTACTCGTTCCAGTCGTATAATCTGATCTTGCTAATGTATTTCTAAAGTGAACAAGTCAAAATTTTTATAGATATGACTTTTTCTATTTTTCTTACTTTTATATGTATTCGCAAATTTAGAGTAGCATTTTTATTCTATTGGGAATCTGCAAAAAAATCTGCTTATGTATATAACAAAGTTTTACTTGTAATACATTAGATTACTTCTATATTTGTTGGAAACTATTATAAGTAGTGGACAGAGATGCCACGTATTGAGAATTAGTTGATTTATTGTTTGAAAGATTAAGTTTCTGGTTCCTCTTCAAACTCTTGAGTGTTATCAGCTATAAAGTCTTTTCAACGTTATTTCGAGAATTATTTAGGCAAACGGAGAGTAATTCCTATTCTGTTGGCTCAGTGTATGACTTTCGTTCTATTTTTGAATGTTATTTTCTTCTGCATTATACTATAAGTCTGGATTTGTTTTTGCAGAAAGTATGAAGTTCTTAATAAGTGTAGCAGTAATGCTGCTGCTATCAATAGCAGTATCATCTAAGACAGATGAAAAGGACAAGGATAGTATTGGAACAGTTATTGGAATTGATTTAGGAACAACTTATTCATGGTAAGTTTTTAAAAGGTATACTCTAAATATCCTTACATTAAAATTTTAAATTATTTACTTTGTCTAAGACAGAAATTAGGCGTTCTCATTGTTGCATATTTAAAGCCTTTCTTACAAGTGTAGAAATGCCGGGTTTTTTTTTTTTTTTAAATCTAATTACCTTTTTTTAAAATTTATCTAAATTTCTCTTTAATCTCTTTCAGTGTTGGTGTTTTCAAAAATGGACGTGTTGAAATCATTGCCAATGATCAAGGTAATAGGATTACTCCATCATATGTAGCTTTTACTGCTGAAGGTGAACGTCTGATAGGTGATGCTGCCAAAAATCAGCTGACTTCAAATCCTGAAAACACTGTGTTTGATGCTAAGCGACTTATAGGTCGGGAATGGTCAGATCCCACTGTGCAGAGAGATATAAAATTTTTCCCTTTTACGGTATGCTTAGTTATTTTATATATTTTTATGTGTGCCATATTATCATGAAAGATAATATAACACTTTATTTCTTCTCTGGTGACATGCTTATGAATTTCTTATTCAAATAAATGAGATAGTTTTAATTTTCTATCTTTTAAGTCTGTGCTGACATTTAAATTTAAGTCTGAGCTACTTAACAAAGGTAAAATTAGTGGTTACTGCTATTTTAAATTATAATGAAAAATATTGAAGCTAGTTTAATAAAATCTGTAATATCTGTATTTTTTCTTCATATTACATACAAAGCCTTAAAAATTGGACGAATTGCTATTCATCTTTGTACATTTTCACGGAGCTTTGTAGCCAGTTAGATTGTACTATTGCATGCATAGCTAGATGACTTGATATTTTTTTCTAAGCTTTTGTTCACTATTTATGTCAAGATTATAATTAGCTAGAACTGCAAATTTGTATATGATAAATAATTAAGATAATAAATTCAGAAAATGAAGTCTGTTTTAAATGTTTTAGGTTCAGGAAAAGAGTAGCAAGCCATATATAAAAGTGAATACTAAGGATGGTGCCAAGGTTTTTGCTCCAGAGGAAATATCTGCTATGGTTCTCATAAAAATGAAGGAAACTGCTGAAGCCTACTTGGGGAAGAAAATTACAAATGCTGTTGTTACAGTACCTGCTTACTTCAATGATGCTCAAAGGCAAGCTACCAAAGATGCTGGTATTATTGCTGGATTGAATGTTATGAGAATCATTAATGAACCTACTGCAGCAGCTATTGCATATGGTTTAGATAAGAAAGAAGGAGAAAAGAACATCCTGGTCTTTGACTTGGGTGGTGGAACCTTTGATGTATCCCTTCTGACCATTGACAATGGTGTCTTTGAAGTAGTTGCTACTAATGGAGATACCCATCTTGGTAAGTATATACTAGCATTTTGACACAAATATTTTATTCAGACTTTCTTTTATACCTTATGATACATAGGATTTATATTTTATATTCTTAATAAATCTAATATTTGTTTTATACATTTAAAAAAATTAGTACTCTTACCGAATTATTAATCTTGATTTCAGGTGGTGAAGATTTTGACCAAAGGGTAATGGAACACTTCATCAAAATTTATAAAAAGAAGACTGGACATGATATTAGAAGTGATAATAGAGCTGTGCAGAAGTTGAGAAGAGAAGTTGAAAAGGCAAAAAGAACATTATCTACTGCTCACCAGGCTAGAATTGAAATTGAATCATTTTACAAAGGTGAAGATTTCAGTGAGACACTGACCAGGGCCAAATTTGAAGAATTAAACATGGTTGGTATACCTATTTTCTTTTTCTTAAAATACCTACTGTACATTCTATCTTAATGTTTTTTATAACTCTTTATCTGTATATCTAATAGGCAGAAAATCAACACCTTCTCATGCAATATTATGGAGTTGATTGAATATAGATAATGAAAAGTATTATTTATCTGCCATAAGGCTTTATTATTTTTAAACTTTCACTTAAAGTACTGACTCATTTCTCACGTTTTAGATATTTCTGTTATGAAACATCTTGTATTAATAAAATTATAAATTCCATTTTACATCCCCCTCCCTCCTTTTATAGAATTACAATTGTTATTGAATGGATAGTACCGTTTCATTTGTTATAGTTTTGCCACATTAACTTACTCGGTTATCACTATTTGAATCCTAGCCTTTAGGACTAGACTTTAAAATGTTTACCCAAGTGTTTTTTTTTTTAAATTACTTTAAGCCATCTAGTAAACCCTCTTAACTATGTAATATAATGTTCATAAATATTTATGATACCCATATTGTTGGATAGGATCTTTTCCGTTCTACCATGAAACCTGTCCAGAAAGTCTTAGAAGATGGCGATTTGCAAAAGAAAGACATCCATGAGATTGTTCTTGTTGGTGGTTCTACTCGTATCCCTAAGATTCAACAACTGGTAAAAGAATTCTTTAATGGTAAAGAACCAACTCGAGGCATCAACCCCGATGAAGCTGTAGCATATGGTGCTGCTGTTCAGGCTGGTGTGTTAAGTGGTGATGAAGATACTGGTAAGTTTTTGTATTTTGTCAGATTTATTGTATGATGCTCTTGCATACTTTTGATAATTTTATATCATTAGTCATAGCATGTCATGCTATATATCTACTGTAGTAGTTCTGTGAGTTCTTTAATTTGTGAAATGTAAAAACTTTCAGAAATTTCAAATTCATTAGATGCTTTACTCCTAATTTAAATTTCATTATTTCCATGCTATAATGCTATACAAAATTTACACTTCTTAAAACCCTTAAAATTTTAATTTTCAATGTTGTATTTGCCATATAGAATATTTAACTGCAAGTTACGAGATATTAGGGAAATTTGATTATATTATAAAATTAGATGTGAGGGCATAGTTCAAATATATATTAAATAGTAGAATGACGTGTAAATAATCAATATCTTAGTGTTGTGAGATTGGTTTAGTTTGTGTTAGCCTCTGAAGAATAGACTTGTTTAATAGAATCAAGTTTTAGTGATATAGATGGCTGCAGCGAGCCTTTAGAGTTGGAGGAATTGTATAATAAAATTCCCCTTTTGTAAAAGCTTTAGTATCATTATCAGTATAGCATTATCTTACATGAACCATTAAAGTTTGTACAGAAATTGGAACATTAGTGTTGGAAGAAAGTCAAAACGTCATTTTTATTACATACTTTTATCTATCTTCTGTGGTACTGTTCTTTGTGTTCTGTATTCAGTATGTTAAAAGATTCCACATTTTAAAATTTACTTTTATTTGCAACTCTCTCAATCTGCCTTGTAATGAAGCAAAATGAGTAGTTAGATGAATTTTATTTTTAAAAACTTCATTTGCTTAATATATTGAGTTGCTGCCCAAAATAACATGCACACTCTGTTAACAGGAATGTATGATGTATTTTGCTACTTTGACATTTTGAACTTGCTTAGATTATTTTGCTGCAAGTTTTAACTCCTAACTTTGGATGATAAATTTAATTCAGCTGAAATTTAACTTTTTTTTTTGTAATACTTTATATCAAATTAAATGGGCACTGAAAAGAAATTGTATATTTCATTCTTATTGTGTATCATTTCAGGTGAACTTGTTCTCTTGGATGTCAATCCTCTTACAATGGGTATTGAAACTGTTGGTGGTGTAATGACGAAATTGATTCCAAGGAACTCTGTTATTCCCACCAAAAAGGCCCAGATTTTCTCTACTGCTTCTGACAACCAAAATACCGTTACTATAAAGGTAAAATTTTAATTTGTATGAGATTAATTTACTTTTTTAAAAAAATAAGACTTTGATTTAGTACTGAAACTTGTCTTATCAATGAATCACTATAATTGGAATTAATATAACTCTAGGTTTTTCAATTTGTTGATGTGAACGGAACTTTTTATTCATGAATAAAGGTTTAAATATTTACATATTTCTTTAGAGAAATCGGGATTCTTTCAGTAGTACCGGATGTTAATTTCACCTTTTTGTGTCATGTGAAATTATCTCAATTTTGTAAGGTAAATAATGGATATTTCAGAGTAATATATTCCAGGCATTAACCACTTGTTATACTC
This sequence comes from Dolomedes plantarius, assembly GCA_907164885.2. Classification (NCBI taxonomy): domain Eukaryota; kingdom Metazoa; phylum Arthropoda; class Arachnida; order Araneae; family Dolomedidae; genus Dolomedes; species Dolomedes plantarius. The sequence goes on from OU015498.1 coordinate 137,896,757, forward strand.
TAGATGGGTCTTCATCCTGAAAGCTATGCAGTTTAAGTTGAAAAAGGCAACAATGAATGATAAATTTTTCATGTATTTGCTATAACAAAGAATATATTATTTTCTCAGTTATTGAAGATGAGGAGTACAATCTTTTTGAGGGTATTTTTATGATTTAGTTTTATGGAAATTCAGATCATACCATTCAAATCAGTAATAGTTAGAATATCATACTTTTTAAATGTAAGTTCTTATAATGGGAATTTAATACTTGGAAATCTTTCTTAAGCTAGCACCTCCCTAATAAGACTAATAGAGCTATAGTTTAATTTTTTGAATGGTGTTAGAATTATAGTACAGTAGTAAAGTCATTTTCCCTTACCAGTTATCTTGATCCCTTCTGTCTATGAGCAGCCATTTGTTGCAAGATTATTAATTATGCAGCAATGTACTTTTAAACATTTTGTGCTTGAAGGTATGCTGTATATTTGTTCCTGTATGTTGCATATAAGAGCTAACATGAACTAAGATGAATATTTTTCTTCATATGGTTAATATAGAGTTCAATTTTCATATGTACAAAACTATGTATTGTCAAGTTTTGCCTATTAGGTTTGCTTAGAACTTCAGACTTGGTAATAGAAAGGTCTGGGCCCATTCTCATGTGTCCAATTAAATCAAGATGAAAATTCTCAATAGTATTAGGCTGATATGTTATTTCTAAAACTAAATTCACTTAATTCTGAAAGATTTTGAAGCATTAACAGGAATGAATACAGAATTTTGCACCATTTTAAAGAGTTAATCTCTCATGAAGTCTTCTATAGAGCATATAACTCTTATAACTTAGCAAACATAATTTCATTGCTCTAAACTGGGGTGAGGATAAGGAGTGTCTTTATTCCTTATTTCAATTTTAATTTTGTTTACTATTTTAGCCAGATATTAACTTCTCAGATTTGTAAGTCATTTTAATAATAAAAACATTTTCTTTTTAGGTATATGAAGGTGAAAGACCAATGACTAAAGATAACCATATATTGGGTTCTTTTGATCTTACTGGAATTCCTCCTGCACCTCGTGGAGTACCTCAGATTGAAGTAACATTTGAAATTGATGTAAATGGCATCTTAAAGGTCACTGCAGAAGACAAAGGTACTGGCAACAAGGAGAAAATTACAATCACAAATGACCACAACCGTTTGACACCTGATGATATTGAACGAATGATTAAGGATGCTGAACAGTTCGCTGAAGAAGATAAGAGAATAAAAGAAAAAGTTGAAGCTAGAAATGAGCTGGAATCCTATGTCTATACTTTGAAGAACCAGTTAACTGATAAAGAGAAGATAGGTGGCAAATTAAGCGATTCTGATAAAGAAAAGATTGAGGAAGCTCTAGATGAGAAAATTAAATGGCTTGAAAGCAATCCTGATGCCGATGCTGAAGAACTTAAGGCCCAAAAGAAAGAAGTTGAAGGAATTGTGTCTCCTATTATTTCTAAGCTGTATGGAGAAGGTGGTCATCCCCCACCTCCTGCAGGCGGTGAAGATGACTTTAAAGATGAACTATAAGAATTTTAATTTTAGTTAGTTCAGATGGACTTCTGTGAAGTAACTTAATTGCTCACTTGAGATGGTTTTGTAAAAAGTTTGTACATTCATTTCTTTTCATGATAACTTCATACCATCAGTCAAGAGACATATTGTACATATTCACACAGCTCTATTTATACAGTTGTTTTCATGTTAGTATTTAAATAAACTTGTGTTACTTATGTTTATTTTTTTTATAAAGTACTATTGAATCGCAAATCAAATCATGGACTTGTAAGAAAGTATTCAGTAGAGGGATAACCATTGTTATACATATTGGGCATTTTGGCCTCTTGCTGTAGTTACTTTGACCTGTTTTCTATGCAAGCTTTTAAGTAAAAATTTTCTCTACTTTCAGTATAAAAGAAAAATCCCTTTTTCCACCAAAATCTGGATTTTTACAAAACATTTTCCCCCCTCTTAAGCTGTAATGTGTCTGCACTTGTACACTTTCAATGCTGCAAACTAAACTGGTAAAACCAGTAGAAATTATATGTCAGAGACAAAGGGAGAGAAATACAGTGGAATCTCGATCGATCGTTTTCGGATACATCGTTTTTCCCGTATGTGTCGTTCATTTTATCCGGTCCTAACGATCATATTACTTTGTTATGTTTCCGCATCTATCATTTTCCCACATTTATCGTTCATTTCAATAGGTCCCTTGAAAAACAATAGATAGAGATTCCACTGTACTTAAAAGAAATAAACTAAGTACTCTTATTAAATATGCATTTTATAATCTCTATACTAGGATAAACATTTGATAGTGACAAAGCTGTTTCATAAAGTTAAGTTGTATAGTTAGGGGGGGGGGGGATTAAAACTCCTAGACTTATTTCTGGTACTTCTAGAAAATTCACAACCAAACTTCGGAGAAACTTTTGTTCATTATTGAATTCTGTGAGCACTGAACAGTATCTTGGTAAATTGTGCCTGTTTGGGAAAACTGTTGCTTTTATGAAACCTTCATTTGAAAACTTCCACGTGAATTTCAAGCATCTAATTTGTCAATTACACCCTTCAAAGCATTGTGAAATCAATTTTTTTTTTTCTTTAAAGGTAAACTCTTACAATTTGTTGCTGATCTCTGCATTTATAGCAGAAGTCAGCTCTGAAAATTTTAAATTGAGAAAACACTTTTTACTCTGTATGCCTCTATTTATTTCTATGAGCATTACATAAAAATTAAGCAATATGTCACATTTGAGAAGAATGTCAAGTCAATGGCACACACAGAAACATAGGCCGTGACCTTTGAAATATTCTATGTGAATATTTAGAAATTCACAACAAACAAAAAATTGTGAGAATGGTTTTGATTTATGAAAACTATGAAGTTCTCTTTGTATGTAATTTTTGTAGTTAGTTCTACATACAATTTTTATTCATTCTTCTCCAAGGAGAGGAATTATGCCAAAACCAATGCTAAACAATGGTATAGAAATGGCATGGATAGGGAAAAGGAAAACCAAAAGGCTGAACACATTGAAATCTCGATTAGATGAGTTACAAAAGCTACTCTTCACCAAGGAAGTTTGGAAATGAGATGTCTACAAAAGGCTATGGAATATTAGAGTTAGTGTATGTATGATTAACAGAATACTTCAATAACAATAGAATTTAAATGTCTTAGTATAATATATGGGAAGCTAAAAGTTCTATTCCTAAAGCATTACAATAAAGTAATTTTATAAGGTTGTGTAAAATGCGCCCAAATGTACTCAGTTTTTATTTGGGCATAATATTTTATGTATAGTTATATTACATCTATATTAATAAAGTAATAAGTCATAAATATGATCTAATAAATCGCTTTGGGGGGGGGGGGCGTGAGATGCTTGTTTAAGGGACCTCTGTGTATATATGAAGTTTCTTAGCTTCTTAATAGATGGCGCCAGCTCACATTTGTTATTTGTATGAGTCGAAGGAAAGTCCTATGCAAATGTATTCGTCATGAAGCTACATTCGTCTGTAGCTTCATGGTATTCGTCTATCGGAGATAGTAAAAGCGCACGATAGTTAGGCCAACTTCGCGAGCACATAGAATCCTCCCAAACTTGTCATTATGCAAATGATTTGTTGAGTTCGTTTCAAAGACTATCATAATATAAGACAACGATATCATTTAATAAAACAATCAGCTCTACACAATCTTCTACGGGATGAAATAAAAAAATATGAAGTAATTCATTTCATTTGCATAATCGAAATAAGATAAATTTTTTATGTTAATTTAATAAATCTGCGGCGTTATGGCAGATGTTGATACGTCATTTTTTCATGTTTTCGGCAAATTAAAAAAAAATGATCTTGTGAAATATAAAATCGCCCAATTAAGTTTTTCAATCCAAATATTCCTTAGTTAATACTCATATTCAACCTCAAGCATATGGCTGGTCTTCAATGAAAGTATTTTTTTTTTCAATTAGGGACCAAAATTTTGGGGTGGGTTGAGAAAAAAAGAAAACATCAACTTTTGCCAAATTACGAATAACTTAGTATTATTTCACAATTTCCACATATCAGCTTTTGCCACATTAAAGAACCAATTTTACGTGTGACATATAAACTTAAAATATAAAATTGAATTTTTCGGACCTATCAAGATCTGCCGTAACGCCCCAGAAATATACACAGAAAATTTCTGAATTTTCATCGACTCAAGCATTTAACCGTTTTGGCAATTTTTTCATATATATGACAGTCGTTGATAATATGGACAAATATATGATTATGAAAAAAAAAATATTTTGCTCTTATGGTATTATGGACCACCCCAGCAAGAAAGATACAGCTTTAAGGAAGGTTTATATGCATATTTTTTCTTTCATTCCTCAATAGATGGCGCTAGCTTTTGATTACACGATTATCTAAATTTTGATCACTTACATGAGTTTTCGCTTTCATTAGAGAATGGGAAATGTAATTAGCATAAAATCACATTATTTTTCAGCTTTTTTAAAATTCCTATCTTTAAAATCATTGAGCGGCGAGGTAGAGAAGATGAAAGCTTAGTTTTGTTCACTTTCTCTCTATGATGTTAGCCAACGGGAAGGTGTGGCTTTTTTACACTATAAAGCAGTGGCGCACCCAGGGGGTGGGCCAAGGGGCCTTGGCCCCCTCCAAAGAAATAGAAATTGCATTGTGAATGTTGAATTTGCATTATAAATAGTTTTATCCATTCAACTCGGTCCCCTCCAAGATTAAATCCTGGGTGCGCTACTGCTATAAAGTGTATTTAAAGAAACAGAATTCATTGCTTTCATCAGCCTGGATTGATACACAATAGGACCTTCGTACAATTTTTGTCTTTTTAAATGCTGTAGAAAGCTTTGGGCAGTTTGCTTATTTAATGATAATTACTGTTATCCCTGAAACAAATTTATAAAATTATCGTCACCCGACAATAACATAAATTCTGTCATCCGAATCACTCGAGACAGAGTAAAGTTTTTGTTTCAAAATGGTCACTATAAGCAGGGCCGCCGTCAACTGAGCCAGGGCCCGGGGCAAAATAATACAGCAGGCCCCCATCTCCACTCTATATTTGAACATTGTATACATTTTTTTAGTCAACTCTTATTTAACCGGTCCCCCTGTCAGCCCAGGACCCTGGGCATTTGCCCCCTTTGTCCCCCCCTGTCGCCGGCCCTGACTATAAGAATCATCCTGTCGATATTTATAATAGAGGTGAGTTCGGGATCGGCTTTCAAGGACCGATACCGAGTGGTTTTAAGTTTCAGTGATCAAGGGCCTGAAATATTTCAGGCCCTTGATCACTGAACTGAGACTTATATAAGTCTCCTGAAATTTGCTAACATAGAAAGTAAATGAGGATTTTCAGCCAATATATTAAAAAAAAAAATCTTAAATAATTATAAAACTTTTTGCCTATAACAGTTCATTTATTTATTTCACGTACATATTTTGAATTTTTTAGCTTTTTTGACAGTATTCCTAAATGGGCCCGGACTCGTATTCTAAATAGAGCCCTAATCGGGACCTGGCTTGGGCTCTCTCTCTTTCATATGGCCGGAAAATAATTAAAGATCATGATTTGAAAAATTCAAGTCTGTTAGTCTGTCGATAAATTTTTGAATTATAACATCAAGTTTAACATCGAACATCACGAAAACGACAGCGCTTCTAACTCTCATGCATTACTGAGAAGGGCAAAATTGCAAACACTGAATACACACACACACACACACACATATATATATATATATATGTGTGTGTGTGTGTGTGTGTGTATGTATGCATGCATGCATGCATGCATGTATGTATGTATGCATTTATTTTTTTATTAATATGTTTAAATTTATTCAAACAGGCGTTGAGATATTTAAGTGAGGTTTCATGGCTTACTGTAAACATTTTATATAACTTCCTGTAGATTTCTGTATGTGCTGTCGTAGGTCGTACAGCTCTGCGACCTGCTGTGGGATTATGCCTGTCAATCCGATTCTAATAGCCACTTTTATTTTCCATTGTGGATTTTAAGAAACTGTACTTTACGAATTCATTCGAATTATGCTATAATATATCTCACGAAAAAGAGAACTTCTGCTGAGAAGAGGATAACACAGCATCTCCTAAAATACGCAATAAAAATCTAAGAATGGTTACCAATTTAAAACCTATTAATGCAGTTCTTCATTAGGGCACGGCGCATTAGATATGGTTGTCTCGATGGGCAACTCAAAAATGCTCCACAGCAGTGGCGTACCCAGGGGGGGGGGGCAAGGAGCCTTGTCCCCCCCCAAAGAAATAGAAATTGCATTATGAATATTGATTTTGCATTATAAATATTTTTATCCGTTCATCTCGCCCCCCCCCCCCCAAGAAAAATTCCTGGGTGCGCCACTGCTCTACAGAGACACAGGAACAATCCATAAACACAAATCATGGTGAAAATCACAATTAATGCTGCTTGACCTGATGAAGAACTACTTTAATAAATTCGAAACTAGTAGCCATTTATTCAGTGGCGTACGCAGGGGGCTAGGGGGTTGTAAACCCCCCCCCCCCCATTGGTTCTGATTACTTATATTATTTAATTAGGTTTAAGCTTTGCACTGATTGCTCAAAACTACTCTTTCATAGTAACACCCCCCCCCCCCCCCTAGAAAATTTCTGCGTACGCTGCTGTATTTATTATTTTTTCTTTTAATTCTAGGTTTTAAGACGTTGTGCGTTCCCGTGATACGTATTTCACAATTTTTCATGTAATTAATTATATGTAACAGTCCAAACGATTTTATCGGAAAAATTTTCGATGCTAATCGAGACAGCTTTCCGGTCTTAAGTTTTATCTTCCGGAGCTACGAAGTTTAGAAACGTTAATTATCAGAAAAATTAGTCGCCAGTCGCAAATGACTATCAGATAGAGAGTAATAAAAATGGATAGCATACATGCCAGGTTCTCTTCGTTAATGTCTGCAGAATGCAATCTTTTAAATCCACTTTGGGTAGCATGTATGATGACCTCAATATAATCTGAAAAGCAATACTTCAGCAGCATAATTTAAATATCGATGCGTAATAATGGAGCAATATTTAGAGCTATTATATATTTTTGTATTTCCAAACTGGAATAAATAAATGATAAGGCGACTGGATACTCCTCTAAACGTGGAATTTGGCCCGGAGCAAAAACTTCGTCAGTGAACTATGCTGACTTAAGACGGCGCATTACTTGATCTTCCAGATCATCAATTAGCTGTGTTAACCTACGGGGAATCGTCCTCCCAGCATTCTTCTAATCACAGACTACGAAATGTATTATTTTTGGTTTTAAATTATGTTCTGCATTTCAAAAGAGATCTTTAAATGCAGTTCGCATGTTTTACATCAAAATCTTTATATTTTAATTTGATTGTTTCCAAACACAGTTTTGGGTTTTGCAGCGATACTCAATAATAATTTAAAGTCCTGTTAGAAATCAAATATAAAAAAAAAAAAAAAATACCTATTCTTTATTGAAACGGCTACCTTCATGTACAACAGCATAATTCAAAATTACTTCTAATCAGAAATTATCTAATTTCTGATTAGAGAAATATTCAGAGGAAAATTCCCCAACAGCTTAAATGGGTATCGAAGAAATCAACTGATACACCGCCTTAAGAAGCTCACCATGATTCGATTCACACCCAGTTATTTATTTGTTCTATAGTAATTACGGATTGTTTGATCCATTTTGCCAGTGCCAGTGGCAGTACAAGAGTAAATTTCGAATTGGATATGTGAAGTTACTCTTCCTTTTGACCTACATTTTGAAGGTCATCGGGGATAATCGATGGCACATGGCCGAGAGGAAACAGCCTTGGCAGGGTGCAGGCGGTCAACAAGACGATACCGGAAGCAGAACTTACATGAATTTAAAAGACGAGTTTCGCCCTCTCTGCTACAGGATGGGAAATAAAGAATTTCCCGATTAAATTATCAGACTAGTTTAAAGTTCTAGTGGAATTCAATGAACCTTCTTTTAGAGATAAGTAATGTAAAATGCATAGTACAATAAGTAATTTAATATCTATGCCATCGTACAGTAAATACATGATTTGTTGCAGAATGTAGGCGTTTCTATTATGAATTGATCCTGTAAATAGTAGAGTACGGAACACTGGGATTCCGTGCCCTTTACAAACCTGGTTTACTATGATGATTTATAATTTTTTTTAATAATTTTTTAACTAATGTACAATAAATAAATTAATAGATTCAGTGATTATAAATAAAATTCATCACTAATTTGAATAAAAGCATTTACATTATTTCTTAAAAATGAGTTGAGAAAATTATAAATAAAATTTATCATTAATGTTGTAAAATGAAGAGACACAATAAATAGCACCTAAACCACAATGTTTTTATTACATAAATACGGGGGAATTTATATATTCCCCATGAGTTATATCATTTTCAATATTTAGCACTTAAAAAGACAGAAAGTTAAAACTATAGTGTGTTGCAAACGTAATTATTATTAAAAGAAAAGTAAATCTTACGGCTTTTTAACTTCGACAATGAAAATGCTTCAGGTATTTTTCACTCAGGTATTTTTAACAACATTTTTTCCTGTTTTTTTATAAACAGGGTTTCTTAAACTGTGGGTCGCGACCCCATACGGAGTTCCGTAATAGAATTTGGGGGTCGCGAAAACTTTGGCAACTGTCCCCGATGGGTGTCATTTCAACCTTAAATGTACATCTGTGAGATTCTTTAATAGGTTAGCAAAAATAATTATGGAAACCATTTTGATTTAAAACATTAAATTAAAATCAAAAATCTCCTCAAGGATACATAACCGTGAACTCAAAACCGTTTGTACATCTTCCATCGCTGTGATCTGCTGTCCCCTGGTTTTCACTCTCAATAGAGTTCTAAGAGAAAAATAAAGAAATAGAAAATGCGGCAGAATGATTTTCTTTCGATTTTAGTAATCACGACCAGGGCTCCCAGCCACGGGCGTAACTAGGCATTTACTGACCCCGGAGCGAGGAGGCAAATTGGGACTCCTGAAATATTACGACTTCATTTTTTTACTCCCTGTCTTGCCCCCCCCCCCTTACCTCAGGAGCCCTGGGGCCTTGCCCCGGTTGCCCCAGCCTAGTTGGTCTCTATCGCCAGCGAGAAAAATGTAAAAATCCAAATTGCATTTCAATAAAACCCAGAATGTAATTTAAAAATATCTCAGCTTTATATATATATATATATATATATATATATATATATATATATATATATATGTGTATGTGTTAGTCTACTATCAGGTGGCAGTAATGAAGCTAAGGGCATCGTGCTTTTGGGGGGAACAGCGTAAAATGTCAAACCTTGCAGACCTTGCGAAAAGGGCAAATTGTTGGAGCGCGTTTAAATTGGAGTATCTGTTACTGCAACACCCAGGCTAATGGGTGTTTTTCGAGCTATGGTATCAAAAGTCATGATAGCATACAGAGTGCATGGAAAAACCTCCATCGCCAAACAGAATAGTGGACGAAAGGGAGAGCTGAGTGAAAGAGACGGACGAGGTATTGAAGCGGATTGTGACAAGAAGAAAGAAAATAACTCCGACCAAAATGACCGAAGAGCTCAATCTGCATCTCCATGTTCCGTTATCAACTATTAGAGGTAGAAGGAAACTTCACAGACGAAGTATTTACGGAAGAGTAGCTATTCCCAAGCTACTTGTAATAGATGCAAATACAAAATATCGTCTACAATGGTGCCCCTAGCGCAAATCCTGGTCGAGAAACGGCATTTGGTCCAATAAATAATTGTTCACATTGTTCCTCGCAACAGGACGTGCGTGTGGAGAACACCTACACAAGCGTAAGATTATGGCTGTCTCATCTGAACTGTCAATCATGGAGGTAAATCTATCAGGGTTTGGGATGGCATCTCATGGTTTTCTTCAGGACCTATTGTAATCCTAAAAGGGAGATTGAATGGGAAGGACTATGTCGAAATTCTAGCTCACTAGTCCATCCTATGGTGCAAACATTGTTTTTTGCAGGGGAAGGCGTTCTCCGGGATGATAATCACCCTATCTATACATATAGCTAAATGTATCAAGTATTGGTTTGAAGAGCATGAAAAAGAAGTCCAATATCTTATCTTGCCCTGTACAATCCCCCCCGACTATATATCATCCAACCATTGTGATCTGTATAAGCGGATAGAGTCAGGTATCGATATCCACCACAGCGTATTTCCCCCTGAAGAATGGTATAATATATTCTTAATTACTATTCATGACTTGTATAATCCAATTCCAAGGGGAATCAGGTGGTATTACATGACAAAGGTGATCCTGGGCCATATTAATAAAGGTTTTCATGATGTTTCTTAGTGTTTCCATTATTTTGATAACCACCTGTATATATATATATATATATATATATATATATATATATATATATATATACACTGGTTATCAAAAAATTAAGGAAAAGTCACAAAAATAGCGATTACTCAAAAAGTTACCCGTAGAATTTAACGAAACTTATACACATTATACAACACATAGGTAGGTATAAAATAGCATAAAAAGAAATCGCCAGACAATTATGGTGTTATAGAAACTAGCATATGTATACAATTAACAAATCGGATGTGTCAGTTTGGTATAGGAAAAGTACCTTTAATATGACGTATGATCCTCCCCCCCCCCCCCGAGAAGTAATACAGCACATACAGCGATGTGTGATGCTGTCAATTATGCGGTCTATGAGTTTGGTAGGAAGTGAGAACCATTGCTCTTGCAAAGCAGTTGAAAGAGTGGCTAGGGTCCTAGGAGGAGGATTGAGAGCAGCTATACGTCGTCCTAAAGCGTCCCAAACTTGCTCGATAGGATTCAGGTCCGGTGATCGAGCTGGCCCCTCCATGCGCTGAATTGCTTCCTGCACAAGATAATCATCCACGATGTGAGCCCTGTGCGGTCTCGCTCTATCGTTCTGTAGCACGAAAGCATCACCTATTGCCCCGGCATAAGGGCGCACATAAGCATCAAGGATGTCATCTCTATAGGTGTGAGCATTCACATTTTCACGGGGAAAGACATGGAGGTCTGTGCGTCCACCCAAAGAAATACCACCCCAAACACAGACACTGCCTGATCCGTATGCATCTCTTTCACGGATGTGTGATGGATGAAAACGAGTTCCAGGTTCTCTCCAAATCAAAATACGCCTATTATCGCTTTGGAGGCTAAACCTGGACTCATCCGTAAAGAGAACAGCCCTCCATTGATAACGCGTCCAGTGGACATGTTGACGTGCCCACTGCAAACGTTCCCGCCTATGGCGTGACGTGAGCGGGACGCAAATGGCTGGTCGCCTCGCAAAAAGACCACCTTTGTGAAGCCTTCTACGCATGGTTGATGTTGATACCAACCTTCCAGAGCTTGCAGCGAGGGAGGATCTGCAGACGGAGTTGAGGTTCTATTGCTTCATGCGCATAATGACAAATATTGGTCATCGGCACTCGTCGTAGCGTATGGCCGTCCTTGGCTGAACCTCCTGGATGCCGAATCCGTGGTTAGAAATTGTTGCCAAAGTCTATGAACCACATACGGACTCACATTTAGCCATCTGGCCACTTCTGTCTGACTTTGTCCTGCCTCTAGTCACCCAATAGCTCGCCATCGCAGTTCTTCGGTCAAATGATGCCTGGAGGTCATTGTTACAGTTTGGCTATGCCAGATGTATAATCTCAGCCTCGCAGATTAGACATCTGGTTTACAATTGCCACCTTGCTTTGAGACATGCACTTTTATGCTCCTCGCAAATAACGTATCCCGACTGCAGCGCCACTATTTTGCATAATATTGTTCAGCACCTTTTACTTAACAACATATTCAAATTTTAAACAGATTGGCCTAGTTTTGAACGTGTTATCCCTCTTTTAGGGATTTTTCCTTAATTTTTTATAACTAGGTTTCGAAGACTCCCAACGAGGAACCTGCAGTTGAGTCTGGTGGTTTATGCCTCGGACGACCCCGTTTCCTTAGAGGGTTCCCCGGGTTTGTGGATTGTCTTTGGATGCACAGTTTCACAGCTGATGTGTGATATATGCCCAAGGGCACTGTCGGCTCATCAGGGCTTGGTATCATGTAAGAGGTGGGTGACTTTTGCGTTACGATGACATATGGTCCGTCTCTCTTTGGTACAAACTTTGCTGTTTTTCCCTTAGCGGTGCTGCTAATGGGATGGAGGTCAATGTAGACGTGATCGCCTGGTCCATAGTGTGGGGCAGGTGATCTTTTCTTGATGTCGTTATCTTTTAAGTTGTTCTTCCCTCAATTCTTTTAAGCTTCTGTAAGGCAACATCACAGAGACAGTGTAGGCTTCGCACGTATCCTCTTCATGTAGGCAAGTAGGGCGCGACAGCACGTCGGCCACTACGTTGGCCTTTCCAACTAGGGTTGGTGTTGCCCCTCCCCCTAGCTTGAAGACAGTGTCAAATTTGACAATTAGATCATTGAGATATTTTCTTTGGTGGGGATCCAGGTTTTCTCCTTCTTCCACTCTCAGTTGACAGATGTTGGATTCTATCTGTTCTTTGCCCTGAACGAGAGTCAGAGGCAATTCTTCACAGAAGGGTTACTTTTATTTGGGCTTGTTATGAAAAAAGCAGTTTTTGTTGGCAAAGTCCAGCACCACTCTAGCTGTTTCTAGGAAATCTGTTCCTAGTACGGAGCGGTTGTTGGTTGCATCCGGCAGGATAATGAAGCTAGTCAAAATCTTGCGGCATTCTAGGTATACTGGAACCTGGGTGGTGAGGCATTTCTCCAGGGTCTGGGATCCATTTGCTAGGTGGAACGTCAGCTACGTCTTCTGAAAAGGTAAGTTGTTTTCCTTTAACAGGGAGTAAAGATATGCTCCAGCTATGGAATGTGTAGAGCCTGTGTCAGCCCACACTCTTCCATAAACTCCGCAAATAGTTGCGTAAAATAGGGTTATTGGTGATCCCTTGATTATTGAAGCAAAGGCTTTCAGGTGGTTGGTGGAGACCTTCTTCTTTGGCGGCGAGCAATCTGACATTTTGCCTTGATGTACCCGGGTTTTCCACAGCCAAAACATGCTACGCCAGGTTTAACTTCGGATGGTGGGTCAAGATTCGATCCGTCCGTTCTATTTCCATGGAAAGGAAAAGTCTTTTTAGGTGGGGTAAGACGGGTTGCGTCTTCTTTAGGCCTTTCAAAATTTCTTTTTTTGAAAGCCGAATCATTTCTAGAGGTGGAGGGCTGGTTGTCATACGCATCCAGTTTGTCAGCCAGTTCTCCAGGGGAATTCCATGTATGCCAGTCATCCAGGAAATGTTCACGGGTATCTGGTGGGGTTTTCCTTTTCAGTTGGTCAGCCAACATCAGATCCCTTAGCTGGTCAAAGTTGGTGAAATTCAGCTCTTCTAGCCATCCTTCCAGGTAACTGCGGATTTCAAAATAGAAGTCACGCCAGGCACTCTCAGGGATTTTTCGATGCTGTCTAAAAAGTTGTCGGAAGCGTTCGCTGGTTAGCTTGAACCGTTTCAGCAGGATATCCTTCACGTGGGAATACTCCTGAGCCTTCTCTTCGGGCTCCCTTGCGATCAACTTAGCCACATCGGCTGGTAGGACACCGATCAAGTAGGCGACCCATTTGACCTCTGGAATCTTCAGGAACCTCAACTGTCTCTTAAAGAGGTTTAAGAATAATCCCATATCATCCTGCTTGGGGTTGAAGTAGGGAATGAATGTTCAACGCCAAACGTCCTATTACATCATGAAATAGACATTGCTGGCGACAGTAACTGCCTTTTTTCATCTCTCTTAAGAATTTTACATCTTCAAATATCTGTATCAGTCCTTCGACAGCAACATATCAAAGGACTGACGCAAAAGTCATTATAATTCATTCTACTTAAATGCTTGTCAAAATCCAATTAGTGCAAGAAGTATACTAAGTAGTGAATTTGAATACGGAGATTTAGATTGTTTATTCATATTTTCCAGAACATACAATCAAAATATATGCGTGCACTTTCATTATTTTAATAATAATACAAAAAGAGAAGTTGTTCGTTTATGTTTTTTTAATTTTTTTTCAAATTGTACTTCGTAATACAGAAAGAAATTTTACACCTTGGGGCGTTTAAAAAAATGCATATAATACAGGATGTCCGAGCTAAAGGTATCCAAAAGTCATGACTTATTTTTACGGAATTACCCCTTAAAAATTTTTTTAAATATTTAAATAGGAAGAACTTCTCACCAAGTTTTAATATCAATTATAGTTTTCTATCATAGTATCATAGATTTCGATGTATGCACCTTTTGTAGTACGACTAACGTCTAAATGGTAATGCAGTTCTCTCCAAGTGTTTCGTAGCTTATCAGGCGTTATTACTTTTTTTTGCTCGGGGATTCATTAAATCCGTTGTGTATAAACGAAAAATTGAAACTGTGGATGAGTTGAAGAAGCGTATCATTCAAGCAATTCGTGTAATAACTCCTGATATGCTACGAAACAATTGGAGAGACTGGATTACTATTTAGACATTTATTGTGCTACAAAAGGTGCACACAACGAAATCTATGATACTATGATCGAAGTCTATGACTGATATTAAAACTTTGTGACAAGTTCTTTCTATTTAAATAATTTTTAAAAAATTCTAATGGGTAGTTCCGTAAAAATAAGTCATGACTTTTGGATATATCCAAGGTATACCTTTAGCCCGGACACCCTGTATTTTAAAATTTAAATGATTCGGGAGGGGGGGAATCTGGTACAGTGTGTTTTAAACGTTCCTAAATTCCGTTGTTAGGCGAAATATATAAAATGAATCTCGTTGCAAGGTGCAGAAAAGTTCAGGCTATCTGGAAATACCATTTTTATTGGATTATCAGCATTTATGTAGCTGTGAATAGTAGACAAACTATTTTCATAGGTTAACATTGAGGTGAGCGAATCCGATAGGGTTAGTACACAGCAACCTTAAACATGTCGCATCAAGGAAAATATTGCAATATATTTATATTAAAATATAAAATTGAAGCTTTTATTAAAAAGGTTAACATATGGAAGGAAAGGATTGGAAAATGGTTCTTTAACAATATTTACTGCAACAAATGATTTTAAAACTAAAAATAACCTTTTCCAAAGATTTCATTGTAAAAGTTTTAATTTATCATTTGAACTGCTTGGGGACACAATTTCAGGAATACTTCCCTTTAAATTTCAATTCTGAAAAATGAAGTTCGATTCAAAAGACAGCATGCTATTGAAATAAAAAGTGCCGTTAAAATAAATTGGAAGAGTTAAAAATACCCAGGAAAAAGTAATTTTAAAACAGTAATGTAAAATTACGTTGGAAAATTGATAACAAAACTGAAGGGTTTTTAGCTAGATTAAAAACGGTATTTGCGTCTTGAAAATGTTATTTTTAGGCTTGACAATTTTGTCAATTTTAGTCAGAATGTTTTTAAAGTCAACTACGTTAATGTATGGCTTAATTCTACGATTTAAAATAGACTTGTTAAAAAATCACGTTCTATAAACTGATAACAGAAAATAATCAGCATTTTTTACAGATAGATAAAATGATAAACGCTTTAAACATTAAACTTAGTCTTCTGGCTGTTTTGGCACAATGAGAATTATGACTATCGTGAAAACTTGTCTAACGTGGAGGGAGAGTATTTTTATTCTACGAGAATTTTGTTCGTTTGTGCTTGAACGATTAATAATAGGTCTTTTTATTCAGCAGCAAACAACGAGAAAAGAGTTCCAAAATAATGACTATCTAAGACTAATGCGATTATTTTTTTGGCTTAATATCAAACTGGCAGTGACAGACAGAGAGAGACAGAGGTCGGGTGTGGACGGTGGTCGACTTTGTCTCGGACCAGCAGTTTACGTGTGCGAAGAAGCCACGTGGAAGAATTGTGATTTGTTTGGCTGGAGTGCCTTACAGGTGTACTTCGATTGATTTGACTGGAAGCCATGAATGCACTGGAGGTGCAAAACTCAAGGAGTTAATGTATATAGTTTGTAAATACGCGAACTGAATAAATGTCATTTTTATGTTCATTAATGCAGCGTATTCTCAGTGATATCTGAGGGAACCGGGTGGCTAGGAATTAGCCATAGTTCGGCGCGCTATCGGAATAGACTGGGCAGTAAAGACAAATTGCCCCAGTTTATGATAGCTGGTGGCAGCACTGTGGGATCTTACGGATGTGTTTGCGAAATACGTGAGGATCCACGGAGGAGGCGAAGCAGTGGCGGAACTGGCGAGGATAGCCAAGGGAATCCGCCGATGCAAACAGTCAACTAGAACCTGCGGAAAATACTAGCAGCCGAGACGGGTAGCCAGACGGAAGTTGTTCAGGAGAAGTGGAACCCGTGCAAGAAAATTCGATCAGCGTGTACAGCTGGATGCGACAGCAGGAAAGGTAAGCTCATTTGAAATCTTCCAAAAGGGGTCTGCGCGATAATTGTCGAGGGGCAGTAGATTGTGGGGTTGGAATCCGTGAAGCACCTATGGTGTTCTAGTTCGATTTAGAACTAGAACACCATAGGTACTCCACGGTCGATGGACCAAATCATATGGAGATTTATTTAACTCGTACTTGCCGTGGAATTCCAAACATTCGGTTAACGAAATATTTTCTGCTTTTCCTCATCCTCAAATTTGAGTAACACCTTCAGAAAAAAATTATAAGACAAGTATTCACTTGAAAGAACTCTTTAGGTTAAATAATTATACTTTGACATGTACGTGTGTTTACAATTTATGAGCTCAGGCAGAAAGGTGTCGAATTTGTTCAGTAACTGAATAAGGAAGTTTTAACACAGATTTTTTTTGTAAACTGTCGATGAAACAGCAACAAACGTATAGAATAACACATGATTTGGAGAGACAGGAAAACAAGATGGAGATTGTTGAGTCAGCCTTGATCTTTAGGAATTCTAAGGCTTATAGATAATCGATCTGACAAGGATCAGAAAGTCGCAATTATGATCTAATGCTCATAGATACGTCATTTCCTCTTTTTCCCCCCAAATGACCTGTCTTAGCTGGAAGTAAGAAATTTCGTAGAGTTCTGAGAGCTTATCGGAGATGGAAATTTAAAATTATATGCATCTCCACGTCCTACAGTTTTAATACCTTCTTTTAAGCTTATTACGCATGATAGTTCATTTGGAAAACATTTCGGAATTATACTTGGCATGAATATACTGAATGTTTTAGCTTTGAGAGAAAGATAACTAAATTTGTAAAGTATCCAAACAGGAAGTAGGGAAAATTATGACTGACAGGAAATAGGGAAGTTTTAACAACTTACTTTCTAATTTGGCGTTGAAACAGATATCGCGTGGCGCCTGTTTTGGTGAGAATGGGAAACAGGCTCATCAGTCACTTTCCATACATAGGAGTTCTATGAAAGACTCCCAATTATCTAGTTCCCTTATATATTATAAATATAGACTAGTCTCGTGATGACAGTTTCACTCATAAATTATAAACTACAAATAAAAAACACATACCGTATTTTTCGGACCATAAGAGGAGCATAAATTTGTGGACGATAAAACACGCCACAAATTTATGCGAGGATTTTTAGAAAATAATATTTTGTATTTTGTTAGGTATACAAAGATATTTTCAATTTCTTACTTAATAAATATACATAATAAATATAATAAATGATAAAACATGTATAATATATATAATATATATAATAAAATATTCATTTTATTTTAATGTTACCTTCGGACCATAAGACGCACCCCAATTTTAAGTCGATTTTTTTATGTAAAATGGTGCATCTTATGGGCCAAAACAGACTCTTAATTAAACATTATTTAAGTATGTAATCCGACATACTAATAACCCAATTAACTCAAATAAACATCAATTAATTTAACTATACATAAATGAATAAACAAAAATGCGTCAAATATTTTAAAACTTATCATCTACAACTGGCAAATTACGGACAGTTTTCAACCTACAGTGTTAAGCTGTACGAAGACGCCGAGTTCTGCTCAATTATTTATCACGCTACATTAATTCTTGCAAATTGAGCAGTCATTTGCCTCTAAGCAGGTCGTACACGATCCACATCTATCAACTCACATTACGTTAATAAATAGGACGAGAGCTTTGTCTCGAATATTATGGAAGTGCGGTTGACGCGGGGAAATTATGATGGTTCGTAGCACGAACGACGCATTTTGAATAATTTACGAAGCCACAAGCAATTTCCTAACAGTAATAGAAACCCTGGAAGGGGTATTTTTCATAGAGGTTAGCTTACTTATACAAGCCAGTTGTAGGAAACTACTTTTTCCGATTAATTCAGTGATTTTCTTTTTCAAATTTTCTTTTGTTGGAATGGTAAATTAGTTAAAATTTATGGTCTGTGCAGTCTTTTTCAGTGAATTTGTAGACACGAGCTACTAATAACGACTTAATGGTATTTATTTTTACACTTTCACGTGTCAATAATGTTGAACAGGCTTAGTGGGCAATAATTCATTTTTTTATTATTGAAGTTATTCAATCAGGTGGGCATCCTTTCTAAATTGCATGAACTGAGACCAGTACATTTTTTTTCAAAGGCTTATTTACATTGCATTCGGAGCGTCAAGGTCAGGGTAGTTGGTTTTACGTAGTACTTTTGCGATACTATGTTGGCTCCGAGATTTTTTTACTTGACCTGTGATTGTTTGACATATCACGTGATCAACGAATTGAACTCTGTGATTGGTTAAAATTTTTAATGCTGACGCTACGTAACGTTCTAAATTCAGTATGAACTGGTCGTAACCCTCTGCTTCGTTTTAAATAAACTACATTTCAAAGAATATGTATACAAAGTCTCTCACGCGCACGCATACATACAAAGTTGGTCTTAAAATTATAGATGAACTTTCATGTAAAACAAGTGTTATTAATTCACTCTGTACTTCGTTTCAGTGACTCGTTTAGCTGCCGCTGAAGACGATATATGAATAAATGAACCACTTTTATCTTCGTAAGTTCATCTGTATTGTTAAGCCAAATGGCTGGGCTTAATTTCTCGATCCATCTGCTAGAAATGTTATTGAAAATATACAACCTTTATGTTATTCAAAATATCAACAGCCACTCAAGAGCCTATAAAAAATTGACTCAAATTACAACTGTATTACAGTTATTACTGCTAACATTTATTTAATATTATATAGAAATATACAGAATAAATTTGAACATTCGAAACATTTCTTATATTAAAAGAACGTAAAATTTACGAAATTTGAAATGGGGCGTTATTATTACACACATAATAATAATAATTATTATTATTTTAATAATGCTTGAATGAGTAATTTTTACTTGAACCTATGCACAAAACATTTCGATATACATTTTTAAAATGCACTCTCAGGCTATCTTTGTTTTAAGAAGAAAAGTCATAGATTTGCAGTGGCTGCAGAAATAATAGCCATTAAGGTCGGATGGTATGATGTTCAAAAAACAAGATTTCCTCACTACATCATGATGATTCAGTTGGTAGAACACCGGTCACAACGTATAGTGACCCGGGTTCTACTCCCCGTCTCGTCAGATGGTCGTTATGATGGCTTCTCACCATTGAGAAGAATGATAATGGGCCATTAAAAAGTATAAGATAAATAAATGCTCAGTGGAAAGACAATTCAATATCGTCAGAAAAACAAATGAAATCAATTAATTAAAATGACCCGGTCAACGCCTTAGCTTCAAACAGAAAAAGGAACTATGTAAAAAGGAAATTTGTAAAATAAGATAATGCCACATTGCCGTGATAGATCTGTAAGTAGGATATTGGCCTCAAGGACACTCGAAATTCACATCCCGGTCCTGACCGAAAGTCCATCGATTGTGGCTTAACTTCAAGAACGATAACTGAACAATAAAAAAATAAGCAAATGGAAGAGATCCATACAGGCCAACATCTTGTGTTCTTGTCCTAAAAACGAATGGGGAAATATGTAAGGAATGTTATTCGAAAAGTGACAGATTCTCATTGTGAGGATCCCACAGAAGTAGTAGGGCTGGACCCATTCCTTAAGTGGAAAAAGCCTCCTCAAATGCGACCATTTTAAGTAAGATTGACAGGGTCGTTAAACAAAGTCGTTAACGGACAGTTCAAAGTAAACTAATGACAGCCACCGCAGCTCTCTGCGACACCAGATGTGCCGACACACAAACGGACTGGAAAACCGTAAGGCTCGTTTTCCCACGCTGTGTTCGGATTCTCTAGAATCATCTGGAACTTTCTGAAAGAGGAGACATAAAAGGAAGAAAGAACGGATTAGAGGGGAGATCACTATGAACGGTGAGACTATGAACTGAGGACAGAGAGATGAGCTATGATTTTGAGAAGTGCTTGCTGTCTCTATGCTGAACTTTAGATTGAACTGAGTTATGACTCTTGCTCTCTCTGGTGTTTGAGTGATGATTGTGTTTTTTGATAAATGTTGTATCATAGTTGCTGTATATACATATGAATAAACAAGATATTTGTATATATGTAAGGAAAGTGTAGTTTATGTGTCCATGAAAACCATAAACGAGCTACTTAACCACAAGGCTACAACCTACAAGGTCACTTAACCACACTCATAATACTGGGGTAATTCAGTTTTAAAATACCGGTGTCTAGGTTAGAGTTCGGAGTTCGACTTCTTGTACAGGCAGGCAGTCGTTACAGATGTAGTATATCATAGTGCATGCTTTCTTTTAAATCATTCAAAAGTATTTTTAGGGAAATTGTTTCGGGAATCAGTGGATTAAAACGTCTATTCGACAAATTCAGCCATTCCATGCTCGTAAATTAGCAAGCTTAGAACTGATAGATGAGCATGTAAAGAAACGTTATAGATTGCGGTATGGTCATTGACAGAAATTAAATCAGCTTAATTAAATTAACCTTATTTTCTACGAGCAACGGAGTAACCGCAAAAGAATTATAACAGCTGGCTCTTTCTATAGAGGTTGATGAGCTATTAATTTCGAACGATTTGTAACTCATCCTTATTAATGAATTGGCCGTACCGTACATACACCTAGGAAGTTGCTAAAAAAAAAAAGGATTGTAAAAAATATTAAGATGTGTTTTTCAAGTGACAACTCATTAGATAATAATTTCTTAATGACTTCCTGGGCTTCACGGGTGTTGAACACACGAATTCCGACACCTAATATGGATCTGTAGTGTTTCAGCTATGATTAAAGCCGCGGTACCGTTAAGGGTAATTTGTCTACAGAGCCGCCTGCCTTAATAACCCAAGCACATCAGCATTCGTCTTGGCTGTAGCGTTGTAAAAACCTATCTGCTAATTAACACAGTTTCGCATTCCTTTGTGCTGAATACAATTCCTTGCTTATGCTCCTGCTACTGACTGTACGCGAAATGATAGGAGAGACATAAAGGTCAGAGACCGTCCATGAAGAGGAGAAATAAAGTATACCTGCTGGATCTTTTAGAGATGCCGTTTTAAATTCTGCAAAATCGCAGTGAATCCATTGCAGTTGTAGGAATTATAATATTTGCAGAAGTTGTGGGAAAATTCAATTCAAAAAAGTATTACTTAAGCTACAAAATTCCCACATGATAACTGGCGTCGAAATCGAGTTTTAAAATACATAAATAAATAAATAAGAATAATAACACAACGGGACCTTTTTTTTATATGGCAGGAATTTGACCTTTGTTGACATTCGCTCATCAACGATGCGAAATCTTGCTGGCTACTTTATTTCGGGAGCACCATTTTGGCGAGCCAACATTGCTCCAGATGAGAGGACAACACGGGCACGTCCAAGCCTTACTCGGAATTTGAACTCAAGCTCACTACGTGGCAGCTCAAAACACTAACCACTATACCATGTGGGCGGAACTTATGAACTTATTATACAAAGCTGACACGCTAACCAGTATACCACGACAGAGCCCGATTTAGAAAATTCTTGACTATAGACACAACTTGAGATGGGGGCCTCCCTAACACCGATGTGGGCGTAAAATTTTCAAAATTGACACACACAAAAAAAAAAATAAGCATGAATCATTGTGAAAGTATAATTTTATCAAGAATTGGCTATTTGAAGCGTAGAAGCCTAGAACATTATCAAATAACAAAAAGCAATACAACATATTAACTTCATCATTAAAACACCTATACAATGCAACCAGAAAAACTTATTAATCCCTTATATACACTATAACACACATATGACGAACTATACATATAATGATACATATGATGAACCAATCAATCAAATTTGAAAGGATATATAAAAAAATGCTATTAAAAAAGGTAAAATAAATAAAAATTAAATTGGGAATTTTCTTTCCTTTAAAATAAAAATGTTTGGGGCCCCCCAACATTCGGGGGCCCCTAGGCCTGGGCCTACTGGGCCTAATGCAAAATCAGGGCCTGTACCATGACAGGTCCATACTGAGCTTTTAAATACCCAGGCTGACTCTTGAATCTCCATCTTGTTTTCAAATCTTGCCCAACATTCGTCTCGCATTGCATTTCATGCCGTTTCAATGCCACTTTATCAAACATCTATGGTAAAACTTCCCTAATTTTCTGCTTTATGAATTCGATTATGTTTCAAAGCTAAAACATTTCATACATAGATGGCAACGTATAATCCTCCTACCCTTACAAACCCCACAGAAGGACTTTATTAAGAGAATAAATGTGTCCATACCCGGTGTAAACGAGGACAATCAATGGCGCTTGTCGGAACTCGAACCGAGCACACTCTATACCGAATCCCACCACTAGGATGTTCGGTGGACCAAATGCGTCATTGCATCAGCTCGAATATCTAGGAGCATTAGGTCCATTATTCGGAGATAATTTGATTGAGAACATAAAAATGGCTGTAATAACACCAAGCAATGGAGTTTTCAGAATTTTTTCCAGATTATAGTAGCAAGATGATGAACTATACTGCAAAAAATTAAAAATAATTTATTTTATATTTTTATAAGGTTGTTAGTTATTAAAAAATGTTAAACTTGTTTCATATTTTATCCAAATTTTTTTGTTTCGTTTTCAAAAGGAAATTCTGTTTTTCAAAAAGTTTGAAAAATAAGTGAATTGAAATACAATATGTTTTATTGGTGATAAGTAGCTCATATATATGCATGTCCGTAAGTTTTGCCAAAAAAATCATCTTTAAGGGGGCAGACCACTGATTTTTCTACAAAATATTTTAAAAAGTCTGAACTTGGTCCAAAATGTCGCGCATATATTATTAAAGAAGCTATCTTGTAATTTTCGGATCGATATCATAGTTAGATCACATGTTAGACACGTTCTGAGTTTTTAAGTCTTTTTACATTAAAAAAGCTGTTAACTATTTGTCTACATCGGACGTATCTCTGATACTTTGTTCTTTTTTTTTTTCCAACACTGTAAGTTTAGTTGTATTTCTATTAGAAATATTCTTTTTTACAAATTTTAATCGTAATTGATTCCAATATATAACTTCAACTTTCACTTATCGAAAGTCAGACGAACCAGTGTTGCCAACTTGGGGGTTTTCCCCCTAAATTTGGGGCTAAGTTAGACGAAAAGGGGTGTTTTTAGGAGCCCCATTTTTTAGGGGTGTTTTTAGGGGCCCAATTTTTTAATATTTTGTACAATCGAGACACGTTTTTTTATTAGATTATAAGTTCCATACATATGTCAAATGTAAATAAACCTCCATTTCATTATGTAAGTGTGTATTTTCTATTTATTTCAATTTATCTCTCAAACAGGATGCCTATTTGGAACCAGAATTTCTTTTAGGAAGGTATAGGGCAGAAGTGGCCAACCTTTTTGGGAAGAGTGCCACTATCTGAAAAAAAAATATTATGCGTGCCACTTCCAACTTTTCCAACATACAAAAAATATAAAAAGGTGAAAAAATGTTATTTATAGGCTGATTATTGGATTTTTACACAAATAGCACATTTTTTTTTATCTGAGTAGTTGGGATTTAAAAAATAATATAATAAATAAAACAAAAGTACAAACTTAGGTTTTATTGTTAATAAACATTTTTAAAGGTTCAGTCAGTTAGGTTATGTATAAAATAAAATGAATAACTTGAAACATTTAATTCTAAATAATTATTAAACAGTCAGTACTTCATTAATGTGGCTTTTGAATTTGTAGTTTTTTTACCCCGTCATCTATATTAGGTTTAGTTCTTGAAGATGCTAGCAAAACTAGGTGTTTTAGGTGCATATCAGTTAATCTTGATCGATATTTTGATTTAGTATGTTCATAATTGAAAACATTTGTTCACAAACATATGTTGATCCAAACCTACAACAATACCTGACAGCCAAATCGTGTAAATTTGGAAAATTGCTTGTTGGTGCAAATTTCCCGTGACCCCGCTGTCTTAGCGCATCGTTGTACTGGTGTCAAGCAGTGCCGCTTCCCTGCGCTGTTTCAGTAGCGTATGAGTAGGGTTTTTACAGATTTTGACAAATTATTATTGTTTTAAATTTCTTAATTTTTTAATAAGTCTCCGCGTGCCACTGTTAAAACGCCGCCGTGCCACACTGTGGTACGCGTGCCGCGGGTTGGCCACCCCTGGTCTAGGGCCTAGGATAATCTCAAGTTGGTGTTAGGGGGAAACGGGGATTTCGAGATGATGCTAGGGGGAGGCGCTCCGTAGAGGTTGGCAACACTGAGACGAACTAACAAAAGTCGACTTACAGGAAATGAAATTAAGGAGGATGGACCAGTAGATTTTCGGCGATTTACATTAGGTAATTGTAGCGTTTTCTTAATTTTCCTGATACAAGATTTATCAGTTTCATGTATAACTGACTAATTATTATTAACACATCTCTGAAAATCTCACATTTCTTAGGTACTAATCTAGTAGATTACATATGTTACAACAGATATAAGGTGTGTTCTATGAAATATTCTATGAAATAATTTACGTCTGCTGAAAATTTTAAAGGCAATTTTACCAGTTTTTTTCCCTTCTATTTTTATTTCTCTAAATTATTTAAATTTTTATTTTTCAGGCGATAATTGATGAAATGCCTCGAAATTTTTTGGATTAGTAGGTAACTGATAATGTTACTTTGGCTTTGTTTATTGAATTGTTAATATCTTTTTTTATTATAAAATACTGAAATTTTGGAGCAATTCACAACACGGAAAAAAAAGCGCCACCAAATATAAAAAATTGTACTCGAACTAGAATTAAATTAAAACTAACAATTTTGAAAATTGTTTTTAAAATGAGCAAGTGTTTAGAACTGCGAAATAGTGAGCTATACAGGTATTCCTCGACTTAAAAACGGCTCGCACTTACGACAAAAATTTTTAGATTAAAAATTTTTTTTCTCAAAAATATTGTTCCTTGAATGTACAGTACATATCTATATGTATTATATAATTATTAAAAAATTTGATGTAATATTGTGCAATACTGCAAAAATTTATGACGCAATAATAAAAATAGTAAGATGCAATAGTTTCGATATCCATACGATAAATCAAATAAATCATCATTGGCTCCAGAAATGGCTTCAGCATTTTTACTACATTATTAGAAGACTTCAATAATTAGAAGCAATGGATCCAAATGAAGAAAGATTCATAAGTGTAAATCGTCGTATTCAGGAAAATCTGGCTCGCTAGCAGACAATATACAAGGAAAACCAGACGCAAACTGTTCAAACTACCTTGGATAACTAAACGTGCAACGTACCTTCTGTTGCAAATTCTGAACCCATAGATTGTACTAACATAATAAGTAGTGATGGCGAAGAATAATTTATGTCTTCTAAATACAATGTATTTTAAATTACGTATGGAAGTAAAAAATATATGTATGTGCGTATATCCCCCCCCCCAAAAAAAAAATAATAATAATAATAATAATAATTAAACTCGACTTACGACAAATTTCTCGGCCCCTATCTCGGTCGTAAGTCGAGGAATATTTGTATAGATTTCTAAATATATAAATTTTAAACTCATTCTTTGATATTTATTTATTAAAAATGCCCAGAAGCTTGGATTTGTTCTAAGATAAAGGGCGAGACTACTGGCCATTCATTTTAGGGGGCACCGTATAGGTGGCCAGCATTACCCCCTACAAGCCGGCCCCGTAATTTAGAACCGAGTCAAGTGACGAGACCGGAACACTTGACCCCGAACCACCAGAGGTAAATTTGAGAGCTTGGATGACATTGCAGCTATGACAGATTTTACGTGCACCGGCCACCGTTAGCGAACATGGCGGCAGATTTGTCTGCGACGGGCACTAAACCAGTGCTGTTCAGATCACTAGCCCGCTGCCTTTGCCAACTGGGCCACCGCTGCCCTTCATTCTTTGATATTGAAAATTAATAGTTTGGGACATTGAAAAAATGTTTATTATAATTACTTGCCCTTAAGTTAGAAAAAAAACTTGCATCATGAGGAAAATTCAAGGGAAAATTGGAAAACTGTGGTCAGCTCGCTTTACTTTGATTTTTCTTTACTACATTTTTAAAATTATTTGCTTTTATAGTTTATCTGTACACACACTACCAGGACTCCCAAACTTGGCTTTTTAAACCCAGATCTAGGTTTCTCGATGACCATATGAGTGTATTTTATTTTCCATAAAAGTCTCAAAATCTGCGTTTTTCCCTTGTAAGTTAAAAATATTGAAAAAATTTTATATTTATTTCATATTATTAGCATAATTTAAATACAATAAGACAACATAATGAAAAAATACAGCTTACAATGACATTAGTATGTGTTTGAGTGCAAAATAATTCCCGTTAAGATCATTTCGATTTAATCTTGCTATATCTTCCTCTTACGAAACCATCCCAGAATTTTAGTATTTATTACATAATGTTAAATATATTTTCAATAATCCCAAATGTTATATTTCATTAAACTTTATGAACCATTTAACTATTTTACCTCATTCTTCTGCATGCGTTTTTTCACAAGTTAATAGAATCAAAACGAAATAAACCAATTCTCTTAAACTGAAACCGTAAAAGTGCGATGGCAAAACAGGCAATAAATACATATCGGAACTGCTTACTTGGATACCTAAAACAGAACTAGTGAAAGACGTAATGAAGGAGCATGTTATAAACGATACAAAGCACGCATAAATGAAGTAAAATTAATAAATTGATGAAATGGATTCAATCTGATTATAATTAATTAAAATAACATTAATTTAACTTCAAGTAATCTTAGAATATATGGTGTGAATAATCTTATTTGCATTTTTAAAATCATTTTCAATTTTTTAAAAATGCGTATTTTAGCTGGGTTTCATTACAATCTTGATATATATATTTTTTTAGATGTAATCTGGGTTTAATACATTTTACTCGCTGGGATCCCTGCACACGACAATAACCTAAAAATGACGCTCTGGTGGTAATTTTGATAAAATGGAAAATTTTAGCTAAAAGTGGCTGGAAAAGACAGCTATTTCGGAGTACATTTGTGTTTAGTGCTAACCCATTAGCGGGGCATGACGCTGCTCACAAAGAGCTTTAGTCATGACCGCAGATTATCGGGCCTTCCCCCCCCCCCCCCCCCCCCCCTTAACAAACCGAAATTTGCGCACATCCCGTGCCCAAGCGATGACTGACCTGTAAGGGCTTCACATAAAAGTGTGTTTTTGTAGAAAGGGTTAAGCTCTAAGAATAGCTGTGGTCGTACGAGTTTGCGTATTGCTGTATTTTCTTGCTTCTCTTATTTCGCTGATGATTTTCTTTTTCCTTACCCTGTTCTACGCGTGTACTTGTCTGCAGGAGTTCAGACTTTTCTTTTCTTTCCTTTTTTTTTTCTTCTTCTTTCTTTTTGGATCTGGCTGCGACTCAAGACGCTTCAGTCAGATCGTAAATATAATAGACTTTCGTTAATTTGAACTGTGAGGAACGAAGAAAAAGAATTGAATTAGCCGAATATAAGTTGTAACAAATATCCTTGAAATTTTCCGGAGGCATCACCCTTTTTTAAAGAGTACATATCTAGTTTAAGGAAGGTGTATTTACATGAAGTAAATTGTGAAATTAACCTACGTTTAGTACAGGTAAAAATATCGTATGTTACGAGGATTCAACTTACATGTATGTACACTGCTGGCCACTGTAAATGCAACACCCTGAAGGAAACATGCAAATAACATGAAATTTACAACATGCATTAGCGGAGTTGAGATATGCAAATGATTAGAATTTCAGCGCAGACGCACATCACGCGCGCCTGTGGCGCCACTTCAAAGGGCTATTTAAGGCTTGGAGATTTCGACGATTTCAAGTTCGGCAATTGTGTTTTTTTGTGGTTTTTTCAAAAAAACGATCAATAATGCCTCGTCGAAAACAGCGATCATCTTTTGATCAAGTATCCGAGTTCGGCAGAGGAACGATAGTGGCCTACCGAGATTGTGGATAATCTTTCAGGGAAATCGGTAGTCGTGTTGGACGAAACCAAACAACTGTAATGCGGATATGTGATCGTTGGATGCAAGAGGGTACGACGGACCGGCGTGTTCGATCGCATCCACCTCAGCGCACCACTTCACGTGATGACAGGCAAATTGTGCGCATGGCAGTGACGGATCGCTCAGTCACATCACGAACCATAGCACAGCACATGCAGTCTGTAACGCATCATCCAGTGTCTGCGCGTACCATTCGACGCCGTTTACAGCAGAGTGGTCTGTCCGCAAGACGTCCATTGCTTTGTCTACCCTTGACACAGAACCACAGATGTCTCCTCCGCCAATGGTGCGATGACAGCAGGATGTGGACGGCAGAATGGAATGAAATTGTCTTTACTGACGAGTCACGCTTCTGTCTGCAACACCACGATGGTCGCATTCGAGTCTGGAGACACCGTGAAGAGAGGATGCTGAACAGCTGCGTTATGCACCGCCACACTGGTCCTGCACCGGGTATTATGGTATGGGGCGGTATTGGATATCACTCTCGCACACCTCTTGTACGCATTGCCGGTACTTTAAACAGCCAGCGCTACATCTCCGAGGAGCCAGTTGTCCTTCCTTACCTTCAGGGCTTGCCCACAGCCATATTTCAACAGGATAATGCGCGACCACACGTGGCACGCATTGTCCAACGGTTCTCCGTCAATCGCCAGATTGAATTGCTTCCCTGGCCGCCTCGCTCTCCGGATCTTTCGCCGATAGAAAACATGTGGTCCATGGTTGCTCTACGATTGACCCAGATTCCATCCCCAGCTGCCACAGCAGATCAACTTTGGCAACGTGTGGAAGCTGCTTGGTTTGCTGTACCCCAAGAACTCATCCAAAGTCTCTTTGAATCAATTCCGAGGTGTGTGGCAGCGGTGATCTCCAACAATGGCGGCTACTCTGGCTACTGATTTTGGCAGGAACCACACTTCACAGAAGTCTATAAATTTAATCATTTGATACTTGGTCAACATGTTATCTACAAAATAAATTTTGTTGTGATATCTCTTGTCTTTCTTGGTGTTGCAATTTGGGTGGCCAGCAGTGTATATATGTAGTGAAACTTCTCTATGGCAACCAATGATGGTCTTGAAAAAAATTAGCCGTTTTGAGGAGTAGCCGTGGAAAAGGGGTTTCTTCCATAACATTGGCGCTATAGAGTCTGGAATCGGTTCTGAACAAAATATGGCCGTTGAGAAGAGTGGCTGTCTAAAGCAATTTCACTATTTATATCATAAACCGGTGAGCAATTGTTTGTTTGGGTCTATTAAGTTTGGATTTTTCTGTTAAGTTTTTTGTCACTCGTACAGTACTCGTGTAGCTTTTCAATTAACAGTTTCCCTTAAGTCATACGAATGCCTTAAAAATATCAGGTATAACAATGTTTAATATTTTTATTCTCAGGAGATGTGAACAACTACAAATGAATGCAGACGCTTTTTTAAAAAAATTTTAAACTGATAAAAATGGCTTTTTTTTGTACGTGAACCGCAGGCAGTTCGTTCGTGTGCTCTTTTATACACGTATTTGCTTCTCACAGAGATGTAGGTTTTCTGCATACCCTCCCTTATAATTTCTGCTCTCAGATCGTATGGCGCCCATTTAACTGATTAAATAAAACTCTTTCATAGACAAAATGTAGAGAACTGAATACTTCATCACCCATATACTGTTAAAATCTGAAGCTCATTTATTCGTTTGATATTACCTGGCTTAAAAATTTACAATGAGTAAAATATAATTTCTTTTGGGGAAATGCATTATAAACAAACGTGCATTTTCTTTGTATTAGATTTGATTGGAAAATTTTTCGCACAGGTATGTAAACTGTTATATTAACTTCTGATTTTCATTTGCTTGAACAAATTTTGAATACACTTGTCAAAGGGCGTGTCATTTTTTAGTTTTTAAAACTTTTATATTTTTTCGTTTACTAGTGTATTTATAACATAGTTAAAGGTTTATTTATTTGTTTACCATTTGTATTTAGATGCTTTATTTAATTATTTAATACTTTATTTGTTTTTATTTCTTAAAAACGCATTTTTAATATTTAAAAAAAGTTAAAAATCAATTACAGTCACATTCAAAAGCGTACATTAAACAGATTTTTTTACTCAAGCACATTTAGTTATAGAGATCAGAATGAAAATTTTCTCAGTAGTCAAACAGCAACGCCTTGCATTGTCGGGTTTAAGTTCATAGCGATTATGATTTTAAATGAAAAAAAAATGTATGGCAGTTTTTTTTTTAATCTATGTTCTCTCGGTACTTTTACATTTTTTTTTCTTCGAACAATTTAAAGGCGTTATTTTCTCACCACAATTTGTTTCTCCAATTTAAAAGTGTCGTTTAGCTAAAAACGTGTTTCACGCTGACGAGGTTTCACGCGAAACCGCACACAATCATTAAAAAAGAATTCATCACCTTGCGTAACTTCTACATCATTTGCTAACATCTGTTTCCAGAACCGACATTGCAGACTCCGAGAGTGTTGAGACACTTCATTCCGTTTTACTCACCACGTAAAGAACAACAAAACCTCTTTTATTTATGAGCAGCCGTGCCATGGCCATTTTACGCGGACGCGTACACCTCCACCCAGTATTAATAATAAATGTACTCGTTCGTAGCGCATCCTACTTTGGGATCTTTGAGTGTTCAAAAATAAAAACCTACGCTACACAGGAAGTTCACTGAAACTTTTTTTCTTTCTTTCTTTCTTTCCATGAGCTCATCTCATTCATCTGATTTTTCGCGTCTGGGATGCGTTGTTGAGGAGGGGGGATCGCGGAACGGCGCTCAATCGTTCTTCCTGGCGAACGAAGATCGGACAGCAAATAAATGCATGCCTTGATTTTTCTGGCTGTAACTCAATGATCAAAATGTTTAGTGTGTATATCCAGTAAATATGCTTTGAAAATGTGTCCGTATGGGGTAGTACTCTATATTTTTACTGTTGATATAATTTATTTCTTACGCTTCTCGGTCAAATAAAGGAAAATAAGACCACGAAGTACTTTTAGAGTTGTTAAAATGTTGCGATATACATCAGACACATAAATACCTCTAAACAAGTCGGGGACTGAAAAAAGTTAATTAAGAAATTCTACAGATTATATATCGCCTCCATGTTTTGTTTTACTGCCATTAGTTTGTTGCATGCAGCTGCATTGTAGTAATTTTATGATCGACAATTTTTAGTTTGTTGTAATTTCGCTTTTTAAATACTGAGGATTTAAGGCTGCTATGTACTAAGAAAAAACATCGTATTTCCCTTTTCCTCTTCTTGTAGACTCTTGTGGTGAGAGGAGTCCAGTTGACAATTCGAGAATTCCACCCCTCGTAGGATTGACATTTTGAAGGATTGTAATGGCTCTCTCTCTATAGGGCAGTTAGGCGCTGCCCCCAATTTTTTTATTTAAAATATATTTTGGTCAACTATTTACAGGTACATAAATGCTGATAATCAAATAAAATTGGTATTGTCAGATAGCCTGAACTTTTCTGCACAGCGCTACGGGATTCATTTTATAAATTTCGTCCACCGAAGGAATTTATGAGCATTTAAAACACACTATACCAGATTTTTCCCCGAATAATTTAAATTTTAAAATATTAATTGCTTTTTTTTAAAAAAAGGAAAAATGTACACAAATGTAAAATTTCTTTCTCTATGACGGAGTACAATTTTTTTTAAAAAATCTTTGAATCCAAGTCGGCAATCCGTGGACAAATTTTCTCCATAGATTAACATTGAGGTGAGCGAATCCAATGGGGTTAGTACATAGCAGCCTGTGTCTGAGATTTACATCACTAATGAAAACGTTAATTTAAACAAAAGGGTTAGAATGTGTTAGTGAAACTGAAGGTACATATAAGGAGTGGTCAAACTGCGGCTGGTGAGCTCTTTATCACTTTCTTTGTGGTCTTTTCATTTTTTTTTTTTTTTTTTTTTTTGCGGCTCTCGGTTGAAAGGTCAATTTTTCAAATAATTGATACAAGAATGTCTTATAAATTGCTCTTAGAATTTCTTTCATAAGTTGTTTTTTTATTACATGCTTTTTTTCTCTACCTAGAACAAAGAAAAACTGTAAAATTGGTGGTAATTTTTTAAAATTTCCGATACAGTGGGACCATAGACAAACATACTTGGCCACAATACTCGTTAAAATAAGCAGCACGTCGATCAACCTCCATTTTTGTTATAACTTGTAGCTGTGAATACTTGTATTCTTCGTTTAAGTTGACAAAAAATAAACAGTTCATTGCTGAGAAATCATTTTAAACTGAATGTCTACGAACTGCAACAACCCAGAACATATACCATATTTGAATAATTTGACAAAACAATGAAACGAAAAATAATTATTAAAGTTATAAAAACTATTTGAAAGTTTTAAAATATTAATTTTTCTAGCAACTGGCTATTGATATATTAAATAAAAACATTAGAAAAAACAACACTTAAAATATCATTTGTATGAAATGTAACCTTTTTCTGGTTTTGGCTATTTTAAGTTTGTGGACAGTGCCGTATGGCTCTAAAACTGTTAATCTTGGCTTTCTCTGGTATATATTCTTACAAATTGCTCTTTCTGCAGAGCATCGTTTAGAAAAATTGTTCAGTTTCTTCATAAACGAAAGTTTGAACCTTATACTATTGTTAATTAGATTTTATCTCTGTTTTTCTAGCATAAAAATGGCCCAGAAATAGCTCAAGGATCATTGCTTTAAGTGCAATAGAATATGCTTATTGAGAAAGTCATAGAGCAGTTAAACATTATAAATAAAATGCACTATTATTATACTGGTATTACTTTTTACTTTTTTAACCTCTACAGAGAGTGAGATGGGCTCGAAATATTGGTAGAAATTTATGCTATTATTGCTCCATCTCAGAACTTCGCTGTTGGAAAATACTAGTTATACGTATATTGATGCCTCCCACATTTCGGTAGGAACAAGAAAAGTTTCGGCTTATTGTGGTACACCGCATTTTTAAATAAAGGTTTTTAACTAGGAGACGTGCCGTTAGTGTTCTATATACAGCCTTTGTGAACAGAAAATAGAGAGCTAAACCAAAATTACAATAGTTTCATCTGTATATAAACAACATACCGTAATATCCTGCCTGTTATCCACAGTTTTTATATTAAAAATTTCTGAATTTCTTGATACGGATTATTGGTCACTGGGTATCATCCGAAGGTTTTCTACATCAACTACCGGATAAGTGTTTAGTTCTGAAAAGAATCCGTGAGACTCTCATGGCGGGCTCACACATTACCGAGCTAGGTGAGGCGAGCGCTCATCAATTACGTTCCCAGCTGACAGTTTTACGACTTAATAGAGCTCGCCTCGGCGACTCGCGCGAAGCTCGAATGAGCGGTTTTTCAAGCGAACTTCAAAGAAAATGGTTACCAGAAAGGAATATGTGACACGGAAGACAGTCAGTGATCATTATCGCTGTTTTTGGCAAAAAAACTTCGTTAATGGCTACTTTTCGCAGTAGACTTTACCTTTGTGAATGCCTGAAATGTTTTATTAAAAAAATTTCAAAATAAAAATATAATATATATATATATATATATATATATATATATATATATATATATATATATATATATATATATATATATATATATATACAGTGGCTCCCAAAAGTGTTCGTACACTTACGAATTTCAATGAAATAGGGGTCTATCCATTAATTAAAATTAATATTTCAGAATGGGTATTTAATAATAAGATCTATAATCTATTCTTAACAAAACTACATGAAATATTTTGAAAACATAGTAAAACTTTATTTTTAAGAAACCAGTAATCAAAAAGTAACAAAAACTTTATCTCACAAAAGTCATCGTACACTGAAATATTTTCGGATAAATTCATAATTAAAATTATCTTCTGGCACTTTATTTTTAATTTTGAATTGTGGTGTCATTTAAAATATCGTTTGGCTTTAATTTTTGCTTGCCTACTCCGTAATATTCTATTTATTATTTAAAAATGGCTCGCAGTCGTAAAGAAACAACAAACAGCATTCGAAAATTGATTATTTTTCATCATAGTAGTGGTAAATCATTTCAGAATATTGCTAAATTACTTAATTTATCCCATTCTACTGTGCAGTATGTGAAAAAACGCTTTAAAGAAGAAAATTGGATCGAAAACAAGGTAAGAAAAGGCCGTCCGGCAGAGTTAACAAAACGCGATCAGAGATTTATAATTAGAAAATTTGTGAAAAATTCACGTTTGAGTGCTGTAAAAGTTTCTGCATAATTCAATGAAACATTTTCTACTTCAATTTCACCTGAAATTTTTTGACGAGTTCTCAGAACAGCTGGATTACATGGGCGTTCTGCCCATAGAAAAATTTTTGTGAGTGAGAAAAACAGAAAGTTTAGGCCTCCCTTCACACTATCAATGATAAATAAGCCCCAAACCTATTGGAATAATGTCTTATTTGCCGATGAATATTTTTGGTGCTGATGGGCGTATAATTGTATGGAGAAGAAAAAAAATGAGGAACTTAATCCCAAGAACTTAGTAGGAACAGTTAAGCATGCCGGTGAAGGCATGCTTAACTGTTATATACATATATGTGTGTGTATATGTGTATATATATGTATGTATATGCATATATATATATATATGTGTATATATATATATGTATATATATATATGTGTATATATATATATATATATATATATGTATATATATATATATATATATATATATGTGTATATATATATATATATATATATATATATATATATATATATATATATATGTATGTATATGTGTATATATGTCTATATATATATGTATGTATGTATGTATGTATGTATATATATATATGTCTATATATATATGTATGTATGTATGTATGTATATATATATATATATATATATATATATATAATCCGCTCGCCTCCTGAGTACGCAAGAACAAAAATAACGCCAAATTTCCAGCCAAATGTGTTCCCCAACTCAGTTGGGGCCGGGGGGGGGGGTTTAAACGAGGGGAGCTCTAGTTCACCTCCTCTCCGAGCGAAGCGAATTCAGGGGGCGGGAAGCTCCGGTTCGAACTCGGGTTTGTGTGAACGAGGTTTCACATGGTGTGAAACAGGCTCAATCCGAATTTTGGAAAAGCCTGTACATATGTGGCGAGTTTAAGTATGATCGACAGGATCATTAACAATACAATGGAACTTTTTAAAAGAGGACGATTCCGATAATA
Source organism: Dolomedes plantarius (assembly GCA_907164885.2). Taxonomy (NCBI): domain Eukaryota; kingdom Metazoa; phylum Arthropoda; class Arachnida; order Araneae; family Dolomedidae; genus Dolomedes; species Dolomedes plantarius. The sequence continues at coordinate 137,932,602 of OU015498.1, forward strand.
AATGGAATGGACACATCATTTAGAATAGTTAAGCAAAAGATCGTTAGCGCAGTAAGAGAGGCGAGGTAAAAATTGGGACTGGTTTATGTGCCCGCTCTCTCTGTAATCTATACGACGATGGTTCTACAGAACAAACTCATGTATATTATTATTATTGTAAATATGTCACATTAAACGAGATGTAAATACGATAGCTATTTATCCGTTTCTACATTAATTTTACGAGACACTTGTACATCGGGTCACACGACGATCCAACAGAATCTTCTAAAACAGTGGTTCCCAACTTTTTCAGCTGGCGACCCCCTTTCCTTATCGGAATACCTCCACGGTCCATCGGTCCATGGTGGAGTAAAAAACCTTATTTGTATCGTATTCCTTCCTTATGTATGTATAATTTACTATCAAATATATACAGTAGACGCTCGTTAATTCGAACTCGGTTAATTCGAACTTTCGGTTAATTAGAACTAATCCAAAGGTCCCCAAAAACTTGTATTGGAGTTAATGTTAAAAATATCTCATTAATTCGAACTAAATTTTTATCAATTCGGTTAATTCGAACTAAAAATTTGACAAAAATTTTTTCTTTTTCCTCAATTAACGGAGAAAATACAAGCTGTATCTGTTATTTTGTGTGTCAAAATCACCTGTATTTTTTTTTCTATGTAAAGAGGCACATGCCCGCATTCCTAGACTATTGCATTTCCGCTAAACGTTAGTGGCTATTGTCCTTATCAGTGCTTAACGGACAAAGCGATTTTCCGTTATTTGTATCGATTTTTTTGAATTTCAGAAAAACCAGTCTTTACTACAGATTCTAGGGAGCTGCGTCACTTATGCCTGCAGTGCAGACAAATTAATGTGATCTAGTTTTTCTTCCTCAGTGTGTGATGTGAAAGTGTAAAAATTCAGGATGTCTACGCGTGGAAAGTACAAAACCCTAATTTTGGAGACAAAGGTAGAAATTTTAAAGAGAGTAGAGAATGGCGAATGTAAAACAAAGTTAGCAGCTGACTATGGAATTAAAAAAAAATATCTTGTCAACTTATTTGAAAAACAAGGAGTCAAGTTTAGATTCATGGGAAAAATCAAATTTTGCTAGAGGAAGGAAACGCATGAGAAATGCATCCCAAGAATATCTAGAAAACGCTCTACTGCTATGGTTCCAGGATATTAGATCTCGAAATTTTCCGATAAATGGACCCCTAGTGCTGACGAAGGCTGATGAATTGACAAGTCGAATGGGTATTGAAGATTTTAAATGTAGTGATGGATGGCTTTCTCGATTTAAGTCAAGGCACAATATTTCTTATCAAACTGTATGTGGCCAAAGCTCTGATGTAAGCGAAGACGTATGCACTAATTTCGGTAGGAAACTGCCAGGGCTTTTCTCTACTTACCTGACGAAAGATTTTTTAATGCGGCCATAATGGACACAGCCATAATGGACTCTATTAAAACTCTGAAAGCATTTATTCAGATGGAACCTTCCTCTGAAAATGAATTGAAATGTTTACTTCAAATCGAGAAGTTGGCTGAACAATGTAGGCATCATAAACAAAACCAAACATCCACTTTACAGTTTTTGCCCAAAGTGTAATTCGTATTTTTAATTAAAGTTTACTTTCTACTGCATATCTTCTGCTTCATTTTATGATTAAGGCAAGTCTGTATTGTTTTTTAATATGTTAATTTTAGATTACATAGTATAATATATTTTCTGGGGTTATACATACTAGGAGATTTTTCTTCTTCAGTGATACACTTTTAAAGTTATATATTTTCTCTTATCATCGGATAAATCGAACTTCGGATAATTCGAAATTTTTTCCGAGAACCTTTGAGTTTAAATTAACGAGCGTCCACTGTATATATATATATATATATATATATATATATATATATATATATATATATATATATATATATATATATATATATATATATATATATAAGGGAGCGGCGTTGCCAGAGTGTGCACCACCTGTGTGACTGTGTAAGTCATCTGGGAGGGATGTAGTGGATCTGTTGTCTGCCCCAGATGCCAAAAATCAAGAATCAAGAAAACAATCTGAACACAATTCGATTTGTTTCGATTTTCTTATTTTTTCTGATGGTTTATTCGATGGTTTCTGATAGATTTAGGATCGAGTCGCGAGTCACCTGTAACCCTTCCGCGACCCACGGGTTGGGAACCACTGTTCTAAAATATCTTTACTGATAACAGAGGGGCGCCATAAATGTGAGAAAACTGGTATTTCATACCAGAATAAGGACCATGATTATCATAAGATAAGTTGGATACAAGATTGAGCCAGTATTCTGTAAGAACATCCGTGGAAAGGGCATAAAAATAAGCTCGTACAGAGGATTACACTTTCCATATCGTGCCACGAGCACTTGAGTACCAATTGATATTTTTGCTATCGCAAATACAGCTACCGTTGATGCTATTCCTGGAAATAATAATAACTGTGATGCTGCCCACATGGTGTAGTGGTTAGCTCAAATCCCGAATAAGGCTTGGTTGTTTCCGTCACATCCTCCTCATAGGGAGCAATGCTGGATCACCTATAAGGTGCTCCCATAATAAAGTAGCCAGTTAATCGCGGTGAATAACAAAAGGGAATGTCTCACGACAACGTGCCTCTCCGCATTTGACAAAATAAATAATAATAATAATAATAATAACTATGATGATATTATAGCATTATTTGTACGCTTTGTTGTGACTGAGAGTTAAACAGTTTATTTTCATCATCAAGCGGCGCTATTCTGTAATAGTACGACGTGTGCTGAAAGTCAGCAGGGACACAAACCTCTGCGGATAATAAACCACAGCAGATTAGTGCAGAAATTTTCTTTTCATCGACGAAAATTACGGTTGCGAGCGATACGCCACGCCGTTGCGGATTATGGACAGGAAATAACGTTAATTAGAAAAATAAACTGCTGACCATTACATGTAGCATCACTTTCTCCGTATTTCTGAAACTGCATTACACTTTCTCTGACTGTGATTTTCTAGAATTGATTATCTCCAGCTGTGAGGTGTTAACGTTTTTCTGTAGAGAAGGTCCAACGAAAACTTTGGAAAAAGGTAATGTTCTTTTTTTTTTTTTTAAATTTTAGTATTATTATGCCCCTGGCGGGAACAACTCCAGACCAGTCCATTGATAGCAGCGGGTAGAAGAATGTGGCTGCGGTATTTAAGGCTGCTGTAAACTAACCCTATCGGATTCGCTCACGCAATGTTAATCTATGGAGAAAATGTGTCCAAGGATTGCCGACTTGGATTGAAAGATTTTTAAAAAAATAATTCTACTCCGTAATAGAGAAAGAAATTTTACACCTTTGAGCATTTTTCGTTTTTTTTTTTAATGCAAATAATAATTTTAAATTATACTGGGGGAAAATCTGGTATAGTGTGTTTTAAACGCTCATAAATTTCTTTGGCCCACGAAATTTTTGAAATGAATCCTGTTGTAAGGTACAGAAAAGATCAGGCTTTCCGAAAATACCATTTTTATTGGATTATCAGCATTTATGTAGCTGTCAATAGATGATACATTTTCTCCATAGTTTAATATTGAGGTGAGCGAACCAACAGGGTTAGTAAACAGCAGCCTTAATGGCACCACAGTGGTCGGTGCCATTAAGGCTGCCATTCTATATACTATATTTTTCCTGTTAAACGGTCGACTTGGCCAGGTGCCACCACAGTTTGGATCGAGCAACCCCACGGGTGACATCTGGCTGGCTCGTACCTTCTCCCACCCTCTTTGATATCACAGGATTTTCCGGTCTAGAGATTTAACGTGCCATGTCCGGCATAGACAAGAAAATATTAAATGGCGTTCGTCAGGATTCGAACCGAGCACCACCCAGTCCGTTCGGGCGTGTGCGATTGGGCTGCGCAGAAGGACACTAACATAAGACCAAAGAGTTTGGTTCAGTGGCGTAGCGTGGGGTGGGCAAGGGGGTCTATCATGCCCCGGGCGCCACTCGAACAGGGGCGCCAAATGGTCCTTTTCACTAATTCTATATGCTATATTACTATATGTTTTTCGGAAAGAGGGGCGCCAAAAAAGTATCGTGCCCCGGGCGCCAGTTATGCTCGCTACGTCACTGGTTTGGTTAGAATATTTTTCCTGTTAAACGGTCGTTACAACGGGACCGGAAAAGTGTTCACTCTAATAAAATTATAATAAATCAATTTTAAAAAATGTTCATTGAACATGTAGTTCGTTTCAAACCTTCGAGTAGTTATTTTTTCGAGGCTTATAAAGCTATTTTTGGTATATCAGTACTTCTTGATCTTCCCTATACACCCATGAATGAAGCCTGGATTATCTGGAGTTCAGTGTAATCGTGACAACATTTAAAAAACAGAAATGTGCGTGATGCTTATTAGCCATTCATAAGCCGTAATTTGATACATTTCCTGCTCGAGATAATCTCGATAATCGGACGATCAAAGAGTCTCGCAACCCTGAATTGCAAATTCGAAAGCAATGGAATTCCAAAGAATTCTAGCTAATACTTGCGAGTTATAAACTGTCCATTGCTTACTCATTTTATTGTAAAACTTTCGAGTTCCTACGTCATGCATTTCTACCCGTACGTCACGAATTCATGAATCATTGAAAGTCTGGAAAGACACGTGAATAATAAGAACATAAAAAATACTGCGAATGCTAATGAGAAGGCTGAATGGAAAAAAAATATTCTGTTTACAAATATTTTCTTACTGTATTTTGACATAACTGATGTTCAGATTAACGACGGTAAAAAAATCCGAACATTAAGCACATGCACATACAGACTCAAAGATGCAAACTTTTATATAACCTGGGCGAATTGAGTCACTTTAGTGCCCGAGGCGAGCTTAAATTTTGGCGCCTGTTTGTCACACACGCAGAGTTTAGCTAGCAGCATCTATAGACACATTCAGTGTATTTCGCTTATTTATTTTTAATGCTTAATTAATGTAATTATAATTGATTCTTTATGCACGCAGTATTGGTACGATTACTACTACTCAACAAATTGTTTGATGAATATAAAAATATCTTTACTGTTTATTATATCATTATACATAGCAAGTAAATATTTTAACTCATATGAGAAAAGTGTAAGGCTATCGTACGCACCTTCATTCACACAGAATTCCTGATTCTTTCTACTGTATCACTGTAGTTTATAAATTTAAGGGTCCGAGGTAGCCTAGTGTTAACGCGTCGGCTTTCGGTGCTGAGGGAGCTCGGATCGAATCACTACATGCGCCATTAAATACCTCCGTGTCTAGGCCGGATATGGGCACGTTAAAGCCGTAGACAGAAGAATCCCTCTATGAGTTCAGAGAGGGTGGGAGAGGGTACGCCCCCCCCCCCCCCCCGATATCGCCCCTAGGGTGTGCTCGGTCAAAATTGAGGTGGCATCTGGCTACGTCGGAGTCCAACCCTTGTGGTGCCATTACAAACCAGAGCCGCTCCCCTCTATATGGACCTAGTCTGGAATACTTCCAGCCAGGGGGCATTAAAAACAACAATAAATTAAAACTTCATATTCTTCGGTTTTTATTCATTCGTTGTTAAACTTATAAATGGCTATTTTCATTTGGGTACATCGCAAATAAGGAAATTAGAAAACATGCGTATTTTTAAAAATCATTGTTATGCTGAATATTTTCCCAGGCTGTGTATGAGGTATAGCTTTGAGGTTTAATGTGAGTACAAAACCCGCTGTTTAAAATTAACCAAGTTAACGATTACTCTTTTTTTTTTTCTTTTTTTAATGTACTAATCCGACTAGAGAAAAACGCCCGGTGGCGTAGTGGTTAAAAGCGTCAACCTACCATCCCACAGATCCAGGGTCGACTCAGCCTTTCATCCCTTGAGTGGGTCGATAAAATGAGGACCAAGCATGCTTGGGAACTAAACTCTGGGGTCCCACGTCAGGTTGACCACCTGACTGAGACATATGCTGAATGGCACCCCAAGCCCACAGTCAAGAAAGCGGAGATGGTTACCGCCGGCGTTGGTCCACAGCGGACTGTTGCGCTATGAGTTCAGTTTAGTTTAGTTTAATCCAACTAGAGTGGATGTATAATACTGGTTATTGCTGGAAAACATTCGTTGAAGTCGAAATTTTCACGATGAGAAAATGTTTTTGTGCATTAATTATTATGGACTTATCTGTCACTCAACATCAGTGGTTCCGAAGATGTTGTTTACTAATGCGGGGTACTTGGCAATTAAGACATGAAGACTATGATAAACTATGATGTGAATGAGTGGGAGAAGGTGCGAACCCTCCATATGTCGCCTCTGGGGATTGGTCGGTGAAAAATTGAGATGGTACCAGGGGGTGCTGTTAATTCGCCTAAACGGTGCCCCCATTGAAAGCAACCAACGAAGATATTGTGGTTCTGAAACTAAGGTCTGCACACCCTAAGGTGGGTCGGGGAGTGGGGTGGGGGAAAGGAGGGGGTTCTACGTGACAATAATCCATGTAATAATACTATCTATAAAAAATAAGTAAGCGAAGTATCTCACAATTGAAAATAATTTCAATCAAATATATTACTGATTTTTTTTTTTTAGTGTTTATAATTCTTTACGGGAAAATCTGATGACAAATATGAAGATCTGCCTAGGGTTCTTTCCGAAAACGAGAGCCGATATTGGGATGTTCCTCAAAATTCAGACTATCTACGACAGAAAATAGCTACGGCTGTTCTAATCATTAATTGTTCATCCCAGTTCTCACCAAATAATAGTATAGGGGACAGGGGTGGTAAGATAAAATTGTAAAGAGCCATCTAGGAAAGTCTACATACTTAGAAGAGTCAAAAGCAAAAACAAGTTATATTTGCTATGAAAGAAATTTTAAGCGTTGTTTTTCTAATGTTTTTAATTTATTATATCATACTTCAGTTGTTACAATAACTAATATTTCTTAGTTCTTAAATAGTTTTAATATCTTTAATAATTATGTTTCGTTCAGTTGTTTAGCCAAATTATCCAAGTGTGGCATATTTTGAGTTGTACCTGTAGCCATTCAGTTAAATGTTGATTTGTTAACATTGAACGTTGTTTATTTTCTATTAACCTAAATGTAGAACACAAGGATTCACGTCTATAAGTTGTACTAAAATTGGAAGTTATTCGACATGCCGTTAATTTTAATTTTTAGATAATTTGATTCCGGCACAAGTTTCCAAAATTCTAGCGGAAAGCCGCAAACAAAATGATAAGGAGCCGCAGTGTGGCCACCCCTGGTATAATATTTGTCATGCTCACCCCTCAAAAGAGACCATCGTGTTTCGGTTAACTTTGCGGTCAGCAGATAAACGACGGAAGTGGGATGTGATAAAAATTACGGCTTCTTTTTCTTTTATATATATATATATATATATATATATATATATATATATATATATATACATAAACAGTAGCTTATTTTTCTTTTTCATAAACAGTAGCTTTGAAAGAAAAAAAATTCTATGTTAGAATCTTGATAATATACCCAATAACGTAGGATGTGTCTCTTATTTAAGTTCAAAAGAGTGAAAAGGAAGAAAAATATACTGTGAAACTTCTCAATGGTGGCCCGTAATGGTTTCGAAAAAAATTGGACCCTTTGAGGGGTGGCCGTCGGAATTAGGTGTCTTCCATAACATTGACTCTATGGAGTCTTTAATCGGTTCTGAACAAAATATAGATTTTAAGAGGAGTGGCCAGCTGGAGAAGTTTCATTGCATATGCAGGGCCCGTTATATATATATATATATATATATATATATATATATATATAATCTATGGTGCCCGGTATAAAGGGCTTAAGTCAAAAACAGTGATTTAAATATACCAAGTTAGTGGCTTTTATACCAATCGCAGAACAATAATTTCGACTTGAGTCTTTTGTACAAAAAAATGTACTTTGTATGCAAAATTGATAGACTTAAGCCTTTTATACAAAGTCAAACGATTTCTTTCTTTTTTTTTTTTATCAATACTAACAAATATCTAAAAATCACTTTTTTTGACTTAAGCCTTTTATACCGGGCACCATAGATATATACGTGAAGGAAATACTACAACATAAAACTATACAGGGATGTTTGACACTCGGTGGAATTTTAAACGGTTTTCCTAGTGCGTTTTGAGAAAAGGGGATTACAAGAAATACAGATTATCTGCTTCCTTTTGTCTCCGAATAAGTATTGAAGTATGAACTTTGAAAAACGAGGTTTCGCCTCTGTATAGTTCAAGGGAAAGAGTAGCGACATCAGAGAGACTAGGGTTCGAATCTCGGTCTTAGAGACGATCGATAAAGTGGCACCCACCTGGATGCTGAGAATTATTAAGGGCCGCTAGGTAGCATATAACAAATATTCATGTTGAGAAAAAAAAATTCAGCATAAATAAAATGATAATAAATAGCTGAATTCATGGAAATATATGTAGTGGTCTCCTCCAAGGAAAAGATCCGTGGAAGACCAGTCACTAGAGAAGGGTTCATTTTTGATGAGGGATGGAAACTGACAAAATGTGAGGGTCAACGGGATCTCATCCCCTCCCCTTGGCCAAAGTCCAGGATGTGGTTAGGAGGGGATTGTCGCCAAATAACGACACTTGCCCCAAGGAACAGCTGTCAATGATAGAACAACAGGTGTCTTTTTCTTCAGATTGTTAATGGTTTAGCCAAAGAGAAGGAAGTGTTTACAAGAGAATCTAGCAACAAATATGGCCACGAAAAATGGCCTTTCGGGAGTTTCTTCTGCCTGCGCCCTTGAGCTAATTGTATTGTCATGATTCTATAAACTCGATTGAAAGGCTCCTAACGATAGACTGGACCGCATCAAAGTATATAAGCATAGCTCTTAAGTATGTACTTTGCTACGTCAAAAATTACTTATACTCTAAACTCTTATCCACAAATGAGCAGATTTCAGAAGTTGCATCATACTTAACAAATTATATACTTAATCTTATTTATATGTTTTAAATTTCATACACTTTACACATTTGCAATATTCTATGCTCTCATTCATATATATATATATATATAATTCTCACATTCATTTCAAATATATACTTTAGGCATTGTATACAATATTTAATAAATATATCAAATATAACTGCAATACAGATGCAATACGAGTTAACTTTTTCATGCAATACCAATTTTAACTAGACAATGACAACATCAATTTTAACTAGAAAGAAAAATAAAGTGATTTTTTAAAATATTATGTATTCATTTATTAATTTTTTTTTACAGAAGAGATTGATATCCAAACTAAATGTTACATTTTAGTCCAGCGTCTGGAAATTAAATCTAACGAATAAAAATTTTATTTTGCCAGGTTTTCTAAGTTTAACTTTTTTTGAATCACTACAAATATCATTGCAATTAATGATTTTTCATATGATATTTTGTAGCAAATGAAACTTTTACATGACAGACTTTTCTTAAGAAGGTCAATTATAGAGATACTCTGAAATTTCTCTTGCTGGCCACCCCTCTAAACGGCCATCTGACCTCATAGAAAGACTTTCTGGTCAATGGATTTCACTTGCCCCTATCCGAACTTGACACGAATGCATTTCATGGCGTTCGTCAAGATTCAAACCGAGCAATCCCAGTTCGAAGCCCGACGCGCTATCACTGGGCTACCTCGGGCCCTTTTCCAACTGAGTTTAAAGGGATTGAAAATGTTGATTACAATCTTTGTGTTTTGGTATTTTTTATGCCTAAAAATTAAGCTGAACTAAATTTACAGACTTTTACAATATTTTTTTATTGCCTCTTTTTAAACCTAATCAAAGCCGTCCAGTGAATGGTGGTTAAAGCATCACCCAAACATGCCATGGGTGCGGGTTCGATTCCCACATAAAGCATGGCTGTAAACGGGTAAAAGTCAATCTTCCACCAGCAAAAGAAGAAGAAAAAGCTATACTCTCATTCGTCTGTCGCCGGTACCATCTGTGTCGTTAAAAGTTCTACCTGCCTTGTCTTCATAAGCACACCGGACTGGGTCTCGTATGAGCTCAGGCATATATTACAACAACCTGATCATAATGAATCTCTAAAAGATATATCAATAACGCAAAAAAAAGTATTCTTTATTACATTTGAAATATTTTTATTACAAATATGTATACTTTTACAATACAAAAATGTATACTTTTACTTTTATTGGGTTGTCCAATAAATAATGTGGTATTTTATTTATGGGATGACCCAATATATACGTATTACAGATTTTTTAAAAAAATTATAAATGTAGGACATAATTATTTTACAGACGTTTTACCTCAATTAGTACCTTTGTTTCAAATTCCAAATTTTAATGGAGGGATACATTTGAGTTTTAATCATGGCCAAAGGGGGAGGGATTACAATTTAAAAGAATGTTAAGAACCACTTGTCTAGAGCAGCGTTTCCTTCAGTGTGTTTTATTAAAGAAATTTAAGATTATTTTTGTCATTCGAGTTCTGCTACCATTTGCAACATCATACTGGTGTGGTTCTAGTTTATCTGAATATCAAAACTAAATACTGCTACACTCTGTACCAGATATCCGAATTTCGTTACCCTATATTAAACCGAATTTTGAGACAATACTAGTATTCAAGAAGCAGCCATTTTCTTCAGATTCGCCTTCTTTTTTTCTTTTTTCTGTCATAACAGTTGCAAATTTCTAAAAGTTAAAAAAGATTATCTTAATTTTAATGTTTCATGTATTTTTAATAAATTCTCCCCTCTAAAACAATGATTGGTTCAGTTTTTATGCTATTAAATTTTGAATGGTATAGTGTATCCGCAAAATATTGATGTAGGTTCTTAAAGACTACTTGTCAAGGTGCTAAAGAAAATCTATATAATCAGTGCTAAATTTCACTATATTTGTTTCTTTTGGAGTCATCATGGTTCATAGAAGCGTCAATTTCTTAACTGTGGTTGTTTTCAGCTTTTCTTAGTGAGAAAATACTTTAGAAGTGACTTTTTTTAAGACCAATGATGTTATAAAATGTTGGTTTGCAGACTGAAGTCAAAATACAGACAAGTTCAAACATTTTTTCGAGAGGGTACGGTTATCTCATTAACACAGCTTTTCTTTTCTAATAATTATTTACGGGTACAACCGCTAATGCATTTTTTCCGACCCTTTTGGAAATCAGATGGATACCAGCGGCAAAATGTCCGTTTCATCTGGCCTGAGAAAATTTCCATCCGTCTTTGACTCCGGTACTGACCGACCGTGTGAACGAAGCATCCATTTCACTAATTACCTGGAAGAAACTACGGGGCGTTTACTCGTTAAGTTCAGAGGAAACAGGAAGCTAATTTTAGAAGAAATAGGAATGCAAAGGTGGGGGGGGGGGGGTGATACGTTCTTTTAGATATACAGTAAAACCTCGTTTATCCGGCCCTCGTTGATCTGGATCTCCGGATATTCCGGATCAGATTTGCAGACATTATTTTTATTTAATGTTCACATTAGATAATAATTTTTAACTATGATAGCAAGAACGTAACTACAAGTACGCTAAATATTCTCTTTTTAGCTTGATTCAATGTACAGTTCCTGCATAGATTGTACAATAAATAATGGTAATTAAATGCTTTTTGTTGAGTTTAAGAAAGCTTTACGAGACTTACCAATTCTTTGTTAAAAGAAATGAGGCGAAAAGTTATTTTTATATTTTTTAATGTCTTGTAAACAATACTATGTAATTTTGTTACAAAACATAGTTTTTAATCGTAATAAACGGTCTAGAGTTAAGGATTTTGTTTTACTTATTACCCAAATTACCCGGATTCTCGATTGTCCGGATTTCCTATCGTCCCAGTTAGTCCGGATAAACGAGGTTTTACTGTACATTCCTTTGGATCAGGGATTCCTTAACTTAATTGGCCCACCGCCCCCTTTTCAGATGAAAAAATCGCTCAACGACCCCCCACCCCCACCCCCCTGGAAGTTTTCAGATCATAGATGCAGGGACACATTTTCGTCCTTTTCTGTATATATATTCCTACCTATGTCCTTCAACATAGTAACGAAAAATGTTGTAAATAAGACGCCTTGAAGCTTGAAATTATGAAATCATTTATTAAAACCAACCGTAGTAACATTCGCATTCCACACAGAAAATGAAGATAATGGAGGATAATATTAAAGTAAAGATTACGGATAACATTAAAACTAATCCTAATGAGATGAGCTTGGTGCGTTGCTATCAATTTATTAATGTTCTGCTCTATCTTTGTCAGCAGCATTTTGAAATCTTCGCAATTAGCTATTTTTAATCGGTTTTTGTTTTGTGGGGATAAAGTATCGGTATCCGTTTTTGCAGTCAGAACTGATGTTAGCGAAGTTTGAATTTTATTTACCCCCGGATCGTTCCAGCGACCCACGAGGGGGGGGGGGGGGTATCTCCCACTTTGGGAAAACCCTGCTTTAAATATTTAAGAAAGGGAGAGAAATGCTTATGTGATAATGTTAAGGACATTATCACAAAATTTTGAACTAAAAAGTTACAAAATTTTCTTTGTAGAAGTATTTTTCTCTATGCTGAAGAACACAACGAGTTAATTTCAGGGCAGCAATATTTCAGTTTGCACTTCCGTTTTTTTTTTGTTTTTTAATTTCTGGGTCATTTCAAGTGTTGCACAGAATTCAGTAGAATGGACTACATCGATAGAAGCCCCCCCCCCCCCAACTTGAAAAAACCAACATCAAGTGTATTATCCCGTTTAAGATATGTTTGAAAGATCTCGTTTGTGTGTGTGTGTGTGTGTATATATATATATACAAAGAGAGACTGATAGATAGATAGATAGATTGATTGATGGATAGATAGACAGATGTATGAGGGAATTAAATAACAAGAGCAGAAGATAACCAATGATCAATTATTCAAAATCCTCTTCTTACTTTCAAAACACGTCTATTTCTGTAGTGTTTTCTGATAATTCCTTAGGTGTCTCGAAATAAGTAGTATGTACTTTCTCTGTGTTTTAAAAACGATACAGAGATTATAAAAACCGGGAAATATTTTTCGCAGTACTGGGGATTGAAAAAACGAAAAACTTCCTCTGAAATTTAATTCATACAAAATGTAAGTTCTCGCCCTTCACCTCTGCCACGAAAGAACTATATTTCTAAATACAGTTTAGAGTAAGATTTGGCCTTAGATTGACTGGATATAAAAACACTGGGCCATGTATCAGACCACACATCCATCATGGGGCTGGATTGGATTTGCCTCTCTCTCAGACAAATCCGAAAAATCCAGCCCCAGTGCATTGCATATCACAAGATTTTCGAGAGGGCCGATTTCTAAGTAAAAATTTACACACACACACATATATATATATATATATATATATACAGGGCGCTTTTTTTTTCTTCTTCTTTCTTTCTTGGGGGGGGGGGGGGAGATATGTGAGGATCGGCGTATTCCCACCTTTTTTTTAAAGTATTATTTTGGCTTAATTTAACCAAATTTTAAGAAACTTACGAATGAATTGTTAATATATAACAACAAGCATTTTTTTAAAATTACGAGTTTTTTGTTCCCCTGTGACGTGATATGTGAAAACACATACTAAAAATACGCAGCTTTATTTGAGGAAACACAGTATACCCACCTATTTTTTTAGAAAAAAAGCACTATGTGTGTATGTATATATATATATATATATATATATATATATATATATATATATATATATATATATATATATATATAATATAATGAGTTGAAAAAACGTTTGGAATATATTTTGTCATTTTAGTTATAAAAAACTTATTTTTGATTGTTGATTGTGAAAGCATTGTTGATGAAGTATGTGCTTGCAAGCATTCTTCATGTTTTATCTTTTCCGCTTGATTTCTAAACTGTGATTTCGCCTGATGTTCCAGGCGAGAAGCATACATGTAACTTGATTCAACTTTTCTTGCGGTCGTTTTCTTTTCTCCATTTTTTTTTTTTAATGGCTTGTCCTGTTCCAAGTTGCGTCAGTTTTGCTGATCATCGGTTCCAGGAACAACCCTTATGTATAAATAAATGAATATATATATATATATATATATATATATATATATATATATATATATATATATATATATATATATATATATATATATAGAGAGAGAGAGAGAGAGAAAGAAAGTAAGACAGGTCTCCGAAACTTAGTAAGCACATTTTTACTGGGAAAGGTATTAAGAAATGAATGATTAAAGATATACAAGTGCCAACCCCTCCCCGCTGTTCGAATGTGGCATGCTCCCGTCTCCTGTAAAACATTTCATGCGTCGCAGTGGCGTTAAGCGTGAAACAAATTATCGTAAATTTATGCGGGAAAAATTTCTGATAAGCCCTCCAAATCTACTAAATGCTTTATGAAACAAAATATTCCAATCATAATGTAAAAAAAAAGGGAATGATATCAGAAATATTCTGCCATAAATAATCTAGGCGTACAGAATAGTTCCATATATCGACGAGCAATGAAGGCTGAGAGTTGGTGGTCGAGACGATAGCGTTTTGCGTCTAGCGTGATAAGTTGAGTAGAACAAAAGACTAGCTAGGATGCACAAAAGACTAGCTAGGAGCTACCGTTTCACTGTCGCCGAATCAATTAGGGCAAACAGGTAACTACCGCTTCTCCGGAACTAAGCAACTTCTAAGCAGACTTTGAGCAATTTTTGCTCGTCATCTTTCTTCGAATTTCTTTCAGTTACTGAAAACAGCGGAGCAGCGCTGATAGACAGCTAACGGTTGGGCTGTGTCTTTCGGCACCTCATCCTAGACAAAACTTTAAATTCAAGCCGTGCTTTTAATTATTTTTGATTGATACGAAAAATAAATGGTACAGGATCTATTATAATTCGTAGGAATTACTGAATCTTATAATAATTCTTTTGACCTGTGTCGCATTTTCGTGGTATGGGGCCGTTGAAGTATTACGTAAGTACAATTTTAGTCATTTTAAACCCCTAACCTCCTCTTGTAAGTAAACATATGCAGATGTCCCCCCCCCCCCTTTGCTTACGTAAGATTTGGCAAATTTTTTGTCACTATTTTGTAGGCCGAACAGTTTTCTTCAATCATTAAATTTATTGTACATTTCTATGTAAAAGTGTATAGATATTAAATCGAATCATTGACAGTAAATAAATTGAACAATAAATGAAGATAGAATTATATCAACGTTTTAAATGTTTGATTGATTCCTTGAAAGTATATAGTATACAGGTAGCCCTCCTACAGCACGGCATCTTACAACACGGTTTCGCTCTAACACGATAGGATAAATTGCGGGAACCCTCGTATAACACTGCAACCTGTAATACGATTTCGCTCTAACACGATAAAAAAATTGCGAAAACCTTTTTGTACAACACTGTACTTCTATAGCATTAGAGCACATTTAAAAACTAAATTACCTTAAAATAATGACGGGAAGGAATAATGAACTATAGTGTCTTTACATGGAAATGTATATACAAATTTTAATTTATTCATTTATAACTCTATAAAATTACAAGAAGGCCTAAGATTAGCTGAAAATCTTGAAGCATTTTTCCTGAATGCAGACCCTTCCACTGAAAGAAGCCGAAAATTCAGAAGGGAGCTGCAAAATTGTCTATCTCCATACCGTGAAATCTACAATGACCTTGTAAGAAGCAGCAAATAAACCAAAATTACAGATTTTTTAAAGAGGATAGACGGTACAAAAAATTTGTACCTTCTGAAAGTGAAGGTGATATCGTTCAATCGAAAAAACGTTCTCGTTTGATTGTACTGAGCAGTGATGAGGAAGAAATTTATTAAATTTAGGTCGCATTAAATGAAAATATTTTTTTTTTGTTTCTTTTCTTTTTGTGTTATACATACATTTATATTTTTAATGAAAATTAAATTGCTTATATGGAATTTTAAAAAAATGTTTGTTTTTAATACGTTTTCAGAACGTAACCCCCCTTTTTTGAACTGTCTCTGGGTTTCATATAACACGGGTTCACACAACACGGCAGTTTCTAGGAACCTATCTACCGTGTTATAGGAGGGTTACCTGTAATACAAACGTAAGTTAACAAGCACAGATAGCAGGGGAATTGATGTGGTCAGGAGCATATCGCAGCGCGCTCTCTTGCATGTTTTTAGTCTTGCGTAAGCATTGCTCTGATGCAACCTCCCTCCCCCCTTAAGTGCTTACGTAATACTTGAACAGACCCTATCAACTTACAGTTACTAAAAATTCCCTCGGTCGATTTCCAGACTTCGTGTTTGTTGTGTATGAAATTATAATTTATTATCGATTATTGCGTCGATAAGCAAAACAGTATGCATAATTCGTCTGTAAAAACACTAGTCTGATAGAACTCGATATCCGTGACGTGTTATTTGCTCATTAATAATTTCAGATATTTCGTATGTAATATTTTATGTATTTACGCGCTACACTTGTTAACATTTTATTTATTTATTGTTATCGTTGTCTAAAATTATTCTCTTTAAATAGAGTTTTTGTATGTTACTAAATTTGGACGCCCATTTAACGCTTGCTGTGGCTTGGAAAGAGTTGCAAATTAGTGGCGCAATCAGAATCAATTTCTAGTGGGTGGGAGGGGAGGTAATCGTTTCTGAAAGAGCAATTTCCGTTTTAGTTGCGAATGAGAAGGGGGATTGGTGATGATCAAAATTTACTTTCGAACTCCTTTTTTCTTTACTACAGATTTTCAGGTTTCAATAAGAGGAATGATCCTGATTTCCTTTAATTGCGTTGCTGGTACAAATGTAGATCTTTCATAAAAGGTAAAATGCATACATTAATATATATATATATATATATATATATATATATATATATATATATACAAAGTCGAACCCCATTTTAACGAACTTCAAGGGACCAAAGGTTTTGTTCGCTATATCCGAACCGTTAAGAAAAACGTTAAGAATTCACAAAATGTATAATTCATTAATTGCTATGTGTATTCAATAATTATGTATTAAAAATGATAAAATCTATTAAAAATGATCATTAATGAATTGAACTGACTCAAATCGATTACATTAAACTGACACAATCACAATACTAATTAAGTTAACTAAAAATGAAGACAAATGGAAATAAATTCATTTTACCTTCAATTGATGCTCACTGTTTTGATACAGAATTAATCGGTAATCTGTTGACGTGATGCCGATTTCAAAAACATTTTATGAATTTCTTTGTCTAATATATCAAATGATTCCAATACTCTTTCTTTCACTGTTTGTGTAGACAAAAATTTATTAATTACACGCATCGCTGCTGTAGCATCTGAGATGGTGGGGATTTCGTCATTTATGTGCTCCTTTTTATCAGCATCAGATGGAGAATCTTTGATTTTAGAATGATTCATTTTAATTTCTTCCACAATATCTTCATCAGTCGGATATTCACATGTAATGACTTCATCATCACATATTTAGAACAGTCGCATGTCACAATCTGAGAATGATGAAATCTTGTGCTTTTCTATCAACATCGCGATAGGTAAATCTTCATAATCATCTTCTTCAACATTCGTTGTATCTTCAACATTCTAAAAAAGTTTTTAAAAATATCAGTAGTCGACTGAGAAAAGGTTCGTTATAGCCGATTCTTAAGATTTCGGAGGTTTGCTATAAAAGGATAAATTAGCATTAAATGCAATAGGAAAGTGGCGGGACAAAAATTTTCCTTCGTTATATACCAGGTTCGCTATCATGGGGTTCGACTGTATATATATATATATATATATATATATATATATATATATATATATATATATATGTAATGGGCCGTCATAAGTCAGGAATTGGACGAACGGGAATACAAAAGTGTTTGTTTAATTAAGTCTTGGATATACAGGGACGATACAGGTTACATATATTATTTACAGGGGGAGTTAATGTACCATTGCGTCTTGATTCAACACGTCTTAAGAGTAGTTTCTTTAAACAGCACGCCGTCGTTTTAACATTATACACGTAACCGTTTTAGTTAGTCTTTCGCTTGTGTCCACTTCCGGCGTTCTGCCCATAGCGCGCTCCATTCAAGGCGAAACCCAGGCCCTGATTTTCCATTAGGCCCAGTAGGTCCAGGCCTAGGGCCCCCAAATGTTGGGGGCCTCCCAAAATTTTTATTTTAAAAGAAAAAAAAGAAAAAAATTTCCAGTTCAATTTTTTTTTAAATTTTACCTTTTTTAATAGCAATTTTTTTATATATCCTTTCAAATTTGATTGATTGGCTCATCATATGTATAGTTATATGTATAGTCATCATATGTTATAGTGTATATAAGATATTAATAAGTTTTTCTGGTTGCATTGTACTGGTGTTTTAATGATGAAGTTAATATGTTGTATTGCTTTTTGTTATTTGATAATGTTCTTGACTTCTACGCTTCAAATAGCCAATTCTTGGTAAAATGGTACTTTAACAATGATTCATGATTATTTTTTTTTGTGTGTCAATTTTGAAAATTTTACGCCCACATCAGTGTTAGGGGGCCCCCACTGATGGTGCGCCTATAGTCAAGAATTTTCTAAATCGGGCCCTGGCGAAACCTTCTCATCTGGGGTTGTGGCAACGCTTCGTCAGCAGCTAGACGTCACACAAGCGAACAAGTGATTGAAATATGAAGTGGGAGACGACAATTTACTATATATATACAGATGGTGGACAAAATCATACGAACACCTGTGAAATAATGGAAAATATTTATAAATAGGGGGTTGGACCACCCTTTGACTGAAGTACAGATTTAATGCGACGTGGGATAGATGCATAAAGGTGATGGACAATATTTAAACGAATATTAAGCCATTCCTCCTGCAGAGCGGTCTCTAATTCCGAAAGTCCGGATGGAGGTGGAAATCGGGAACGAAGTTTGGACTCCAAATATTGCCATAAATGTTCAATAATATTCAAGTCCAGAGACTGAGGGGGGCAGGCGAGATGTTCAACTGCATCGTCATGCTCTTCGAACCATTCTTGAACACACCTAGCAGTGTGGATAGGGGCGTTGTCGTCTTGAAAAAGCGGTCGCTCTCCAGGGAATACAGTCTGGACGAAAGGATGGACATGATCCCCTAGAACGCTTAGATAGTGATTGGATTTGATCCTCCCATGCAGAATAAATAACAAGTGACCCAAGACCGCGCCAAGATATCGCACCCTATACCATAATGGAGCCACCCCCATGCTTCACAGTCGGCAAGAGGCATTCAGGATGAAACGCTTCTTTGGGCGTTCTCCACATAAACGCGTCTGGTCGTCTGAAATGGGTGAATGACGATTCATCTGACCATATAACCTGTTGCCACTGCTGTGGGGACCAGCCTTTGTGATCTCTGCACCATTGGCGTCGCTTGAAAGCATTAGTTGCTGTCACCAAGGGTTTACGAATTGCCACTCTGCCATAAATGTTCGCAGCATGAAGTTCCCTTTTGACATTTTTTGATTAAACGGGGTCCTGGAGATGACTGTTCATTTTGGATGTTATCTCGGATAACGATTGCTTCTGCTTTCGGGCTACTATGCGCTTCAAGACCCGTCTATCCCTATCAGCAAGCTTGGACTTTCGGCCACTGTTGTGCTTTGAAGTCGTCTTACCCTCTTTCGTGTACGCTGTCATAACGGCTGATACCGTACTCCTTGCAAACCCCAAAAGGTTTGCTGTTTCCGTAACCGATGCTCCACTTAAATTCGCTCCAACTATCATTCCTCTTTGGTACTCTGACAGGTCTGACATTTCAACTTATCACAGACAGTTCGATAGAAGCATGCAACGTAGGTGACTGCTGTTGAGAGACTGATACCTTCCTCTTCACGCTCACTAGGTGGCAGATTTCTGTTGCAGGTGGCACGGCTGCAGTGGCGTACGCAAGGGGGGGTTGATGGGGGTTATAACCCCCCCCCATTGGTTCTGATTACATATATTATTTAATTAGGTTTACGCTTTGCACTGATTGCTCAAAACTACTCTTTCATAGTAATAGTCCAGTCAAATTAGATCAAAATGGCGGCAAATCATGCATTAAATGAAGGGGTTGAGATTTTATCAGGAATGTGTAGGGGATGGTCCGCTGAGCAACGCCTAATAAAGTACCCTCGATTTCAGGCCCCGCGGGAGAGGGGGGGGGGTGTCCAGAGGTAACTTTTTTCAGTTTTTGGAGTTTATCTCGAAAACGGTGCGTCGCAAAAAAAAAATGTCAGCCCAAAAATTAAAGCTTATAAAATTCCCTTCCAAATGGTATATCCATGTTTGTACCCAAGTGTTACCGTTTTCGAGATATGAGCCGTTGAATATGAAATTTTTCAAAAAAAGTGGTAGCGGTTCAGGTATCTCGTCAAACTTCCTCTTCTAACTCTTTCCCCTTCCATTTCTCAGAAAACTCGTGATAGAGAAAGTTGTAGAGCGAAAAATTTCATTCAAAAATGTATGTGTTATGTTAATTTATCTTCACCAGGTAAATAGTTAGAGCGTTTTGAAGTTAAGGAGTTCTTTTAAACATTTTACTTGTAAAATGCTCGTCACTCAAGTTTCGTTTCCATGGTCTGTAACTCTCTTAATCACTTTGTATGCTGTTTAATGAGATACGTATAGTATTCATAACCCATATAAATAATAAATTATGTATACCTGTACGTATAATGCCCATAATATACAGAAGAACACTTGTAGTACAAAGGAGGAAGTAAGAAAACAAACCAAAATGTATAAAAGTTGTTCATATAATCAAAACATGGTTATCAAAAGTAAGTTCAAACAACAGTTACTTACATTAAATATATTATATACAATTTATTTCATCAACTGCTTTCCTATATATTAAAAGCCGTCAATCTGATACTTTGGAAAAAGTTTCAAACAAGTCTTCACTATCATTTTAGCTCCTGTAGAATGTCCGAATTTTCATGAACTGATTTCCCATAAAGGTGGCATCCCACTATAATGCCACGATCAAAGTCACTAAGCTCCTTTGACTTACTCATCGTCTCACAAACGCATAAATATAACCTGACAAACCACTACCAATACTTTTATAGCTTTCGGATACGCATCAAATTACGTCACCTGCTAGATCCACTTCTTTAGGGGTGTGTCCGGATACTTTTGGTAGGATAGTGTATAACGTATTATGGAATATTAATGAATTATATAAATTATTAAATTTACTTAATGGGGTCAGTACGAGCAAAGAACAATGAAAGGTACCTGTGGTGATTGAGATCATGCTCATTTGGCGGGGCCTGGAACATGAGCAGGAACATTCGTTCCTCAGCTCCAGCAATGTCTCCTGGTGAAGATTTGGAGTCATAAAACACTTTGGCGATGTTTGTTCTTTCATTGGCATACCGCTGGAAACATTGCACTATTGCTGCTTTGCTTTTACCATAAATCGCTGACGTAGTGTCACATCCTGAGAAACTATGGATGCAGAGAATGTACTGGCTGAATGATATGACCTGAAGATGTTGGGAAGAGTACAGCCTGTCTTCTGCGTTGCCCCGTCCGGCCTTCATGAAAAACACATTCGTGTCTCGTGGGGTGAGTGCCACAAGTAAGACGAGCAGGTCTTACCTATCTACTATCACCACAGTTGAATGAGAGGTGTTTTGCCACTCACCTCTGACAATACTGCAGTCAACATCTCCTTTGGCTGTAGTAGACTGTATACCTCTTGCACCCACGGCTTGAACTAACATAGTAATGAGCTTGGTTTTGTTCCTTTCATTGGAAAGGAAGTTTTCCTGATGAACAGCAGCCACCATGTTCTTATTGAAGTCAATATCCACTGATGTTTTACTTGATGCTCTCCGATGCTGTTCGTCTCTTTCCGTGGAGTTCGTGTCTTCATAACCATCAAAAACCACAGCTGAACTGCTGCCGTAATGGTTGATTATGTACGATACATATTGATCGCCGATGGAGGCGAAGGTGGTGTTGGTGTTCCACTTTACTTTATGAAGCAGGAAGTCACCATCGATTACCGTGAAACTGTTCTTCACATTGATCAGTTGATTAAATTTTGGGAAAGCATCAGACAGTGCTGACCTTTTGATTTTTCTCATTATCCCCTCGGCGAATAGAGACATAGGGTATGGGGCTAACTCGTACGTTAGCAACTCCTCTACATACCCTTCTTTCTTCTTGGTGATCAGAGTTCTTTGAAATTTCATCAGAGGCTCTACCACCACTACCTCATCATTAACTTTGATCATATTGCTCATCGCAGCTAAAGGAACGACTGAGTCCTTCTTGGATTGTTTCACTTCTGAGAAATTCATTCCAACAAAAGTGCTCATTGTGAGGGTTCCAATTTCCAATGCCTGGTAGCAGTTGACGTTACTTGTTCCAGTTACTCCCGTTGAAAGTTACATCAAACAATTACGTTCAGCAAAAGGCGGGGGATCAGCCAACCCTTGAGTAAGCTTCCTTCTGTCTAGATCATCTGTGGTTATGCGTGATGCTCGAAACTCAACATGTTGTTCTCCTCTTGCAGTATGGACGCCACAAAACATCTCAAGTGAACTACATATTGCTGTAGCTGTGCTAGCTCCCCCAACCCATTTCGCCAACACCGAATCACTAAAGCCTCGTCCACGTGTTACTTCTCCTTCACTCTTCCTTTCACACATGAGTGTCACCTCAATTGCCATGTCAGACCACACACCAGCCATTGGTGTTCCAGTTCTCTTGACAGTGAAGTATCCACGATCTATAAAATCCTGTTTAAGTTGAAGGTAGCGAGTTGTTAGTCCCAGCATGTGTTGTACATATAGGTGAGTACACTTTGCATGATGAAAATGCCCGCTGGCATAGAAGTAAGGTATCATCAGTTGGGCACATGTCATATGATCTTCCCAGTTGCGCTTTTCTGCAATAAATTTTTTCATCAACACCACCATTTCAAAGTACTGGACCCAGAAAGCTGCTGTTGGCCCATAACCTTTGAGACGTGACAATTCGTTGCTCAATTTCCACCGAATGCTGGCAAGAGAGGTATTTGTGGAAATGTGTTGTGGAGTAATTTCTACTGAGGTCAGAAGTAACTGAACTACTTCTTTTTCATATGGTGTGGTATCTAAATTTTCCAAAATTATTTGAGTTAAAGTGACACTTTTATACATTTTGGTTTGTTTTCTTACTTCCTCCTTTGTACTACAAACGATCTTCTGTATATTATAAGATATACATTATACTTACATGTACACATAATTTATTATTTATATGGGTTATGAATACTATACGTATCTAATTAAACAGCATACAAAGTGATTAAGAGAGTTACTGACCTTGGAAACGAAACTTGAGTGACGAGCATTTTACTAGCAAAATGTTGAAAAGTACCCCTAAACTTCAAAACTCTCTAACTATTTACCTTGTGAAGATAAATTAGCATAACTATACATTTTTGAAGGAAATATTTCGCTCTGCAACTTTCTCTATCACGAGTTTTCTGAGAAATGGAAGGGGAAAGAGTTAGAAGAGGAAGTTTGACGAGATACCTGAACCGCTACCATTTTTTTGAAAACATTTCATATTCAACGGCTCATATCTCGAAAACGGTAACACTTGGGCTCTAAGTTAGCACCTATCCTTTTTAATATTTTTATTAATGATATTCCTAACTCTCCATTCACTACACTAGCCATGTTTGCGGATGACATGGCAATACTAGCTAAGCATCAAAATGTTAAATATATGCACAAGTTCCTACAGAGACATATTGGAATTCTTGAACGATGGTTCGAACGGTGGAGGCTCAAGTTAAGTCCTTCAAAATCTAATGCTTTTTTTTCAGTTACAATAGAATTCCACCTCCTCCGGTCACAGTATGCGATCAACTGGTTCACTTTGAGAGAGAGGGCAAATACCTAGGAATTTACCTCGATAGTCGACTGACGTGGAAGAAAGATATTGAACATAACATTAGAAAATTTTTTAAAGTCCGTAAGGATATATCCCACCTGCTGCACCAGAATCAAAAGGGTTTAGATAATAAAGTACTCTTGTATAAAACCGTCCCATCCTGTTGTACGCCGTTCCTGTTTGGGGCTCAGCGGCTGACACCCATATCCAGCGATTGCAGACAATTCAAAATAAACACTCCGCGGTATTAGGAACGCGCCCTGGTACCTTAAAAACGTACTTATTTACAGGGATCTGAGAATCGAACCCATTCGGCAACACATTAAAGATCTCGCATCTAACTTCTACAATAGATTATATTCAATAGACAACGAAGAAATAGCTAACCTCCCCGACTACGACCCAAGGGAATGCTATAGGCGTCCTAAGGCCACTTTGATTATTCACCCTGGTCTCCTTCCCCTTTCTTAACTCTCCCTTCAACCTCTTCTAAATTTTAATTTACATTTGCCGTTGCTTCTGGTTCTGACCTGCGTTTTTTTGATGGATCGACCTCAAAACTGTCCTTTCTAATTTTTGCTTAATCGTCTGCTACCGTAATTTTTTTTAAATAAAACCTGCCACATTACTTATTACTTATTTACTTATTTATTTTTTGCTAGTATTAGTATTATTTATTTTTATTATTATTATTATTATTATTATTCTAACTTTCAAGTCAACACTTTTCTTTTACTCCTGAGAACTGAAATATAGCCACAAAAAATTATCCATACCGAGGATATGGAGCCCTACTCTCTGGTGCCTCGTTAATGTACCATGTCTATGTCTATGTCTACGGTAACACTTGGGTACAAACATGGATATACCATTTGGAAGGGAATTTTATAAGCTTTAATTTTTGGGTTTGACAATTTTCTGTGCCACACCCTGTTTTCGAGATAAACGCCGAAAATTGAAAAAAGTGACCTTTGGACCCCCACCCCACCCCCCGCGGCGCCTGAAATCGAGGGGACTTTATTAGGCGTTGTTCAGGGGACCAACCTCTACATATTCCTGAAAAATCTCAACCCCTTCATTTAATGCGAAATGAAAACCTAATTTGACTGGACTATAACACCCCCCTTTGAAAATTTCTGCGTACGCTACTGCACGGCTGTACTGCAGGTGTGAAATACGTCATACTTTTTCACAGGTGTTCGTATTATTTTGTACTCCATCTGTATTTATATACAGTGCCGTAACTAAGCAGGTGCAACAAGGGCACCCGCCCATGGCCCACTTGGAAGGGGACCCAAAATGCTGTATTTGTTTTATTATTTTCCCGAACCTAATTAATTAAGGGGCCCAAATGCAAATTCTTGCTCAGGAATGGCTAATTACGGAACTCTGTATATATATATATATATATATATATATATATATATATATATATATATATATATATATATATATATATATATATATATATATATATATATATATGTATAAGAAAGTGGTGAAAGTGAAAATTCAGCATAAGACATATTACACTATGCAGCGTGAAACAAAAAACATGAAAAGATAAGAATTTAAAAGGATTTTGACAGCATCTCTTCATCACATGTGCCGATACTGTCTAAAAACCAATGGATTGTTTCTGATAAGTAAGATCTAACCAATAAACATACTTAGACCCCGAACAATCCATAAGAAACAGAAGAAATGAATAAAAAGTTGCTCAATCAAAGAACACCAAGGCTATATATATATATATATATATATATATATATATGGGAAAGTGAGGTAATGCCGCTCACTCAAAAATCTGTAGCAGAAGCTATTTACAAACATGTAAGCTATCCACCACACGTAAGCTAAGCTACGCCACCTAACTATCATCGTTCTAAGTTTCCTGTAAACGAATGGCTGTCTTTGCAGTGTCTTTTCATGCCTCCCTATTGTTATTTTTACTCTGATTTATTGTAAAATATCAGTGCGCCTAAACCGACGGTAACTTTTTTTTTTACATTGATTGATTAGACCTTGAAAGAGCATACATTTAGCTTCACATCATACATTTATTTATTTATTTTTTAGTTTGTGTTTCGATAACTACATCACACTAGAAACTAATATGGTGCAACGAAATTCTCCCCAAAAGAAATGAATTTATAGCAGCTCTGAGGAAGAAACAGATGAGTCTCAGTTGTGTGCTGATGAGGATCTAAAGGTTGTGCTTCCATTAAAGAAGAAATTTGTTGTATTTGCGGAAAATTCTGGAGGAATAACGAGCTGTGGTTCCTCTGCACAACATGTAGTTATTGATCACATAATGACTGCAATGGTGTGGACAGTGCAAGAGACTACAAATGTGACTTTTGCATTCTTTAAATCTTTAGCCAATTTTGAGCGCTATTACCCTACCAGGACGGGCAATACCGCTTAACGCATAGAATTTTTCATTAAATATTAAAAATTATTTTCTAACACTTTTGTTTAAATTAAACTACTACAAATTATACACAGATCAGTAAAGCTACATTTCGTTATCAAAGTTTTGATTTTTTATGTAAATTTGAGTATGTTGTATCAGTTCTCTCTTAAGTGAGCGGCATTCCCCTTCTTTCCCATATATATATATATATATATATATATATATATATATATATATATATATATATATATATATATATATATATATATATATATACCGGGTGCGTCATAAATTCGCGAAAAGTTCAAAAATTCATAATAAAAGAAGCAATGCTCGGAAAATTTTTCTGTTTGCGCCAATAAGATCAGAGGGACATAGGATTTTTTTCCATGTAAAATAAAAAAAAGAAAGTTTCCAAAAGTAACCGAAAGAGGGCGTTCACACGTCATACTGGGACGTTTTATGCAAATCAGGCAAACTCAAACAGGAAATCAAACAGATCACAATAACATAAGACTGTGCATTTATTTTAAAGTAACAGATGTTCAACATTACTACCAGCACAAGGTAATAGGCATGTGAGGCGCTTCACTAAGTCCATTACAGCGGATTATAGCATCGATGGCAGCGACTGTCTGTCGAATGACATTTTTCAGTTCCACCAAAGTGGTTGGGGAGCCTCGGTACACATGAGACTTTAAGTATCCCCCTAACTAAAAATTTGCCGGGGTCAAGTCTGGCGATCGTGAGGGCCACTGAACCTTACAAGCGCGACTTTTAGAACTAGGTCTTCAGTGAAAGATTCCAACAGGAACGTTTTGATATCACGTGAAATGTGGGGCGGGGCACCATCCTGCATGAAGGTGACAACAGGTAACGCATGTCTTTCCTGCAATGCAGACTTAACGTGCTCACGCAAAAGCGCCCCCTTTCAGTTACTTTTAGAAACTTTTTTTTACATGGAAAAAAATCCAATGTCCCTCTGATCCTATTCGCGCAAACAGAAATTTTTTCTGATCATTATTTCTTTTATTACGAATTTTTTAACTTTGCACGAATTTATGACGCACCCTGTATATACAGTGATTTCCGCTTATAAGAATCACGTTTGTTATTACTGTTTTTGATTCTTATAAGCGGTTGATTCTTATAACCGAAATTTAGGTTTTTGGACAGGAACACACACACTTATATATACATATATTAGATAATTTACCATAAAATACTCTTTAATTTACATTAACTATCTTTTATTAAAATTATTTTTTATAGTTTTAAAAATAAAACTTAATTTTTAGACCTATAAGTAGATACACATGATTATAGTAAGAGAAGAAAAAAATACAATATTTGTTACAAGTTACAACATACCTGCTTAACAGTTTTAACATTTCAACTACAGGAAGGGAGCAAGAAAAAGTTTTCTACGGTAGTTTGACGTAATGAAGTTTTCAGAAGGCTGTTTATACCTCTTTCAATACTTATAGTCTCAGACGAAGATTTACTCGAACGGATAAAGTTGCCCCCGGGTCAAGCTAATAGGACAGTGTTGTGGTAAAGCGTTTAAGGGGAAACTATTATGTTATGTCTAATAAAGAAAGGGGTGAATTTTACTACTATATTCCTTCCCATCTTATCAATCTTTCTTAAAAAAAAAAGAAAGAACTTCGTGCCTTTTGAGGGTTTAAGTAGGTTTTTTGGAAAAATGAAAGGAAAGAGAAGAGTGTAAACTGATTCTTAAAACCGGTGGATTGATTCTTTAAAGCGAAAATTTTAACATGGAAATAATTCATTTGTTTTTGTTTTCGCGATATTGATTCTTATAAACGGTTGATTCTTATAACCAGTGATCACTATAAGCGGTGGTTACTGTATATATATAGATTCGGAAAGTGGAGCTATTAGTTGTCTGTAATGATTAAAAGACTATCTATCATACAATATCATACGCATCTAGAATCACTTTTAAGGAGGGGGAGGGGGCATCCTCCGTTTATAAAGAAACGAAAGTTTCTATAGAAAAAAAAACTTTTGTATGTGGGTAATTTTTGCTGAAAATTCTACTTTGAATAAATAAATTGAAAAAAAATTTTCGCTGATTTTTAGACTGTTGGGGTATCCCCCCCCCCCTCCTCAACTCCCCACCTCCCAGGCCACTGTTACCGTTGTAACGTCGCCACCAAAGTAGCGGTCGAGCAATCTGAATTACAGCCAATTTAATTAAAAGAACCAATTTATTATTTAATTAGTTAAAGGTGTTTGAAAGTCTATTTACAAAAGGATGAAGGGTTACAGATTAATGGATCAGTGGCCTCCACCGATACAACCAAGAAAGTCTTTTTTGAAGAAGTCTCTGACGAATTCTCTCTCTAAATCGGGATCGAGTCCGGTTGGGCCCTCGACGAAACTATTTTGCAGAGCGGATGTCTGTGTCGAATAACTGTTGATCTGGATGATCAAATTAGATGAATCTCTTAACAAGATATCTCCAACACTAAGCTTATTAGTCCTAAGCTTATATCTCTCTTCACGAGAAAATCCCGCTAACTATTCAAGTCAACGAAACGAGTCTTACTGGGCCCTCGTTATAGTTTTGACGACCGGGACGGCTGGAGGTGTCGTTCTCAGCTCCAGAAAAAAACAGCTAACTTTTTCAAAGTCTCTCCTGGTGGATTTCGGCTAGGCGCCACCGTCGAAACAATGTACATATATTTTTTCCTTCTAACGCTTGCATCCGTGATGTCATATCTCAGTCTCCTCATTTTCCCGGGCTTTCGGCGCCAGGATGTCTGAGGTTTGCATCCTTGCCTCCTGAGGACTCCGCTAACGTCATCAATCTGGTGGATCCCGACGAATTGGTCATTCAGCGGTACTGTCAATTTCGCGCCAGGCCGGCGCCGCTCCTATTCAGTTCGTTCATCTTAGAGTGCCGCCACCTGATAGTGAAAAGGGGTGACTGCCTTGGGCATAGTTTCCCCTCAGATCTAATGGCGTAAGAATTCATCATCTCTTTTGGGCTGGGAAGGATTTTAATTACATTAGGCGAATTAATTTAATTCGTCACACCGTCCACATTCATTATTCATGTAAGTGCCCTATTCCTCTTCATTTATTGCCAACAGGCTGTGTTTTTCCACCCCTTGTAATATACCCCGAGCTTATATTCTGATAACACCTACAAAATTTGATATCCTGGAATTGTCGAGAACTTTTTTCTTTTCACCAAATTTCAAAGCTGGGAAAAGGGTTCCACCAAAGTAATAGCAATTCTGTCTTTCTAATTTCTGGATGTCACATGTACAGTTTTTTAAACAGTCTCTTCTGAACTGAATGCTGATAATGCTTCTGAAGTCCAGGAATATGTTATGTAACCCCGGGGAATTTTAGAATCAGCCGCAAAACCCTAAAAATGAGAGGGGAAAAAGTGCAATTTTTATTTAAATTTTCACGAAAACCCTCTGTAGAAACGAAAATTTTTCCATCTAAAACGAAGTTGAAAAAAGAAATATATGAAGTGATTCTGGCTGCACTTCTGTTTTTAATGTTTTTGTTTGTGCTGTAAAATTTGGTACACTAAAAATTTTTTCTCTGAATTTTTGTTGTTGTTTATTTGTTTTGTTTTTTGTTAGAATCATTTCTGATTTCGCGATACATTCTAGCGCCATTAGACCCGATAAGAAGGCGTTTATCTTTCTCGTGTTAGAAGAATTTGAAGATAATTATCTGCAGGAAAATACAATACGGGCTGCTTATATACTATATGAATTTTAAGGGATAAAGTAAGCATGCGGGAGTTTCATTGCTATGAACTTTATTTTAAAAAATAACATCTGTTAAAGAGATTTGTAATATGCTAAACAACTGAACACTTCAGCTCTTGGTACATCTGTAACTCGAGAAAATTTTACGATTTTTTTACTTAAATATATAGAATTTTCCAGTTAATTATGGTTGAAGGCGCAACGATAGATAATTTGTCAAGTTGCCTTTCGTGAAGAATTCTTCTTGCCGGAGTTCACCCTCGCATGAGTATACAGTAAAACTTCTCTGAACGGCCACTTTTCTTCGGAACCATGATTGGCCGCCATAGAGAAGTTTCCCTGCAAATCAGAAAGAGCCGTAGCTATGTGGAGCACATGCGCCCGGAAATTCCAGCTCGTGGTTAGGGGAAGAAGGAGCTGCCCACGAGCAGCTCCAGTGCAGTTTTTTTTTTTTTTTTTTTTTTTGGGGGGGGGGGGGGAGGGAGCAACGTCGGCTCTTAGGGTTATATATATATACAGTGGAATCTCGATCGATCGTTTTCGGATCCATCGTTTTTCCGTATGTGTAGTTCATTTTATCCAGTCCCAACGATCATATTGCTTTGTTATGTTTCCGTATCTATCGTTTTCCCGCATTTATCGTTCATTTCAATCGGTCCCTTGAAATACGATAGATCGAGATTCCACTGTATATATATATATATATACAAAAGAAATTAACATCGTCTCATTTTAAATTTAAACTCATTTAATATTAGGTCTACGATTATATAATTTTAGGCTATAAAAAAAAATACGCCGGGATTTTTTTTTTTTTTTTTTTTTTGGGGGGGGGGGGGGGGGGGGGGGGGCAATTGCCTCTACTGCCCCCTCCCCCCCTTGAAGCCGCCACTGGAACTGCCCCGTTCAGTTAATGGTTAAAATTGTGCAGAGGCTGAGCAGATCGCCCTCACGTTGCTGAAGTATAAATGTGTGAAACTAAAACATTTGTGGTTGAATAAATCTGGCCTATTTTATCGGAATAGTAAGCCATAGTTTTCTATGAATCCTGAATTGTTAGCAAAACCTGGGATTGTTAGGAAAGCAATTTGAGTACTTGAGAGAAATCTTGTTATAACGTTTGATTCAAACTACCTTTCGGAACAGTGACGTAGTAATCATGGGTACATATCCTTAGTTTTAGATGGTGTTAAGACTCAAAAGCAAACAGCTAACTGAAAATGCGAGTGAAACACGACTACCATTTATATTAATTTGAATTCGAAATTTAAATGCATAAAGAATTTTTGCTTGAAGTAATTTTAATTAAAAATGCTTTTTAAACTTTTAAATTAATTATTGCCATTAAATTTTTATGTCTTGTGCATTTATGAGCCTTTTACATCTTACCTTTTTAATATTTTATTCATCTATCATTTATTATAGAAATTATCCATTAAACTGATTACTACCAAATCAATTTGCCTGAGCACACATAATCATTCCGCTAAATACGAAACTCGGGACTGTATTAAAATATTTCAATGAATCGAAAAATAATGCAAATTTAAAAAATGGGTAGGAAAAGAAAAATATACTATTAGTTGAAAAAAATAATATAAATAAATTAACGATCGTAGTCATTGACTAGCATTCCAGCATATGTACTGAGTTTGTCTCTTTTCAGATTGCTCTTTATTCCTTGTCTGTAAAAGTGTCTTTATTCCTCTGTGAAAGGGAGCGGTCTATTTCCTAGAACAGGACCGCCTTTCTTGGAAATACTATCTCATTTGGCGATGCTCCCAGAGAGGAGCTGCGGGTAAAAGCGGCGCTGTCATTTCATCGAACTTATTTGTAAACACGTGCTAGCAATGTTCCGTTAATATTGAGTTTTTCTATTGTTCTGTAAGAAAAAATGGTGATGAAACCCAGTACAGATGTTCAAGAAATGCACGATACCTATCTGAGGCGTTAAGTATGGTTTTTGATTAATGATTGGTCTTCTTAGTTTGAATGTGTGTTTCAAGGACGAATTTGCGTGGGATGTTGCTCTGAGACGGAGTCGAAACGAAAACTTCTCGTACCGTGATAGATCGCCTTGGAGAAAATCGCATTTGTTGCGCATATGAAAGATTCAGATCAAAATTGATAGTTACAGTGGATTCTAAAAAACCTGTCTATTATTATGGTAAATTTTATTTATTTTTTTTATCTCTGCTGCATTTCAAGTTATCTGAAAGTGAAAACCGATACTATTTATTTACGCCGCTATCGCTTAGCGTTATTGAAAGCGGGAGTTTTAATTTCGATATAAAACATAAATCGGCGTAATGTGACAAGTACTTTTATTAGTTTCGTATTTTTAAGTATAATTGTGTCAAAATATCCTTTACGGATAATTATTTTAGAAATATAGATGGTAAATATTGTATGTTGAATATATAGTACAATAGTCAACGCACTTATTCATTAGGTTTATCTAATTTAAAAGAAAAATTTAATTTTTTTTAATTTGGATTAATAGTGGGTGAGCATCTGAAAATAAACTTTTTCTTTCTTTGTTGTTTCTTTGTTACAGTATATTACAGTTTTCAATATGTTTTGCATATTTGAAACATTCCTCCATAATATTATTTTAAACACTTTTTTTTTTGGTTAGCATTCTTAGGAAACTAAACTTGCTATGAATGCTTAAAATTGTGTTGAAAAAAAATTTTATTGATTCAAAATTTAATCGTAACAACCTTTCATACATATTGTTTTCGACCTAGTTATTTCTTTGATAACTCTGAAAGCATTTTAAAAGTCATTCATAATACCTTATTTTAATGGATATGCTGAGGAAAAAAGATCAGTGTGACATTAAAACTTTACTTTACATGAATTTTGGAATTTAATTCTCTCTTATTGTATTTTATTTTTATTGAAGAAACTTTCCTTTTTTATTTGGTACTACAACTTATATTTACATTATTTAATGCTATTGAAATAAAATTTTAGTATCTTTCTCTTTTTCATTATTTTTTAACTGTGATTTATTTTGCATAATTTCTTAAGGGAGACTATAAAATATTTTCATCATACCTAATTTGATGTGTAATAATTTAAAATTTAAAATCGCTTAATTTTTGCAATCAACCTCTTAATATTTGACATTCCAAATTTTGTATTTAATAATTTTAAAAAATCTCAATTATTATAAAGGTATTTTTTTCTGTCTTATTGATGCTTATTAAATGTTTTGGATATAATGTTGTTTTTTAATATGTAATATTACTTTAGAAGTTTTATGTATTTTATAATTAAGTAAATATTTATCTTCCATAGCATAATGGTTGCATTAAGACAAATTATTTTTGTTACCTGTTTTTTAACATTATGGAGCTTGGGTGATGCTGATAATGATAACTGTAAGTATAAACTTTTATATATGTGTGATTTTAAGTAAACTTTCTATTATGGAAACAATTTACTGCTATATATATATATATATATATATATATATATATATATATATATATATATATATATATATATACCTGGTATAATTTATATTAAGTGCTTGGTGGAAATTTGTCATAATTTGTAAATATATTTTAAAATGACATTGTTGAGAATTGTTTTAAATTATATCTATAATGAAGGATATATCTAATAAAAATTGTGGAATTTTATGACCACAGAAAATTTATATAATTAATTTGACTAAATTATTTGCAAATGATGAACATTTTCTTTTTTAAAAGATATTTATGTTTCTTTATGTTGTTTTTTATTTTAGCCACTTTGTTTCCTCCAAAATTTTTAAAACCTGGTAATATGTTGGAACTTATTGCTAAACCAGCTGGCTCAAGCCTTGTTTTGAAGTGTACTGCTGAAGGTAATCCAGTGCCAGAAATTACATGGCTTCTAAATGGATATCCACTGATAAAGAGTGGAAATGTGAGTAAATTTCAATTTTTGGAATTGGTTTGGTTTGGAATGCTACAGTAACCTTTTTATTACATGAGGGCACATTAGACCAGCACCTACAGTTTAAAGCTGATTCTGAACGGCTACGAACATCCATGCCAACAGTGGAACTCAAACTCACAGGATCTGAACCAAATGCCAGTGCCCTAGCCATTAGGCCATCACCTGACTCAATTTTTGAAATTACGTTGAGTTCCAAACAATCACAACAGAAATAGGGAACACATATAAAATTAAAAGTGGGGAAAATATATATATTTATAAAAGTTCTTGAAAATATACTAAAAGTTTTCCTCCTCTTTTATTTATTTATTTATTGTGTCATTATTATTCTTGTAATGTAAATAAAGTTGTAGTTGTAATGCAAACAAAGTCAAGAGAAACTGAAACTAAGATTAACCTATAAAATATGAAATTAAAATGTTTGTGTTTGATTATAGCCTATTATACCTTTATTAAGTCTTTATGATTCTTATTTAATCTTTTTTTTTTTTGCTTGGATAAACTTAATTATAAAATTTTATAAGAGCTTCAAAGTAAAAGCAATAACTCATGTTTAAAGTAAAAGTTAAGACCAATGAGGGTTCACATCCTGTTACACTTTCTATATGTGACAAAGCCAGAAAACTTCTAAACAAGGCAAAGGAATAGTTACAACACTTCTCTTGCAGTTCCCTTTAATTTTTTATTCTGACATTTGGAGGAAAATTTAAAATATATTTTGTATTTGCATTTATTTGATTATGTGATGGATTATATGTGTTTATTTAACGGGGTTAAATCTGAAAATAATAATCAAGTTACTCTTTTTTTCTTGATTTTCGATTTATAATCATATCACATAATTTCTTTTATAATTACTCACTTCAGTTGAAAATTTTATAAATGTTGTATAATGCTCTTTAAGAGCTTTTGATACTAAATTAACATATTATTTTGTTTTCTCAATTTTGGCTTTAACTAGTATGCACCTCTTTAAATAGTTTAAATACCAGTGTAAATTATCAATTGCAGTTTAACTCATACACTTAAGTTTCTTCAGAAAATATCTTGAGAAACTTAAGATATTTAAAAATATTTTTTGTGGTTAATAAAGTCTTTAACAACACATTTTATATAGTTCTTTTTATTTAATTTTCAACATATTTTATATAGTTCTTTTTATTTCATTACATGTAGATACGTAAACAAAAATGGAGTCTGAAATTTGACCACTTGACTAAAGCTGATGAAGGAAATTACTCCTGTATATTATCCAACCCTTTGGGAACTATTGATTTTAATTTCACTGTTGAAGTTGTTGGTTTGTGTATTTTATGTCCTGATCTCATACTAAATAACCTTTTAAATAATTTTGTTCTTGTCACATTTGTATCTGTTAGCTGGTAGCTTCTTGCTTCCATTTCCTTTAAAAATTTGTAATATAATGTTTGTTTATGATATAGTGTGCATTTTTTAGATTTAAAGCTAATTTATCTTTAGAAGAAAGGAGTATTCTGATTTGATATGATCATAGATTGTGTGTCAATGAAATGCAGTTTTTATGCCTTTTTATTAAATTATAATAACTGGAAAGATTGAGAATTTCTACTTCGCTTTTCTGGTGTTCATGAAAATATTTTTTTTTCTTTTGTGTTGGAATTTCCCTGATTTGTTAAAAAGTTAAGAAAAAGCTTTTGTTCTATAAAGTAGTAAAATAAAAGTTCTGCTATGAAAACTTTTGTAGGTTTAACCATGGGGATGGGCAGCTTCTCAGAAAGAAGCTTTTAGTTTCCTTATATAAATTTTCTTTTAGGTATATAATGCAATTGAAAGTGGTAGAAATTCACAATTCAGTCCTTTTGTTGTCTTCAGTGAATATTATTATGTCTCTATGAATATTAATTAGTTTGCAAGAAAAAATATAATACTTATACTTTGTATGCCTCTGTAATAATTATGTATTTCATACTGTGGGAACGCTATTGTTTTAATGTAGGTATGCATAAAAAGGATTAGGAAAATTCTTAATATTTGATTTAACTTTCCTCTATAGTAAAGTGAAATATTAGAGATTTGATCCAATAGTAATCTAATGTGAGATAAAAGTAGAAATATCTTTTAGCTTGAGATTGTGTTTTGTCGATCCTGTTGTTATTTAACAAATGCGTGCCTCATAGAGTACCAATTCTCTAATTAGACATCTTTAAATTTCTTAACATATTCTGCTACAAGAAAGAAGTTTCATTATCTTAGAGTAGGGATTCTCAACCACTTTGCCCATAGGCATAGCGTTAGTGGGGGGGGGGGGGAACGTGTCCCCCCAGCTTAACTTGAAAATAAATTATAACATGAATAGAAGTTAAGTTAAAATCGGGAAATTGTAGGAAACTTTTAAGAAAGTTGGCTTTTTCCAGCTTTTTTAAACTGTGAGACTGAAGATTCCGATTATATCTTTAGCCTTAACATAGTTTTTAACAATGATATGATCCATAAAAAAAATTCGATGCTATATTTTTTTTCTCATTTTATTTAAATTATATTTATTTCTCTCATTGTATAACTTTTGAATACTACTCAAACATCAATTCTATTGTTATTCAATTTTAAAAAATCATTTCATATTTTAAGGACCACCAGGCAGTCAATATGTGGAGGGGCACACAATTGAAATCAATTAAGACCTAAGGGCCTTAACTGATTTCAATTTGTGCCCCCCCCCCCCCCAAAAAAAAAAAAAAAAAAAAAAGTTAGAAGCATGTTATGTCTGTGACTGTGCCACGAGATTCTAGTAATATGCCTCCACTGCGAATATCCATACATAAGTAACGTCAGACAAGTAGTTCAATCAGTTCTACCTTCCTAGCAGGGACTGGCTGAACCAATGTTAATGTCTATTACAGTTCTCGTCCGGTGACTGGTAACTCTGGACTATTACAGTTATGGTCTTGTAACTGGTTACTCTGGACTTTTAAATCTGGGTTCACGAAATGAGATTAGCATTATCATTTTTACGTCCAAATATAAATAAAGTTATCAAAAAACAGCAAGCTCAAATTTCACATTTTATGTAATTTGTTGTTAAATAAACATTTAGTTTACTTTGTAATGGAATTTCATTTTATATTTCAATGCAAATTATTTTGTATGCTATTTTTACAAAATATAGGTACGTCAATCAGTTATCCAAGTAAAATTAAAAAAAAAATTTCTTATTGTTAGTGTGCTGCCAAATTTTCAAATTATTAAAAGTGTGACGAAAAAGGGGTTGAGAATCACTGCCTGAGGGTTTAAATTACAAAGTAATGCAAGAAAGAAAATTTCAAGATGTAATAATAATTTATAATCAAAAGAAAATTATAAAGTTTAGTTCTTAACAGTGTCATATCACTTATGGTTTCATTTATTTCAGTTTAAGATTTCATAAATATGCTTATTATTCTAAATTATTTTTTGCATCCATAGGTCTTGGATAACTATCATTAAATATTATTTACCATCAGATAATAACCATAATATTTCACATTTCAAACTTTTTAAAAGAAAGTTCTTTATGAAATAAAGTAAAATCATCATTGAACTTCCAAGCTAAGGTAGTCTTATGGTACCATTACCTCAAAATATTTTAGTTTGGGAATTTTGATGTTAAATGTTTACATTTATAATAAGATTTTTTTTCTTTTTTAAACTGAAATATATGTAAAAACTTTTAAGACTATGATTTCAAAAGGATAAATTTTATACCTAAAATTACCTTTCAGAAAGAATACCTCATAGACCAATTATGGTTGAAGCATATCCCTCCAATCAGACTGTTTATGTTGGAGAAACTGCAACATTTGAATGCAGATTTGTTAGTGATTTGCATCCATCCATGAGATGGATTAGATACTATCAAGTAAATGATTCATGGACTGACAGTTATGGACATGCATATGTAGAACATATTCAAGTGAGTTAATAAGTGGATTTGTGCCATTATGAAATGTATAAAAAATTTTCTATTTCTTTGTTAGATTTTCACATTATAGTGTTAATGGAAGATGAATTAAATACTCTGTAATAATTTAAAACTCCCTATCTTTGCTTTTCATTACCTAGTTCATCCTTATCATATTAGATGGAACCCAAGAAAATTTCCATTTGTTAAAAAAAAAAATTTGCATTCAACAAATATTTTAAGAACTGCAAACATTGTGCTAGTTAGAATATTAAATGCTGCAATATTTTAAACATTCCGCAGATGTTGAAATTATTAAACTGACATTTCTAAGGCATTAAACTAGGTTTTCCAGCTTTAATATTTTAACATTTCCTCTCTCCTTTTATCTAAATTGCTATTGATTCATTTTTTTCAGGTCATTAATAACTGAATTGCTAAAAAATTTATTTTATTTGTCAAAACAAATGAGTCAAAGCAAAAATTTATTTGTAAAACATCCTAGTGACCCATGAATGATGTCAGTTTTCTGAGCTTTCAGTCGTCTTTATTTTCATTTAACTGTTGTTTTATTAAAAATAAGTTTAAAAAAAAATTTTAATTTAACTCGTAATTCTTTGTTAACTCTTTAGTACTTCATACTACAGCTGAAAAGGCTAACTATACTCGTGAACTGCAAACCAGATGAATGAATGTAACAAAATCTCAAGTGACTTTGTTTGACTCTTGAAATCGAAATTTTAAAATAGTACATTGAAAAAAATATTATTACTCTTTTAAAAAGGTATTTTTTCAGTTAAGTAAATTTTTTAACCACATTGGCAATTTAAAAAAATCTTTCTCTCTTTTATGTAATTTTATATTCACTCCAAATAATGTAAGTTTATTTTATAAACATGAGCAGCATAATTATGAATTAGCAATTTTGAATTCTTTTTTTGAATTATGAATTTAAAGATTTCCTTATTTAATGTATAAATCATGAATTATGTGTTTCTAAATATTTATTGATCTTTAAAATGATATGTGATTATTAAATCTTAATTTTTCAGTCAAAAAATCCAAATCATACAGATCCAAGGTTACTTATTATTGAAAATGTATCATATGAGGATGCTGGAAAATATGCTTGTTTGGCTTCAAATACATTTGGAAATTCTCAAAAAAATGCTTGGCTAACAGTATTACCTCGTGAGTGTAATTTATGCTTAAACTGTTTATTTGAAATTATACAAAAAAAGGACTGTTAAATATATTGTCTTTAATTAGCACATATAACTTGTTTGTTTATAACATGCAGGAAAAAAGATTATTTTAAGATGACCATTAAGTTACTTCTTTTATCTGAGATGTTTGAACATTATTAATTAATGGGATGCTGAAGAAAACTCTGATAAAGTGGAATATCTTATGGGAGTGTTTATTTTTTATCAAAAGTTAACCTATTTTATTTTTCTCTTAACTGACAGGGTAATATAAGATGTGTTACATATGATATAAATGTTCCAGAAATTTTGCATGTATATATATTTCTCATATACACGTAATTCTGTTTTTGCACGAACCTTTTCTACACGAACTCAAAAAAATATTTCATTTTCTTTTTACGCGAGTCATTAAGATTTAACACGAGCGGCCCAATCCAATTTCTCAAATTTTTTTGCCTAAATTCTAAGAAAACAAAATTTTATTTGTGGCATATTATTTTTGGTAATAGTGTATCTAGTTCTGTTTTTATTTAAGAATTCAGTATGCAAAATCATTTTCTTTTTTTATTGTATCATAAATGGAGAAAATGAAAGAAAATCCTGTTCTAAATGCAGATTTAATAAAAGAAGGTCTGGAACTGGCCAAAAAATTAGGTAATCATTTTGTCAAACATGACCTTAATGAGGAACGCACTGGGAAGTTTCAATGTGGACTGAAGTTGTTGACAGCCTCTTACAGAGAATTATATAATGGCCTAACCAAAACACGAACACAGTGGTTAATAACAGAGTTCGTAAAACCAGTGAATCATCAGTACCAGAGGAGACTCGTGCTGATTTTGTTCAAGAGATCACAGAAAGAATTTCATTAATAGAGGAAGAAAATGATGTCCATAAAATTTCTAGTGATAGCAGTGATATTCCAGTCGTACACAAACATATGAGCTGTTTATTGTCAGAAAGTGAAAACGAATAAAAAATTTTACGTGTAAAACAGATTTTTTTTTTGTTTGTTCATGACAAATTTTTTTCATTTTTATTACTATTACATGTGTATTTTGTTGAAATAAAGTAATAAGCTTAAAATGAATATTTTCATTTGGTTTTTTAAAATTATTTTTATTGATTTTTTAGATCCGGAACCAATCTTCTTGTCTAGGTACAATGTCTTTTTTTAAATGAATTTTTTTTACACGTATTCTTCAGGAACGTATCTATTGTGTAAAAACAGAATTAGGTGTATATGTTACCGGCAAAGTATGAAACACCGGCATTGTACCGTATTTTCCTGTATATAATCCGCGGATTATGCGTTAAGAAAGTTTCAAATTTCATTGTGCGTATTATATGCCGCCGTGGATAATCTGATAAAAAACATTTTCCATCAGAAAAGCTTACAATAAAATTTTGAAAGAAATGCCGTTTATGTTTCATAGAATAAATAACAGATGGCGCTGAAAGCTTTCATGACTTGGCTGATGTATTTCAGCTATAGTTGTTAGTCGCTA
The DNA here is from genome assembly GCA_907164885.2 of Dolomedes plantarius. Lineage (NCBI taxonomy): Eukaryota > Metazoa > Arthropoda > Arachnida > Araneae > Dolomedidae > Dolomedes > Dolomedes plantarius. The sequence continues at coordinate 137,973,300 of OU015498.1, forward strand.
CTGTCATTTCGCAATCTGTCTTGACTTAAGCTGTTTCGTCCTGAAAATATTCTAGTTCATATATCATCTTGAAGCGAAAGCGTGTAAGTTGCACGGCAGATTTTAAACTGAAAGTTATAGAGAAGGCTACCGAAGTAGGAAATCGGGAAACTGCAAGATTGTTTAACGTTGACAAATCAAATATTCGATTGTGGAGAAAAAACAAGACTAATTTTGAAAAATGCGACTGACGTAAAAGAGCTAATCGCCGTGGAAAACCTCACTGGCCAGAATTAGAGGAAGAATTAAATAAATGGATTTTGAAAGAGAGAGAAAATGGGAAACCTGTCTCTACAACTGTTGTGCTGATATTTAAAGTTTTAAAATAAATACATTTCCAACATAACATGCTTAAGCAAATTACAGATAAGTGTGGTGAACAAAAATATGAAATTCTAATATGATATAAATTATTATTATTATGATATAAGTGGCTGGTAAATTTTTTTTATTTGGCTGGTGAACCTTTTTTCCAAATAATAGAAAAACTAAATACTTCCATCCCAACCCTGTCCGTACTCTACCTCTCAGTTATTCATATACTTTCAACTGCACCATTTTGGCTAAGCAACCGAACTCTCCCACGATCCTAAAGATTACGAATGCCAGAACAGAAAAATTTTGATGACTTTTGCAAATCCCAGGATCCCCAGTTAAAAGACGAAAATTCCGCGAAAGGGGGAAAACATCTTTACAGCGTCATCGCGCAGCGATACACGGAGAGGCTAGGCATGACTGTCCAATGAGAGAAGGAGAGTACGGAACTTTTTTTCCACGCGGAGTATTAAGGAGAAAAGTGGCCCTGAATTCGGAGAGAGATCTCTACACGACAGCCAAAGTTTCAAATCGCTATCCAGATGCCCCCGCCGAGATGCAAGATATCCAAGACATGTAGACGGGACGAAAGATGATGGAGACTCCAAACGCCAGATAACTCCTTTAACTTGGGCATGCCCTACATAACTTTCCCAAAATCTTTATTCTTTTCTATTATGCCTTTATTTCAAATTTCCTTTCTTATTTTTTTTTAGACTGCAGTCATTTACCGGTAATGTAATTTTTTTTGTTTATTTTCTTTTATTAAGGTTTAAATTATGTAATTATCATTTTTTGGGGTTCCTACCAGCCACTAATTAATTTTGAGTTGTTATTATGTTTTGTAATTGTTATGAATATATAAAGTATCATCTAGGAATTGTGCCGTCATTACAAATTAAGTTTTGTTATCGTATCATGAATAACAGTTAATGTTTAAATAAAGTTTGTGATTATTCCCCCTAAGCTTGTGTTTGTCTTTAATTCCTTGCTGAAGAGCAAGTTTTAATTATTTCTTTTAGTTCCTTTTATTTTCCTTTAGGTTTAATTATGGTTTTGTTTAGATACTCGCAAACTCCCTTTGAACCTGGATATTGCGGTTAAAATGTAAATTTTAATTTATTGAGGTTTTCACAACGCACCTCAATCTAACTTTAATCTATTAGATAAACTAATTTTAATTCTATAATCTATGAGATAAAATCTTAAGTTAAAATTTAATCCTTTAATTTTCACAACGAGTATTTTCAGTTTCAATTCGCTCATCTTGTTTAAGTAGTCTATTTATTATTAGTTACTCAAGAAAATTCGTTCCAACACAACAAATATAAGGATGAAAGCTCAACTTACTGCATGCAAAATGAATATTGGAAACTTCTCTGGTGGGCCCACGTGGTGCTACCGGTTTATGAAAAGAAACAATTTAGCTGTTCGTAGTTGTTCAACGGTCGGCCAGAAATTACCTGATGACTGGGAAAATAAATCAGATGACTTCGTGACATTTTGCAAAAAAATTATTCTCGAAAACAATTTTACAACGGATTTGATTTTTAATATGGACGAAGTTCCTTTATCATTTGATATACCACCTACAAGGACCGTCGATGTTCAGGGAACAAGCAGTATTCCTATAAATACTACAGGAAATGAAAGAACTTCATTTACGGTAGTTTTATGCTGTGCAGCAAATGGTTTGAAATTGCCGCCGATGCTAATATTTAAAAGAAAAACGCTCCCAAAAGAAAATTTTCCTAAAGGTGTTGAAATTCGAGTAAACGAGAAAGGCTGGATGAATGAAGAAATCATGATGTCATGGCTACAGAGCATCTGGCGAAAACGAAAAAATTCATTTTTTCATCCTAAAGCCTTTCTAATTATGGACTCGATGAAAGCCCATCTCAGTTAGAAGGTGCCTCTTTTACTGAGATCTCAGTGAGAATCTCAGTAAAAATGCCCTGAAGTCCGCATCTGCAAAAATTGCAATAATACCTGGAGGACTGACAAAGAAATTACAGCCTTTAGACGTCGGAATTAACAGATCGTTTAAATCACAAATTAGGAAATTATGGGAACAATGAATGTTCCCATACATCTCCCGAACAAACCGCAAAGTGCAACTGACAAATTCTGAGCCTGAGGCACACGTTAAATGTCACGCATCTTGCCACGTGATATTCGAAACGAATCGAAGATGTATTTCATACTTTGCCGGTTTCTCATTTGGCATTCTAAAGAATGCCTAGGAAATGTGTGAAATATGAATCATTTCATACATTGCCGGTTAGTTTTAGGCATTATATACAATGCCTAGGCATACTATAGAATGCTGGATTTCATACTTTGCCGGTAAGATATACACAATGAAACTTATCTATTGCAGCTAGTAATGGTTCCAAAAAAAAAAGTTGCCATTTTGAAAGGGTGGCTGTGGAGAAGGGGTTTCTTCCATAACATTGGCTCTATGGAGTCTAATTGGTTGTGAAAAAAATATGGCTATTTAGAGGGATGGCCGACTAGAAAAGTTTCATTGTGTGTGTGTGAAGAAACAGAGCGAGAAAGAAAATCAACTGAAAGCAAAACATCCAAGATGGATCATCCAGATATGACATAAAAGGGTAAAAAATATTTCATTAACTGACGTCATCATCAGCAGCCATTTTGTGACTAAATACTGTCTAAAGACAGAAAAAAAAGTGCATCTGTATGAGTGGAGTATGCTGTATTCCTTTCCAGAATGTTTGAAATCATTTAATTTGCACTTTTTGGGAGAGGGGCTTTATTATTACACATGTTAGAGTTAGAACCAATTTACTTTGGCGGAAATGATCAAGTTATCCATCAGTATTTTTTAAACTTTTTGAGATTCTAGGTAGAGGATTAAGCATTTGTTTCTTAAATATACATATTTGAATAATTAGAAACATTCCTATGTGTGTATATGCTGATTACTGTATTTTGTTCTATTACTTTTGATACAATAATCATATGTTCTTATTGTATAAAACAATAAATATCCTTTTACTTTTAGGACCTGTTGAGGCATCTAATCCAGAAAAAATAGTTATCATAGTGAGTGTGCTTGTGGGTTGCTTGTTAGTTATAGTGATAATATATTTAATTCATCGGCATAATGTAAGGAAAGGTGAAAAGTTGAAACAGCTAGCCAATAAACCTCTGAATGTATTTTTGAAGAAAAAAGTTGTTTTGATACGTCAGGTATTTCTTACTTTTTTTCCCCCTTGCTTTCAATTTTTTTATTTTCAATTTGTCATCTTTAGATGAGAAATTAAAATTAAAAAATGTGATTTATGTATGCACTAATGCAAATATGTACTAAAAAATATGTTTGCTTTTTTACTATAACATGTAAAAAATTACTTGTTAGAATTGAAATTATTATATAATGGAAATATTTAAAATTTATGAACATTAGATTGAAAAACATGAAAAAGACTGTAGATATTGTTAAGTATGTTAGTGAGAAATAAATATCTTTATGGTTATTTTGAAACTTTGAAAAAATTACTACATGGAAATTTGTTTAAAAGCAGGAAAATAACAAAAAACTTATTATATGAATATAAATGTAATTCTAACTTGTGAGAGAGATCAATCTATAATGAACTTTATGTACCCTCATGAAGTTTTTGACTATCGCCATTCATGAGGGTTTTATTTTCAGTTTTAGTTAAGTTTTAGGCTGTATTTTATTATCTTTTGATTGTATTTTATATAAAGTAAAATTTATTAAAAAAACAATGAATATATGAGATCAGCAAAAAAAATTATCTACCTTTTTTTTCAGATTTTAATTATTTTGTTTACAGGTATAATAAATATAATTAATCTGCTTAGTGTCTCTGAATTATCATATACAGTGATTTCCGCTTATAAGAATCACGTTTGTTATCACTGTTTTTGATTCTTATAACCGAAATTTAGGTTTTTGTACAGGCACACACTCAAACACGTACATATACATTATGAGGTAATTTACCATAAAATACTCTTTAATTTACGTTAATTCTCTTTTATTAAAATTATTTTTTATAATTTTAAAAATACAACTTCATTTCTAGACCTATAAGTAGATACACATGATTATAGTAAGAGAAGAAAAAAAATCCAATATTCGTTACAACATACCTGCTTAACAGTTTTAATATTTCAACTACAGGAAGGGAGCAAGAAAAAATTTCTATAGTAGTTTGACATAATGAAGTTTTCAGGAGGCTGTTTATACCTCTTTCAATAGTAATAGTCTCAGATGAAGATTCACCTTCTAGCTTACGTTTCACGATTTGATAACGTGCTGAATCTAATAATGTCACGTTTGCCTAAGTTATAGTGGACACTTGCCAAAGATTTATGTGTTTCAGGGTCCAGGAAGCTGCAACCAGGATGTGGAAGGAGGGAAAAAAAGAGTCCCTATTTTTGTTTGTCAGTGGAGAAAAGTGAAATCGGATCCGGACGGGTAAAGATGCCCCCGGGTCAAGCTAATAGGACAGTGTTGTGCTAAAGCGTTTAGGGGGAAACTATTATGTTATGTCTAACAAAGAAAGAGATGAGTTTTATGACTATATTCCACCCCATCTTATCAATCTTTCTTTAAAAAAAAAGAAAGAACGAACTTCGTGCCTTTTGAGGATTTAAGTGGCTTTTTTCGAAAAATGAAAGGAAAGCGGAGAGTGTAAACTGATTCTTAAAACCGGTGGATTGATTCTTTAAAGCAAAAATTTTAACATGGAAATAATACATTTGTTTTTGTTTTCGCGATATTGATTCTTATAAACGGTTGATTCTTATAACCACTGATAACTATAAGCGGTGGTTACTGTATATATATTTATACAGTAAGTCCTCAAGTTATGCGGATTCATAGATATGTGGTTGTAATTTTCAATTTTTTGTAGACTGCTTTAGCATGTTATCAATTGATTTATGACGAGAAAAAGAAAGCTTTAAGTGAACAAACATCATTGGACAAATACTTCAATGCACCATGAACATCTGCAGATTATCATATTATTTTAAATTACATAATTATGTATGTATAATATAGGTATTTTATAATAATTTCGTGTACTGGATAATATAATATATGTGTGTACCATTTTCATATTTAAATAAAAAGTATTTCACTAAAAATTATTGAAAAACGTATTTAATTCTGATATTTAGTCATTGATGTTTGCTGCTCTCTTCCATACAATGATGGTCGAAATGCTTACAGGAATCCATCGGCCACTCCCGTTCAATCAATCAGTGGGACATTCTTGCTGCGTTACGTGGTAATTTTGACTTAAGCATTTACTACATATGGGGAATGTTCTGGAACGAATTAACTGCATAAGTCGAGGACTTACTGTATATATATATATATATATATATGTTACAAAAAAGTTTTTCTAACTGAAACCATTCTGTTTCAGGAATAAATACCATTTTTCGTACTGTTTATTAAAAAAAATTTTGTCTAGAAAATTATTATCTACTGCAAATATTTGTTGAGCTAAGCAAAATTTTAAAAATTTCTCTGTGTATTTCTGCAGATCTTGAATTATTTTGCCTGCACTGCACAGTACAACTTTTGTTGGTTTGATATATTTCCCTGTATTTCAGAGAATGCTTCCCTGGTGTAGTTAAACATTTTGGGACTTATGTAGCTTTTATTTTGCTTTTTTCTACATAATATTTTTTGTATTGATTTTGAAACTTTGTGCAAAGCTATTTTTGCCTTTAAAATCCTTTCAAATAAAACTTTTCTGGATTCATTTTAGTTTCTCAATTAGAAATATTACATTGAATTACATGATTATATGTGTTAGATCATATGGTGTAATCATTTTCACCTTAGACTTCTGGAAGTTCTCAAAACTTAACAGCACCATTGGTGAAAATTCAAGCAGTTAATCATGGATATGATACAGATTCAACAGATATTTCTGAGTATGAAATTCCACCAGATCCTTCTTGGGAATTTCCTCGTCAAAGGTAAGATGTTTCATTTCATTTCTGAGTAAAATCAATTTTTCTTTTGTAATAAATTGATTCATATAATAGTTTAATGAACCCTTTGTTAATAAACAGTTATTGATTTTCCTTGATTAAATCAGTATTTTTGTACCAGTCTTTTAAACCTAAGTTTTAAGAACTGAAATTGCATTATTTTCATTGCTTCTTTAAAAGGCATTAAATATGGTATTTTGCCCTCTTTATGTGAAAATTACTTTTAGGGAATAGCTTCTTATATATATCCTATTATAATTTTTGTGGAAAAGTAAGCCACATAAACTCTTGTGTTAACAATATAAAATCTATTATTTGTTCAGACAGACATTTATTTATTAAAAAAAAAGAGAGTATTGCAATTCTGTATGGTACTGAAAATAATTGTAAATTTAAAGGTAGCTGTAAAAGGCTAATACAGTGGACGCTTGTTAATTCGAACTCGGTTAATTCGAACTTTCGGTTAATTTGAACTAATCCAAAGGCCCCAAAAAACAAATCCAAAGGCACTAAATTTTTATTACTTCGGTTAATTTGAACTAAAAATTTGACAAAAAAAATTTCTTTTTCCTCGTTTAACGGAGAAAATACACGCTGTATTTATTATTTTGTGTGTCAAAATCAACTGTATTTCTTTTCTGTGTAAAGAGGCACATTCCTGCATTCCCAGACTATTGCATTTCCGCTAAACATTAGGGACATGAGTCTTAACAAACAAAGCGATTTTCCGTTATTTATATCGATTTTCTTAGAATTTCAGAAAAACCAGTCTTTACTACAGATTCTAGGGATCTGCATCAGTTATGCTTGCAGTGCAGACAAGTTAATGTAATCTAGTTTTTCTTCTTGGTTTGGTTTGGACCGCTGCGGTTAACTTTTTGCTTTACGAGAGCTAATTAGACCGGGACCTACAGTTTAAAGCCGATTCCGAACGGCTACAAGCATCCATGCCAACAGTAGGACTCGAACCCACAGGATCTGAACCGAATGCCAGCGCCCTAGCCATTCGGCCATCAACCTGGCAAGTTTTTCTACCTCAGTGTGTGGTGTAAATGTATAAAAATTCAGGATGTCTACACGTAGAAAGTACAAAACCCTAACTTTGGAGACAAAGGTAGAAATTTTATAGAAAGAAGAGAATGGCGAATGTAAAACAAAGTTAGCAGCTGACTATGGAATTAAAAAAAATACCTTGTCAGCTTTTTTAACTTATTTGAACTTATTTGAAAAACAAGGAGTCAATTTTAGATTGATGGGAAAAATTAAAATTTGCTAGAGGAAGGAAACGCATGAGAAATGCGTCCCAAGAAGATCTAGAAAAGGCTCTACTGCTATGGTTCCAGGATGTTAGATCTCGAAATTTTCGGATAAATGGGCCTTTAGTGCAGACGAAGGCTGATGAATTGGCAAGTCAAATGGGTATTGAAGATTTTAAATGCAGTGATGGAGGGATTTCTCAATATAGTTAAGGCACAATATTTCTTATCAAACTGTATGTGGCCAAAGCTCTGATGTAAACGAAGACGTATGCACTAATTTCGGTAGGAAACTGCCAGGGCTTTTCTCTACTTACCTGCCGAAAGATATTTTTTAATGCGGACGAAACTGCATTTTTTTATAAACTCTTGCCAAACAAGACATTACATTCTAAAGGGGATGCTTGCGTAGGAGATAAAAGCAGTAAAGAGAGGATTATAGCTTTAGTTTGTGATAATACGGATGGGATCGAAAAGCTTAAATTATTAGTGATTGGAAAGTCCAAGACTCCACGAAGTCTTAAAGGAATTAAAACACTGGCAGTTGATCCAACGCAAAAATGTTTACTTCAAATCGAGAAGCTGGCTGAACAATGTAGGCATCATAAACAAAACCAAACATCCATTTTACAGTTCTTCTTAAAACTGTAATTCATATTTTTAATTAAAGTTTACTTTCTACTGCATATCTTCTGCTTCATTTTATGATTAAGGTAAGTCTATATTGCTTTTTAATATGTTTAACTTTAGATAGCATAGTATAATATATTTTCTGAGGTGAAATACATATCAGGGGGATTTTCTTCAGTGATACACTTTTAAATTTATATATTTTCTCTTAACATCGGATAATTCGAACTTCAGATAATTCGAACTTTTTTCTGAGAACCTTTGAGTTTGAATTAACGAGCATGCACTGTATCAGCAATGATCAACTTGAAAAGCATTTTGGAAAGTTACTACAATTCACTATGTCCTTATTTATCCTTAAGATTCATAAAACACAACATTTTTTTCCTGGAAATTTATACTCAAAGACTCTCACTTAATCTGAATTGCAACTTTATGAAGTTGATTGGATATTGAAATGTATAACTGTTCTCTCTAAACTCTTCTTCTATTGCTTACTTATTCTGTTAGTTAACTTATTTATTCTTCCTCAAAACCTTCATGTGTATAACTCTTTTTCTCTGTTGCAAAATCAGAACTTTTTTCCCCAGGCAATTAAATAACAAGAAAAACTGCTATTAAATATGTCATATTTATGGCAGTTGTCTTTTTTCTTCTTTTCTTTTAATTCTTTGGTCAATTAAATAATTTTTAGAATGGAGTGATATTTAGTTTTTGACAAGATAGTGTGACATCAATGATTTGTTATTTAATTTTGTTTGTGGCTACTATCTGTGCTTTTGTCTGCATAGACAAGTAAGTTCTTTGACAAATAGGTAGACAGGAATTTCAATGTGCTTTGTTTAAAAAAAATTAGTTTAAAAAATCATACTGAGTTTGAAATGTAGGTATCATAATTTTTGGCTGATCCATCTGGTGCATATAAACTCCTCAAATGTTTTATACATGGTTAAAGTCTGTGCATCCATCATTCTGCAACTAGTATTGACTGTCCATTCATTGTAGTCCTTTATGTTATAGTACCTACAGCAGAAATTGAGGTGATATCAACAACCAATCGGATTTTATGTGTTTGCCATTTTATAGGTGCAACCAGAAAAAATCTAGTGTTCCTTATGTGAGATTAACTTTTAAAGAATTACTCTTTGCATATCCAATTAGTTTTGAATTAAATTTTTGCATGCAACTTGCTCTAGTTGACACTTAGGATGAAATGTATAGTTGAAATTATTCTATTTGTTTCTTCCGTAAAATCAAATTAAGCTGAAGGAAATCACTGATATATATATACAGTGGACGCTCGTTAATTCGAACTCAAAGGTTCTCAGAAAAAAGTTCGAATTATCCGATGTTAAGAGAAAATATATAACTTTAAAAGTGTAATACTGAAGAAGAAAAAACTCCTAGTATGTATAACCCCAGAAAATATATTATACTATGTTATCTAAAATTAACATATTAAAAAGCAATACAGACTTGCCTTAATCATAAGATGAAGCAGAAGATATACAGTAGAAAGTAAACTTTAATTAAAAATACGAATTGCACTTTGGGGAGAAACTGTAAAATGGATGTTTGGTTTTGTTTATGATGCCTACATTGTTCAGCCAACTTCTCGATTTGAAGTAAACATTTCAATTTATTTTCAGAGGAAGGTTCCATCTGAATAAATGCTTTCAGAGTTTTAATAGAGTCCATTATGGCCGCATTAAAAATATCTTTCAGCAGGTAAGTAGAGAAAAGCCCTGGCAGATTCCTACCGAAATTAGTGCATACGTCTTCGTTTACATCAGAGCTTTGGCCACATACAGTTTGATAAGAAATATTGTGCCTTGACTTAAATCGAGAAAGCCATCCATCACTGCATTTAAAATCTTCAATACCCATTTGACTTGCCAATTCATCAGCCTTCGTCAGCATTAGGGGTCCATTTATCAGAAAATTTCGAGATCTAACATCCTGGAACCATAGCAGTAGAGCTTTTTCTAGATATTCTTGGCATGCATTTCTCATGCGTTTCCTTCCTCTAGCAAATTTTGATTTTTCCCATGAATCTAAAATTGACTCCTTGTTTTTCAAATAAGTTGACAAGATATTCTTTTTTAATTCCATAGTCAGCTGCTAACTTTGTTTTACATTCGCCATTCTCTACTCTCTTTAAAATTTCTACCTTTGTCTCCAAAATTAGGGTTTTGTACTTTCCACGCGTAGACATCCTGAATTTTTACATTTTCACATCACACACTGAGGAAGAAAAACTAGATCACATTAACTTGTCTGCACTGCAGGCATAACTGACGCAGCTCCCTAGAATCTGTAGTAAAGACTGGTTTTTCTGAAATTCTGAGAAAATTGATACAAATAACAGAAAATCGCTTTGTCCGTTAAGCACTGATAAGGACAATAGCCACTAACGTTTAGCGGAAATGCAATAGTCTAGGAATGCGAGCATGTTCCTCTTTACATATGAAAAAAATACAGGTGAGTTTGACACACAAAATAATAAATACAGCGTGTATTTTCTCCGTTAATTGAGGAAAAAGAAAATTTTTTTGTCAAATTTTTAGTTCGGATTAACTGAATTGATAAAAATTTAGTTCGAATTAATGTGATATTTTTAACATTTACTTCAATACAAGTTTTTTGGGACCTTTGGATTAGTTTGAATTAACCGAAAGTTCAAATTAACCGAGTTCGAATTAATGAGTGTCTACTGTATATATATATACTAGCTGAAAACCTGCACTTCGCTATACAATACATTCAAATTAAATACAACGGTCAATGTATGCGAGTAATGCCCAAAAAAAAAAAAAAAATTTATATATATATATATGTATAATAAATACAACGATCAATGTATACAATTGATGTAAAAAAATTATATATTTATAAAAAAATCGTAAGAGATATTTTTATAGACAAAATAATGTAGAAGAAAATATTCAAATTAAATCTAATAGGACATACTAAAGAATATAGTACAGTTAATATAGTATAGTTTGAGGAGCATATATTTTACTGTATTTTAATATTTTTTGGATAATGTCCAATTGTCTGCCGCATTACCAAGGGAAAATTTTTTTTTTGTCTATTTCATTGTTATGGACGTGATGATAAATTTATTTAAAGTACCAGAAAAAGAAATCACGTGATCAGCATTTAATAAATTAATTTCTAAAATTTAATCTTTAAAAATTCACCAAAAATCAGAAAATGGAGGTAAAGATTTGAAAAAGATTTCATTTGAAAGGAATTTTTTATGATCTTTCTCGTGATATAAATTTCATAACTCTCAAATTATTATTTTAAATGAAAACTTTAAAAAAAATACTAAAACAGCTTAAAAATTTAATTTAAAAAAATCTAAGAAGAATTTTTCAAAAATCTTTCTTAGTGCACCCCTACACTATAAGAAGAATCGCCATGCAAAATTTTAGTTCTTTAGGTCCAGCAGTTTGGTCTGTGCATTGTATGTCAGTCAGTTACGGAACTGTTTTATATATATATATACATACAGTTGATCCCGGTTAATCGTACCACATCAGGACGCGATAATTTTGGTCCTAATAACCAGCTAGTCCGATTACACAAACATGCCCTATTAGGCCTATGCAATAGGATTTGTATCAGTTCTTTAGGATTCAGTCCGTATAAGCGGCTGGTCCGATTAACTAGTGGTCCAATTAACCGGATTCGACTAACTCTCTCTCTCTCTCTCTCTCTCTCTCTCTCTCTTTCTATATATATATATATATATATATATATATATATATATATATATATATATATATATATATATGTATGTATGTACAGATGGTGGACAAAATAATACGAACACCTGTGAAATGATGGAAAATCTTTAGTAATAGGGGGTTGGACGACCCTTTGACTGAAGTACAGATTTAATGCGACGTGGGATAGATGCATAAAGGTCATGGACAATATTTAAAGGAATATTAAGCCATTCCTCCTGCAGAGCGGTCTCTAATTCCGAAAGTCCGGATGGAGGTGGAAATCGGGAACGAAGTTTGGACTCCAAATATTGCCAGAAATGTTCAATAATATTCAAGTCCGGAGACTGAGGGGACCAGGCGAGATGTTCAACTGCATCGTCATGCTCTTCGAACCATTCTTGAACACACCTAGCAGTGTGGATAGGGGCGTTGTCATCTTGAAAAAGCGCTCGCTCTGCAGGGAATACATTCTGGACAAAAGGATGGACATGATGCCCTAGAATGCTTAGATAGTGATTGGATTTGATCCTCCCATGCAGAATAATAAGTGGCCCAAGAGCGTGCCAAGATATCGCACCCCATACCATAATGGAGCCACCCCCATGCTTCACAGTCGGCAAGAGGCATTCAGGATGAAACGCTTCTTTGGGCGTTCTCCAGACATAAATGCGTCTGGTCGTCTGAAATAGGGTGAATGACGATTCATGTGACCATATTACCTGTTGCCACTGCTGTGGGGACCAGCCTTTGTGAACTCTGCACCATTGGCGTCGCTTGAAGGCATTAGTTGCTGTCACCAAGGGTTTACGAATTGCCACTCTGCCATAAATGTTCGCAGCATGAAGTTCCCTTTGACAGTTTTTGTTGAAACGGGGTCCTGGAGATGACTGTTCATTTCGGATGTTATCTTGGATAACGATTGCTTGCGCTTTCGAGCTACTATGCGCTTCAAGACCCGTCTATCCCTATCAGGAAGCTTAGACTTTCGGCCACTGTTATGCTTTGAAGACGTCGTCTTACCCTCTTTCGTGTATGCTGTCATAACGGCTGATACCGTACTCCTTGCAAACCCCAAATGGTTTGCTGTTTCCGTAACCGATGCCCCACTTAAACGTGCTCCAACTATCATTCCTCTTTGGAACTCTGACAGGTCTGGCATTTCAACTTATCACAGACAATTCGATAGAAGCATGCAACGTAGGTGACTGCTGTTGAGAGACTGATACCTTTCTCTTCACGCTCACTAGGTGGCAGACTTCTGTTGCAGGTGGCGCGGCTGTACTGCAGGTGTGAAATACGTCATACTTTTTCACAGGTGTTCGTATTATTTTGTACTCCATCTGTATATAACTTACCTTAATCAGTTATACATACCGTTTTTATTTTGTTATCTTAAGTTATTCATATTTTGTACTATTCACATGTAATTATTCTTAATTATAATGCAAATCATTTAGTTTAGGTTCCTGTAAACAGCTTTTAAATTAATTATATTTAAAATTGGAGCAAGTTTTAAAAATGTAAAATTAAAAATTTGTTAAGATGTTACATTTCTAAATGTAGAAAGTTTTAAAACAGTACAATTGTTTTAAACAAAGTTAAATGAAACAGAATTAGTTTCTAATAAAACAATTGATGCATGCAAAAAAATTATATAACAATATTATTAGCATTAACTATGTGTGCCAAGTATCAATCTCTATTGTTTTTAATATTAAATTCTTCATCAAATCCTGAAATTTGAGTTCATCCAGTCTTATCTGCAATTTTGCCACAAGGCTTGATTAAATGTTCTTTTGCAAAAATGATAAATGCTTTATTATTTCTTATAATAAATTTTTTTCAATTACCAATTTTTGAAAACTAAAATTGTTTAAAACCAAAGACATGACTGCAGCTTAAATTAAAAAAAAAAAAGTTTTGTTATCTATTTAACTAAATTTTTAATGGAGTCTCGATTCTAGAATTATTAAGCTGTTATTTGCTTGAGCAGATTATCAATTAATACAGTGTATTTTTAAAAATTACATGAGCACAAATGTATATTTATTAAAAGTGATTACTTTAACACCGCTGTTTTCACCATATTATTTAATTATTTGCCTGTCAAACATTTATTTTGTGTTAATGTTAATTATTGTGCAACCTCATTATTTTGCATAAGCATATTTCAAACCTATTTTGGTTTGATTCAGTTTCAGACAATATAGATGTAGCATTGTTTTACTGCATTATTTTATAGACTAAAGTTTGGTGGTAAGCATTTGGGTCGTGGTGCATTTGGACAAGTTATGCAGGCTGAAGCCTTTGGCATAGTAGAAGAAGATAAATACACCACTGTTGCAGTGAAAATGTTAAAAGGTTAAGTATGGACTTTAAAAAAAAAAAAAATTATTTTGTTATTATTATTATTATTATTATTATTATTATATCTGAAGTTAAACATAATTCAGGAATTTAATATTCTAAACAGGGCTTGTGGCGGCCCAGTGGTACAGCGCACTGGTTTTCGGTGCTGAGGGTGCTCAGATCGAATCCCGGCGTTGCGCAACGATATATGCCTCTGTTCGTGTCGTCCCTTCATAGGGGGTAATGCTGTCTGCCTATATGTGCCCCCACAATAAAATGGGCAGTAAAAACTGTGGCGTAGTAAGGGCGAATGTTTGATTACAAGTGCCTCCGTATTGGTAAAAAAAAAATTTTAAACACTTATATTAATAAATTCAGTTAATTAAATAAGAATTATTATTATATGTATTTAATTTATAGTATTAATTACTGTTATTCTTGCTCATAAAATTGAAAAAAAATTATTTATCCATGTAGTTGTCATAATTCAAACTCAAATAAATTAAAAGTACTATCATCCCACATACTGAAGTGGAAATGAAATATATGTGAGGGAATATCCATGAAATATATGGTTTATTTTAGTACATAATTCAGTCGTTAATTATTTTCACATTTGATATTTCACTGTAACTATGAAGTATCACAGCTTAAAATCAATCTATACAAGTGGTTCAGGATTTTTAAACAATTCTTTGTAAGTAATGACAAAGATTATGTCTGAAGAAATTTCTTAGCATAACACTAAAAGTTTTTTTAAAATGTGCCATGTGCATATAACTAAAACATATTTTGCTTTTATTGCCTTTTTAATAGCATAATCTGAAGGTTTGGCCTTTAAATTTTTTGTAAGAAACACCAGTAGAAAATAGGTAATGATTTAGACCAAAATGAATTTCCTTGGGCTTCATTTGATCAATGAGCTTCTAGATTATAATTATAACTTTGCAGTACTTAAAACATAATTGCCACATGGGGCTAGCAAAAAAGAAAGTAAAAAAACAAAAATACAGTATGCTAATTGAGAGAAGTTTTCAAAAGATTACAGTATACATATTTTCGTCTTTAATTAGATTGCTCAGAGAAGTCTTAAAACTTTTTTAATATATATTTTATTGAAAATAAAAAAAATTAAGCAAGATAAAAAATAACTTTGGTAATCTGTTACACCAGAGAAATGGCAAATTATGTGTGTAAGAGATCATGCAGTATTTATATTGTATGTGTGGAAAATATAAAATACTAAGCCCTTCATTTAAACCTGTGAACTTACATCTAGTAATCAACTATCTGCACTGACCATGATAACTCTAACTAATGGTAAGTCACAATGTGAAGAGGAATATGATCTTCTTTTTTTTTTTGGGGGGGGGGGGCTCATGAATTTTTATTTTTATTCCTCTATTTCTCTATATTTTTACTTTATTTTATCTGGCTGAGATTTTTTAAAGGTTGTGTATTATATCTTTTTCTTCCTTCAGATGGACATACTGATCAAGACGTGATAGATCTGATATCTGAAATGGAGATGATGAAAACAATAGGGAAACATGCTCATATCATTAATTTGCTTGGTTGTTGCACTCAAAATGGTAAAACTGTTCTTATCAATTTATTTCTAGAAATATAAATTTTATTTTATATAGAAACTTTGTAAAGTTAGTGTTTGCACTTTGACTCTCTAAATTACTTATAAAAATTAGAGAGCTGTTAGTTTTTCTAGGTTTATTAGTATAATTATGACAATTATAATATGTTAGTATAAATATGCTTATCTATAAAGCCAAATACCACTCACTCTCTGATCACTGTATCTCTGGCACTTTAAGCCCTAGGAAGCTGAAATTTTACATGGTGGTTCCTCTAAGACCCTAAATGCTTACTCAGAAATCTTTATAAAAAATCCAAACTTTAAGGGGAATGAAATAGGTGCTAAAATCCCTAAATTGAAAAAAATCTAAAATCCGTATATAATGCTTGATCATGATCTATAAATTATATAGTGAATTCCTCTGAGGAATTGCAATACTTTTTAAAAATAATTAAATTAACTAAATAACATAATTAATCTGACTAATGTATTCTGTAGTGAAGCATGGGTATTTAGCTAGTTATAGGATGGTAGCTAAATACCCGTACTTCGCTATGGAGTACATTCAAATTAAATACAACAGTCAATGTATGCAAAACAAAAAATTATAATAAATACAATGTTCAATGTATATAATTAATGTAAAAAAAAAATCTATATTTATAAAAAAAAATCTTAACGGATATTTTTATAGACAAAATAATATAGAAGAAAATATTCAAATTAAATACAACGGTCAATGTATGCAATTAATTTGCATGTTTAATAGCCATAAAACATACTAATTCGAATTAAATTCTTTAAAAACTTCTATCTCAAATAGTCTAGTGGTTAAATTTTATCTTTTACCTTATTTTAATAGTATTTTTTTGTCAATTTATTTTCTTGTTATGCATGTGACACAAAATTAATTTAAAGTATCACAAAAAGAAAAGAAACCACATGATCAGTATTTAATAAATTAAATTCTAAAAATTAATCTTTAAAATTTCACTAAAAATAAGAAAATGGAAGTAAAGATTCAAAAGAGATTTCATTTTAAAGGAATTTTTATGATCTTTCTTGTAATATAAATTTTAAAACCCTCGAATTATTATTTTAAATGCAAACTTTAAAAAAGTTACAAAAACACAGCTTAAAAATTTAATTTAAAAAAATCTTTCTTAGTGCATCCCTACACTATAAGAAGAATTGCCATGAAAAATTTCAGCCCTTTAGGTCCAGCGATTTGGTCTGTGCGTTATCTGTCAGTCAATCAGTTACAGAACTGTTTTATATATGTAGATTAGTATAAATATGAGAATTATAATATTCTAGTTATATTGTAGATGATGCCAAGAAACACTTAATCTCCCAATTCTTTATGCATGTAACATTTCATCATTCCCAAATAGTTATAATTTTGCTCTATAGTAAATTTCAAATTCCATGTTTCTGCAATTTTAAGAATTTTTGTAGAGGAAGAAAACTCAATTGATCTTATCTATATCTAGTTTTTGAGTGTTAGGTATTTCAAAATTTTATCGATTTGGATTTACTACAGTCTACATTTGAGCTATGCCCATTGTAAACATTTTTTTTGTTCATATAATAATTTGTAATTTTTAAATTATGTTATCAAAAAATATTTGTATGATTTTATGTCTTTCAAGTTTTAATACTTAAGTTAAATTTTCATTAATTTATAGGAGTATTTTAAGGTTTATATAATCTCTGTCTTGTTTCATTAGTTTAGATGCTACATTTCCTCATACTTTAAATCATTGTTTAATTACAGTATTTTTAAATTTTATTTAGAGTTGAGATTTTCATTTCAGATTACTGTAGGGTATAAAACTGTGATAAATGTAATAAGATACCTATTGTGTATTTATAAAGATTATGTGAATTATAAAAATTATCCCCAGTGTCATATTTAGAAAAGAATGCAAATGTGTGTGAATGGTATCTTGTTACTCACATATTGTATTTAGGCATATTCTTATTCTCTGTGGTGTAGTTACGACAATTTGATGTTGAGTTATTTATCAGAACTTTTTGAGTACCATTAACTGTCTGAAACTGTTCAAGATAATCTATTATGATCTCATTTTCCAAAACCATTTCATAAAGCTTTGATTAACAATTATGTTGTACTAAAGGGACTTACATAAAAATCCTGATAGCTTATGAGAAAACTTGCAGCTAGAGTTTTTACATAAAAAAAATCTTTTATTAAATTCAAAATCTTCTCAAGATTATATTTGTTAGACTTACATAAGAATCACGAAAGCTTATGAGAAAACTAGTTTTTATATAGAAAAAACTGTTATTAAATTCAAAATCTTCTCAAGATTATATTTGTTAGACTTGCATAAGAATCATGAAAGCTTATGAGAAAACTAGTTTCTATAAAATAAAATAATCTTTTATTAAATTCAAAATCTTCTCAAGATTATATTTGTTACTTACATAAGAATGACTAAAGCTTATGAGAAAACTAGTTTTTATATATACAAAAAATCTTTTATTAAATTCAAAATCTTCTCAAGATTATATTTGTTAGACTTACATAAGAATCATGAAAGCTTATGAGAAAACTAGTTTTTATATAAAAAAAACTAACTTTTATTAAATTCAAAATCTTTCCAAAATTATATTTAAAATTTGTGTTAAAGAATGATTTCTAAATAATTTTGTATTTGGATTTTTACTATACAATAGGCAGGTAAAAAAATCCTTAAGAGATGCTATGTTATTTTGTTTAGGTCCATTATATGTCATTGTGGAATATGCTTGTCATGGAAATTTACGAGACTTTCTGCGGGGACATCGGCCTCTTTCTGGGTATGAAATATCAACTACTTCTAGAGAGATCATAACTGAAAAAAGTCTGATTTCATTTGCATATCAGGTAGCAAAGGGAATGGAATATTTAGCTTCAAAAAAGGTTTGTGCAAATATTTTATGCTTTAATAAAAACCTTTATAAAGATTAATCACATTGGTTTTTCCTTAGTGTTTTTGTTTTTTCAACTTAATCCAATAAAGTAAATTTACCTTCTTGGTTGAAAATCCTGTTCCATGATACATTTGATTCTTTTAGTTTTTACCTTTTTTCTTTAATAACCTGTTGCTTATTTTTTTTAGTGTATTCACCGTGATTTAGCCGCAAGAAATGTTTTAGTCATGGAAGATAAAATACTGAAAATTGCTGACTTTGGCCTTGCACGGGATGTACATCTTAATGATTATTATCGCAAAAAGAAAACAGTAAGTCATGTTTATGCTGTCTGTTATTTTCATTATTTAAAATATATTTTGTTTATATTTTGGCTTTTTGACATTGATTTTCTTTCTAATATTGCTACATATGAAGGTTATCCAAGTTGAAGTGAGACTGCTAATTTTCTTTTTCTTTACAAATTTCTTTTAGGGTTTGCTTCCTATAAAGTGGATGGCTTTAGAGTCTCTTATTGATCGCTTATATACCACCAAAAGTGATGTGTAAGTGTTTTCGAAAACATTTTGGTTAATTTATTAAAAAAAAAGAAAAATGTTTTTTATTTAATCATTCTCATCCCCTCTCTTTTCTAATGAATACAAGTACATGAAATGTGTATGTTAAAATTTCAATGCTACTTACAATCTAGTGTTTCATGAACCTATAATTAAAATACTTTTACTTAATTTCTTATTTAAGATTAAAGTACTTTTACCCTATTTCTTACTAAGATCTGATATTTTTAAACTTAAATTTCATTAATAAAAAGTATATATATATATATATTTTTATTTTGAATTGTGTATGAAAATGAATCATGGTTCTCTAAGTCTGGTAACATTAGTTTTGAAGAAGAATTAATGATATATTTTCCATTAATTTAAATAATTGTTCTCCACTTTTCATTTATTTCAACTCTGAATTATGTGTTAGATTATTATTATTATTATTATTATTATTATTTAAGAGCTGTTTTACATTACAACACTAAAATTATAAAACAAAACAATACAGAAATTGAGAAACATATTAGGTACCAGGTATACCATTTATACAATGTGTTGCTGGAAAATCTACTAGTTAGTAAAATAAATATAAATCTCTACAATTTTAGATTTATTATTATTAATATTCTTATAGAACCAAAAATAAAAAATTTTAATTAAAAAACTGAGGTGTGTGTATATGTAAATATAAATTTATCTTTGAAAATTATTAGACTGCAATAATTGATTAGATATACATATATAAATAAATCATGAAAATTATTTCCTCTTATTTATTTAGTTGGTCTTTTGGTGTTTTGATGTGGGAAATTATGACTCTGGGTGGACTTCCCTATGCTACTGTGCCTCCCGAGAGATTATTCACTCTTTTACAGTCAGGGCACAGACTTGAAAAGCCTCAAAATTGTCCTGTGGATATGTAAGAATAAGGCTACTTTTAAATTTTTTATAGTGCACAATTTTATTGTCTTGAAAGCTAAAAAATCCTACCTTTTATGCATAATTTTTTTTACAGCTTTTTAACTTAATTTGTTTTTTAAAAAATGTCGATAATGTAGCAGCTTCTTTTATTTATAGTATTATGGTTTTCTGCTGTAAGGTACCTTCTTTACTTACTGCAATAGGGGACTTTGTATGTTTATCTAATTTGCAAAGTGTATAAAAATTTTGAAATATGTATCAGTGTTAACCTAGTCCATAAAAATCCTGAAAGGTTCTTATAAATTTGGGGTTCTTATAAACCTTTAATTTTTTATCCAAACTTAAAAGCCCTTTTAATTTCCAAGCCAAGGAACCTCACATAACTTTTTGGCTGATTACATATGAACTAAGAAATATGCACCTTCTCTGTTGCAGTTTATATCAAGTCTAATGAAAAGAGTTTGGGGGTTAGTAGGGTAATATTCCTTTGGAGTGTGAGTCCTAGGGAACCTGCAAACTCATCTCCTTTGGTTTCAGTTAGTTACTGCAGTAAGGAAAGTGTGGGTATGGTAAAGCAAGGGGATAGAAATGAGAGATTACTATACTTGTCGTAAGTTTATAGATTGATGATTTTGTTTAGAAAATCTCTTGTAACTACACAATACAATGTAGTTAAAATTTAATAACTCTTTAATACTGCAAGCATCAACATCATAGTCCTTCCTTCTAGTTTTTAAAGAAACATCAAGTGTTTCACAGTGAATTTTGTATGACAGGGTCACATCCATAGGCGTAGAGTGCGTCTAACTTTTTTGGGGGGTGGGTCACGAATTGAATTCAGTTTGGGCCCTCCTCAGTGCATTGACTACCGGACGGTCCTTAAAATATGAAATATTGTGATTTTTTGAAATTAAATAACAATAGAATTAATGTTTGAGTAGTATTCAAAATTTATACAATGAGAAAAATAAATATATCAACAAAATGAGAAAAGAATATAGCATCAAATTTTTGTTACGGATCATATCATTGTTAAAAACTATGTTAAAGCTAAATACATTATCAGAATCTTCAGTTTCACAGTTTGAAAAAGTGGGAAAAAAACGAACTTTCTTAAAAATGTTCTACAATTTTTGGATTTTAACTGAACTTCTATTAACGTTTTAATTTATTTCAAGTTAAGTTGGGGGGGGGGGGGGGATGTGCCCACCTGACGCTACGCCTATGGTCACATTCACATCTTTAGCATGTGCCATGGCTATTTTTGTTGATTTGTGAAGTACAATACCACTAAATGGCTCATAACATTTGAAGTTGTTTTGGAATTTATTAAGAATTTTTGATTTATATTCTCCATTATTAGAAAATTCAATTTACTAGCATCGTATAAAAAATATAGTTTTAATTTAACTTAAAAATACAACAATATAATTTACATAAAGTAAATTACTGTTTAGGAAAGTATTGGTCATAGATAAGCTAGTTTAAATTGCATGAAATTGTCCTGGCTTCCAGAAAATGCATAGACTAAGTAAAAGCTGAATTTTCTATTGCCCACAGAAAATATTGTAAAATTAAACAGAATATTATTTTGTCTGCATACGAAGTGTTAAATATGCCTGAATTTGACATGTCTTGTATGTTTTATGTGTTCTGTATTGCAAATATTAGTATTTAAAATTTTTAAAATAAAAGTTTTTTTTTTAGTCAGAGTAATTGAGCATATTTATTTTTGGTGTTTATTAATGCTATTTATTTTAGGTATTTATTAATGCTAGAGTGTTGGAATGCAACTCCTGACAATCGACCCACTTTTTCAAATCTAGTCAGAGATTTAGGAGCATTGTTAGCTAGTGCATCAGAAGTAGTAAGTCATCTTTTATGTCAAAACATTTGATTAAGTTCTTTGGAATGGAATATTATTTTTCCTTTCATTTATTCCACTCTTTTTTTATATAAATATATATTTTCTTGGTTAAAATATGTATTTTCTCTCATGGATAAAATTTATTACAAGGAAGTGAATTCAAAATTTTCTAGTATTTCTTAATTTTTATCTGGATCTCTTAATTTCTAAGGACAATTAATAAATTAAGAACCAATAATTAATCAGTTTGTGAAATTCTACTAAAAAAGTAATCTTTTTGCGATTAAATTGAAAATCTATACATTCTAAAATATACAATTATTATAAAAAATTAACAATTATAACTATGCTTTAGTGTTAGTATTCTCAAGTAATTTATATATACTACTTGAGTGTATATATATACACTCAAGAGCCAAAACATTATGACCACCTGTCAATAACGAGTTGGCCCACCTTTGGCGTGCAACACAGCTTCAACCCGCCTTGGCATGGATGCCACAAGTCCTTGGTAGATAGCCGGAGACAGAGTGTACCAGATGTTTAAGCAACGGTCACGCAAATCCGAGATATTGCGAATTGGTGGTCTTTGAACTCTGAGCTGCCGTCCCATGACATCCCAAATGTGTTCTATCGGATTGAGATCCGGTGAGTTAGGCGGCCAGGACATTAACTGGAATTCAGCATCATGTTTCTGGAACCACTCCAACACAATTTTAGCCTTGTGACACGGGGCGTTGTCCTGTTGGAACATTCCATTTCCAGCTGGAAAAACAGAGACCATGTAAGGGTGCAACTGGTCCGCAATGATGTTCAGATACCCTGTAGCATTCATGGTCTGCTCTACCACAACCACGGGTCCCAGAGACGCCCAAGAGAACGTCCCCCAAAGCATAATACCGCCGCCACCGGCCTGTGTATGACCTACTGTACATTGAGGGAGCAACAGTTTGCCTGGAAGACGGCGTATCCTGACACGGCCATCGGCGTGATGAATGACAAACCGTGATTCATCTGACCAGGCAACTCTCTCCCACTGATCCATGGACCAGTCACAATGTTCCCGGGCCCAGCGCAGTAGCAGTTGGCGATGACGCTTGGTCAGCAAAGGCACACGAGTGGGACGTTTGCTGCATAGCCCCATATCCAACAGTGTCCGCTGAACAGTGTGCTGCGATACTACTCTACTTGGTCCTGCATTGTATTGGGCTGTCAGCTGAGCCACTGTCTGGCTCCGATTTTGCTTCACCATGCGAGACAGTCTCCAATGAACTTTTTCTTTGATAGCGTGTGGACGTCCAACACCATGTCGTCTACTGCTGATTTCACCGTCATTCATCCACTTTGCATAAGTACTAACAACTGTAGGTCACGAACAACCCACGAGTCGTGCAGTTTCGGAAATACTTGTTCCGAGCCTTCAAGCCATTACAATCTGCCCTCTATCAAAGTCGCTTAGATCCGCAGCCTTTCCCATTACACACAGAAGTAAGTGAAAGAATGATTCTTCAGACTCTCCAGCAGCAGTTAAATACCACTTCCACCTGATCACGTGCCTTCCACGACATCCAGGCGAATTCATTGCAAAATGTAGGGGTAATGTTTTGGCTCTTGAGTGTATATATAATATTTCAAATTCTTCATTATCAAACACTTTATTATTCTGTTAATTTAAATCTTTACAATAAATCTAAGAATTAATTTAAAACTTTTAGAAGTTTCCATATTGTTGTGTGATCAGCAAACTACTTATTGAGCTCATTCTTTTCACAAATGCTGGTCATTTGTGAATTGCTCATAGAGATGGAGAACTATATAAATTAGTTCAAAGCTAGTTGCCATACCTAATTTTTAGGGTGGATTTTAAGAAGCTATGTATATTTATGTTATGTATGTTACCTGCAACTTTTGTAAAAATAATATTTTTAAGAAGTCTACAATAAATTGGGGGAATCTTACAGAAATCCATGCAAGAATTTTTTTCAAATTCCTGTTTTAAGATAATTGAATATGCTTGAATAAGGAAATTATGGTATTCTAATCTTTGTATACGATTGTAAATTTTATATTTAATTCTAGAATGAATTACAATATAAAAAGCACATTTGAATTTTTGAATACTTAAAATTATCATCACCAAATTTTGTGGTATTTTAAAATTGTGAACCAAATGTGATTAGTATTTATTCAAGTTGTATAGAAGTGACATGAAAAGATTAATAGTTATTTGTTGCAAGAAGAATTAGGTGATGGGGATCTAATTTAATAGATATTCTAGCAGTTGTTAAGCTCTAGATAAGAGGGATTATCAGTGCTGCATTTGCCACTGTTTACAGAATTTCCCTATATTCTGTTCATTTTTACACTTGCTATTGTGTAATAGAAAGCCAAAGAGATACACACAATCCAGCTTCATTGCCTATTACATATAAATCCTACCAAAGTCACTTGGCTTAAGTTATTGTAATTCACTAATATATTTCTTTTCAGTAATGTTTCTATGATTTTTATATGAGTTGAAGCTGTTAAGTTTTTTTAATTTCAATAGCATAATTTTCTTAATTCCAGGAATATCTCAGTCTTGGCTTTGACTATGAAGACTCTATGGATGAGTCATCTGAGTTTTCATCTGAAGAAAATTAAATATTACAATTGAATCAAAAGTGTGCTTGTTCTCAGTCACTATGGCTCTCTTTCACGGGTTGTATTTATACCATAGGGCATTACCTATAAAATCCATATGGAATATGCATTTCTGCTATTTTTCTATGGTATTTTTTAATATATGTAATGGTAATGAATGTCTATAAATAAATGCAACTAAATCTCAGTGTACAAGATTTGATTTCAAGTATCAGTGATGGTCAAACAGATTGTTATTTCACTGCAAGCCATAGAACCATGTGGTAACAATTTTAATGGTAGACATTCACGTTTTGATGTGCTAAAGCTACTTGTAAGGTGAACAAATATCCAGTGTTTTTACTCTCATAAATATTCAGTTTCCTCTTCACTCATTTTCGCTTTAAAAAGCCAAGCTTTTAAAAAATTGATTTTTTTTCTTTTTAAATTGGACGTCAATGTTTTAGATATTCTTATTCATGAACTCATTTTTCTGTTCAGTTATTCATTCATTCTTTTTTTTTTAATAGTCATTTTTTTAAAAATTGTAAAATTATAATTCTGTTGGATGTTTTATGTTCTGTGCTATTTAAATCCATTGTAATTAACTACTGCAATAATCATGTGACATGCTGAAACTGCCTTTGTTAGGAAATAGCAATGTTTCCCTAAAGCCTTTGTTTCTTAGTGTCAATTACTGTTCTTTAAACTATTGGACTACAGTAAAGTGTTCAAGTCAAGTAAAATCAAAAGAAATATGTATTTTGATCGTTATTTAAGTAGTTTTTGTTCTACTTAAAAACATTTAAAAAAAATACATATGTTTAGATATCTAAATTTCTTAACTATGACAAACAATTTTGATACCTTCTCAACTTTGATAAAAAAATTTCTTATTTATTAAAAAAATGGGCAGAGTCTTTGTAGACTGTTTTTAAAGCCTGGATTGCTTTCAATTTGTTTTTAAAGCCTGGATTGATTTCAATTTTAGACAACTAAGCAAAGATATATAGCCTTATCCATGCTTTTCACATATCTAGCTGTAGTGCATACTAATATAGTCATTTACCCTTTTTGTAAGCAGACACCACTTGCTTACTTCTCACCAGCATGCTTTACTTTTATATAGAGTATTTTCCAAAAGAAGAACATAAAGCATTATTCTGTCATTTTATAAAATTGATATAGTCACACTAAATAGTCATTTACCCTTTTTGTAAGCAGACACCATTTGCTTACTTCTCACCAGCATGCTTTATCTTTTACATAGAGTATTTTCCGAAAGAAAAACATAAAGCATTATTCTGTCATTTTATAAAATTGATATAGTCACGCTAATATAGCCATTTACCCTTTTTGTAGGCAGACATCACTTGCTTAATTACTCACCAGCGTGCTTTATCTTTTATATAAAGTATTTTCCGAAAGAAAAACATAAAGCATTATTCTGTCATTTTATAAAATTGATATAGTCACGCTAATATAGTCATTTACCCTTTTTGTAGGCAGACATCACTTGCTTACTTACTCACCAGCATGCTTTATCTTTTATATAGAGTATTTTCCGAAAGAAAAACATAAAGCATTATTCTGTCATTTTATAAAATTGACATAGTCACACTAATACAGTCATTTACCCTTTTTGTAAGCAGACACCACTTGCTTACTTCTCACCAGCATGCTTTATCTTTTGTGTAGAGTATTTTCTGAAAGAACAACATAAAGCATTATTCTGTCATTTTATAAAAAATTGTATGATCTGTTGTCTGTTTTCTTATGTGTTCATCATATTTGGGCTGTAAATAATTGTAAAAATCAATATAAATGTTCAAATCCTTATATATTTGAAAATTAGTGTGTTTTCTACAGTTATTTTTTAGTATTAACCAAATTTTATTTATTACTTAACCTGTTTATATTTTTATTTTAGTGGTATTTTATCCAAGACTTAATTGCATAACTATTTTTGAGGGAACATTTATCTAAAATGGAATAGCTACAATTAGTTCTTTGCTTCAAATTCCATTTCTAAAATTTAATGTAAATGTGTGTGTGAGGGGGGGGGGGAGACCTAAACAGAAAGCTTCTGGATAATCACTAAGAAGCATTACTAGAGAAATTTCATAAACCTGCATGTATATATTTCTATATATATATGTGCTTATTATATATACACTTATATTAATATGTACATATATACAAGGATATTTATCCGTTCATTTTGTATCGCTAATTACAAAATACTTGGGGTGGGGGAAAAGAGAACAATTTGTATTGACTTTACTTTTTTCAGATATTTTTAAGGCATTTAGTGGTTTTCAAGTGTATATAAAGTTTTGTATGTAAGCATTGTGCCATTTATTGATATAGACTAATAATTTGTTAATATATATATATATATATATATATATATATATATATATATATATATATATATATATATATATATATATATAATGTGCAAAAACAGTTGCTTAATGTAAAAAATTAACCTACATTCAAATTTATGCTGTGTGTAGGCTGTCAGACATGCTCTCATAAAGGGCATTTATTTTCACATCAGATTTTTCACCAAAGCTTTATATCATATTTTATAAAAATATTCATCATTTAATTGAATTTCAAATTAATAACGAGCTGATCTCCAGTCAAAAGACCAAAATATTTTTGTACTATATACTGTGATATTAAAGTGTATGCATAAGATACATTTGTAATTTAAAAATTGCTAAGCAGATTAATTATCATAAGTTATTAAAAATGAAGATTTGACCATTAAAAGTCAATCGAAATTTTTTGCAGCTGTATTTAAACATAAGTTTGTCTTTATTATTATAAGTATATTTAAGTATTCTTAATCCTATTTGAAGTGCCAACTTCACTTATTTTGAGGCATACAGTTTATTTCTTATGCAGTAAGGTAAAATAAATGTTATTACTGTAATGATTTTTTTTTTCTTGAGTTTGTTAACATATTTTGCCAAGTCATTATTATTTATTTTTTTTGTCATTAATCACAAGTCTATAGTTATAATCTTATAGCTTTGTATTTTTGCATCATTTCTCATTCATTTGTATATTATGCTTATTATTTTTGTCTTTATGATTTATACTAAGAAAAGGCCATTTATTAAGGCATAATAATACAATCAAATTATGCAAGTAAGCATGTACATAGCATTTATTATCTTAATGTGACATTTTCATTAACATAATTTCATGGATTGTGTATGTATACATATATATTGTTAATTGTTATAATTTTTGTTTGTCTGTCCTTTGATCTGTGCACTATTCACTCAAATTAAGTACAGCAATCAGTTTCTGACATTGTCAAATTAATAAAAATCAAGTGATTGGATTTTAAATAATTTTCCCATTCCTTCATTCAGGTGTTTTATAAGAATGAAGTATAGTTATTGTTGAGATTTTACAAACATATGCATACTTATTGCATAACAAGATACAAAAACGTACAAAGATATCCCTATCTTACTAGCCCGAATATAAGTTGTAACTAAAAAAAGGAAACTGCTAACTTTTAGGTTTCACCTACAGTTATGATAATGTGTTGCAGGTAGTTATTAAACGATCACTGTATCATTAGTAAGTAATTATGTAATAAACAATATATCATATGTGTTGAAATGGACAGTGGCACAGGAACTAATCTAGAGAAATAGCACCACTATACTTATTTAATAAAATTACATTTAAGTTAATAAATTGCTTTGTTTTATGAATTTTACTCAGGAACAAAGAGTGTTTATGTTTATTATTTTATTATTATTCTGAGTTTTATGAAATCTGACAATCAATAATTTTATTTTGTGCCATATAATAATTACATGTGGCACATATTTAAAGTCATAAACTCCCTATATCAAATGTTGCATTTAAAACTTTTTTTCTAATGTGCTAATTTTCCTTAAAGAAAGTAATTTGTTTTTGCTTGTTGCTTTTACCTACATTTTGCTTTTCTAGTCATTGAAATGAAATTTTTTTCAGTCTGTACTGTATGATTGAAAATTGAAGCATTAATTTTGAAAATGATATTAAGAAATTCATGAGGGTATATATTAAGTAATTAGGACACTGTATATTTAATGTAGTTATTTATATCCATTATTTAAACCAGTGGTTTCCAACTGGTGGTCCACGAGAGCCTCGGGAGTGGTCCGTCACCACATATAAAAAAGTTGTCAAAATAAATGGGGATTTTGAAATCAATGTTCATTGAACTAGATGGACCGAATATATCCGATGACTATCAGGTGTTGAATTAAAATTTCTTAAAAGTCTAACACAATTATTTTATTATTAGAATATGATAGGTTAGAATGTGAGTACGTCAATCCTGTATCCCTTTTGCCTGATATATATTCTATAACCCCCAGGAAGGTTCCCCCCTTTCAAGTCGGGGGGTGGTCCGCACATCATTCAATTTCTGCCTTAGTGGTCCGCAGACTTCTATGGATTGGGAATCACTGATTTAAAACAAATTCAATATTAGTTATTTGTCTCAAAATACTATGTTTAATTATATTCTGTGTACTTCTATTGACTATTGCAATTATTACTGTTTTAAACTTCCTGGCATTTTAGCCAGAGTTTTTGAGGAAATCATTCATAAAATATAATTAAGCTGTAAAGTAGAAAACTTTAGCTTTTGCGGTTTTTGTATTTCATTTACATTACTTATAGAATTTGAATGAAATTGAGAAAAAGGTCTAGCTAAATTTGATGGTATTTTAAACCAAACTTCATTAAATGGTTTCCCAAAAATTTGTACATGGGTGTTAAAAATTGTTGTATTTAACATTTTAAAAAGAAGGCTTAAATAGGTGCATTTCACCTAATTGTTTTCTAGAAATTTACTCTGGTGTAGCTCTACCCTGAAGAACAGTGCCCAAATCAACACGTGTAAAATTCACATTTAGACATTTTTTAAAATCGGGAGGTTATGCCAGAATCTAGCAAAAGCAATTTCAAATTTATGCCCATTTCAATCCAATATTCATCTAAAAACTTACATATTAAAGAGAATAAACGAGCAAAAATTATTAGCATATTTCCTTAGCTAGAATTTTTATTGCTAATTCTTTTACCATGAAAGTCAGTGTATTTAAGATTTATGAACTTACTGTGTTTTGTTATATTGATATGAGTTAGGAATAAAAAGTTCATCTGAACTAGTCATGACTTTTCCCTCGCATTATTCTAAATATTTTCATAAAATTAACCTAAATAATTGTGTTCATATGTTTGTTTAAATGTATGTGAATAACAGCCATTAAAATTTTTGATGTAATGTTTTCATTTATACCAAAGAGATAAAAAAAAATTTTTATTAAATGCGTTATATATTCATGTATATAATTTTTTTTTCTTAGTTTATTGAAAATTTTCTCATATATTCTGAAAGTACAAATTTATGATAGTTATTGTATTTCTTTTATAAAAATTTTTTGTTACTTTGTTACTTTTTTCTTTTACCATTTGAGCTACTTATGGATGAAATTTTAAATCACAATTTTGTGCATCTAATTAACTAAATTTTTGTTTCATAAAAATTTTTAAAAATCAAAATATTTGAGTGTTTTTAATTTGTAGAATTGTTTAAAGGAACTTTTGACTTTTTTTGTGTTAATTAGTTTTTGATAATGTTTAATTGTGGCAAATAAACTAGCCTTTTATTAATAGCTTTAACATTCAGATATTTTAAACTTTTTCTAATGCTTGATGTATGTTCAAAGTTTAATTATGTTTCACTTTTCAGATTAGAAGATAATTTTTTTTTCTTTTTAAAATATGAAACATAGATATTACTAACCAAGGTTTATTTTAATAACTATTATATTACCAAGAAAAAGAAAATAGTTGTTATATAGAAAAAAAGTGTAATAAAATATTTTTGCATGCTGAAAAATATAGAGCAGCTATTTGTGTACTATGTCTTTCAAAACAAAGTACACTTGTATTTTATTTGGTTTCCTGTTGTTATTGTTATGTCATATTTATGGAGCACTTATAGCTCCTACATACATCCATAATAATAAACAATCACCTTTAAAAATAAAATATTTTGTTTTTCCCAGAGGGTTACATAAGGCAGGCTGTTCACTCATAAAAGGACACTATAGCTGAATCACAATGTTAATAATTTTAATGTAAAGGGCATTTTCTAATTTTGTTATTTTTGCTTAGATCATTAAGTAATAACAGTTAAATTTTATTTAATATTGAAAAAGAGAAGCTTACTTAGACTTATTTTTTAAATTTTAAATCCTGGTTTTGTTTATTAGTTAAAATATAAGTTCTAGTGACTAAATTATCAGTTTTAAAAAAGATGTGGCCACTTAAATTTTTTTCCAATTAGAAAGAATCTAGGCACATTAAACTAGTCAAGCTGGTTGAGCAGCTTTAAGGTACCAGACTCAAGGCACGTTTAACCGTTTTACACAATGAAGCAGGTGCTGAGCCTCATTAAAACTAAAACATTTTGTATTTTGAAAAAAAGCAGTGTAAATAAAACTTAAGCCTTTAATAAATAAAATCTGGATTTTGTTTAAATCTCTTGTAGTTTGAAAAGTTAAAGGAGATTATGAAAATAATTTGATCCTTAAATATTTCTTTTACAGTTGAATGTGTTTCTTAATATTAACCAGAAGCCTGTTGGAATTAACAATAACAATTAAATAACCTTCAATAATGCCACTTTAACTATCACACAAATAATCTTAACATTTAATGCTTGCTTTTTTAAGTGATGAAAAGTTGTCGATACTCATTATAAAGTAATGTGTATTTTGAAAAAAATATTTTACTGGTATGTGTGTGTTATAGTATGCAGAAATGAAGTTCTTCTAAACTCATATATTTTATATTCATAAACATAAAATAATTATTACATATACATGTTTGTACCTGTCAGATAGCATTAATATTTGAAATAAAGTTCAATACATTAATTTAAACTTACATTGTTGCTATATTCTTTGCATTATAAGTGTTTAAAGTTGTAGCTCTGTGTATATATATATATACACTGGTGTAAGAAATTAAGAGAATTTGCAGATTTGGTCGATTATCTCTAGAACTACTGTACCGAATTTAATGAAATTTGATATGTACATACATTGATACAATACAAAACAAATAACCATTCAATAATTGTAATACACATGCATGATCGTGCATAACACTCGTTGGAGTCGGAAGGTATGAAACAGCGGTTGCAGAATAAACAAAAAAATGGGTTAATAGGGGGTATGGTCCCCTCTTACAGATATACAGGTCTTGCAGCATGATTTCATACTTGAAATAAGGCAGTTTATCATTTCCTGTGGCAATTGGTCCCACTCGTTCAGCAACGCTGTTTTCATTCCCTGGATGGTTCTCGGAGGGGGGTTACGAGTTGCAATTGCCCTCCCCAGAGCGTCCCAGACATGCTCTATAGGGTTAAGGTCTGGAGATCTGGCTGGCCAATCCATCCGGCGAATATCCTCACTCTCTAGAAATTCGTCGACCAGAAGAGCTCTATGTGGCCTCGCGTTATCGTCCATTAAAATGAAATCGAGGGCCAACTGCACCCCTGAAAAGGCCAACATAGGGCTCCAAGACCTCATCCCTATACCTCACACCAGTCACAGTGCCTCTTTCAAAGACATGGAGAGGTGTGCGGCCATCCAACATGATGCCTGCCCAGACCATTAAACCTCCTCCGCCATAATGATCGATTTCGCGGGACATTGGAGGGTAGGTAGCGGGTTCCTGGTTCTCTCCATATGAACGTACGGCGAGAATCGGTGTTTAGGCTGAACCGGGACTCATCAGTGAAGAGAACGTTCGCCCATTGATCCATACTCCAATCTCTATGCTCTCTGCACCATCATAAACGGATTTTCCTGTTTGTAGAAGTGAGCGGGACGCAAACAGCAGGTCTTCTTGCAAACAACCCTCTCTCATGAAGTCTTTTGGAAACAGTCACCCTTGATACACGGGTTCCTGTGGCTGCATACAAGTCACAAGAGAGTTCAGAAGCTGTAGCACTCCTGTTACGCCTCGCTATAATTGACAAATGGCGATCTTCTCTGGCTGTCGTGGCTCTTGGACGACCTTGCCCAGGCTTTCTCTCGATGAATCCTGTATCCTGGAACTGTTTCCATAAGTTACACACGACGCTGGGCGTTAAATTGAACTCTCTACAAATTTGGACTTTAGATTGGCCTGCTTCTAGCCTCCCCACAATTGGCCACCTCATTCCATCATCTAAACGTTGGTGGTTACTCATTTTTACTGTTACAATTTGAAATTAACCGATTGCTGCAAAATAACACCATCTATTAACCCATTTTTTTTTGTTTATTCTTTAACCGCTGTTTCATACCTTCAGACTCCAACGAGTGTTACGCATGATCATGCGTGTATATTACAATTATTGAATGGTTATTTGTTTTGTATTGTGTCAATGTATGTACATATCAAATTTCATTAAAATCAGTACAGTAGTTCTAGAGATAATCAACCAAGTCTGCAAATTCTCTTAATTTCTTACACCAGTGTATATATATATATATATATGTATTCATCTGTGAACTCATTTATTTCAAAAAATTTATTGATACTTCAAAAAAGATTATTACTTTAAGGAAATCTTTCAAAGATAACTGACAGCGTTCCTCCTTTATTCACTCCATCAACAAATGGAGCTATCACAGCAAAAATAAAAATTTTACATGGATGAAAATTAATGCAGTACAAAAAAGACATTCTTAATTCAAATTTAAAATAATAAAAGTATATTCTTTTAAATTTAACTTTATTTCCCATTATATTCCTTTTATTCCCACTGTAACTCTAGAATCTGTGGGTTCGAGTTCCACTCTAGGCATGGACGTTTGTAGCCATTTGGAATCGGCTTTAAGCAGTATGTCCCAGTATAATGATACCTTGTGTAGCAAAAATTGACCGTAGAACTCCAAACCAAACCAAACCAAACTCACTCCAACTCTTATTTTCATAACGTTTCCCAGTTTAATGCTGTCTCTCTCCCATGCTATTTTTCTGCTTTTTAGCTAGTGGCCCGTTTGGATCTCGGTAGACTTCACTCATTTCTATTTATGTTATCACAGACTCTTTAAAATTACAACCCACTTTAGAAAGCTTGAAAAGTGTAAACAATTAACTTTACTCAAGCAAAATCTCTTACTGAAATGAAGAGAAATCGTGAGAATTCTATTTAATAACCTGAGAGGTGAAGAGGAATGGTAAATGATCCTGCTAAAAGACACGATTTGGATTTTCTGAGCATTCACACAATGCTAGGGTGTTTAATGTGATAATATTGAAATTTTGGGCACAGTGGCCTGGTTGTCAAAGACGTCGAGCCAGTGATCTGAGGGTTGCGGGTTCGAGGCCAGTCACTAACAAAATTCACCGCTGTGTTCACTAATGGTGGCTGAGGCACGTAAAATAGGGTATGGCTGCAATGTTCCCCAAGTTCTCAAAGTTAGCTCTGGAGGTGCGGGGTGAAGTGTTCCGGCCTCGTCACTTGACTCGGTTCAAAATTACGGGACCGGCCCATAGGGGAGTAATGCTGATCCACCTATACAGTGCTCCCAGGAAAGTGGCCAGCAATACCGTGGTGTCATATGACGGTAAGAATAATGTCCAAGTAACCGTCTGCCGCATTGGAGAAGATATTGAAATATTTTTACACATATTGCTCACTCCTTTCAATAACGTCATTTCTCAAAAATTGGCAATTTTTAGTTATGCCTGTTTTCAGAATGACCTGAAAGTATATCCCTGCAAGATCGTCATATCTCACCGCTTAATATTAAGCTGCTAGAGAGCAGAATTAATATTTATTTTTAATACATTTTATTCTACTTTTAAAATTTAAAATCACTCTCCTGAAGAGTCACGTTTTTTGAGTTATGACGTTGTTGGAAGGACTGAGCAATGATGTTCTTAAATTCAAGAAAGTGACCAAAAGCTACGTAAATATACACTTCCTAATTTAAAATGTTATGATACATGTTTGATTTTAAAGATTAAAATAAAAATACTACTCATATTAAGTTTAAAAAAATTTTTAAACTGAAAACAATTTTTAAGAGTATAAATAAGAAACATGCCTGCACATTAAAAAAAAATAAAATAAATTTCATGCTCCATATAACTTAGAAAATAATTCCTTTTAAAACTGTTTATATAGTCTATAGTTACTGAAAGGTAGCAGTATTATCTTATAAATATTGCATGTTCAGATTAACAATGTACTGAAATGCTTGACATTATCTTATGTAAGGTTTTGATCCCATATCTCTATCAACAGTATAAATATGAGCTTTTTAAAAATTTTACGTATACACTATAAGTTTGTAAACAATTTAAAAATGCATTTGCTTCTAAATGGCATTATTTAAAAAAATATAATCTTCAGCTACATGCTGCAACTTATTCACAGTCACAGAATAAAAATGAATAAATAGGTGAAAATGAGAATAATCATAAATCTATGCTGAAGAAAAATAATTCATTGCATGTACCAGTTTAACCCTTATACTGCAAAAGATGACTACGGTGATTCCAGACAACAAACCATTAATGATTATATTAGACTCCATTGCACCGGATGGGGCCTGATATAGTAGCTAAGGCCCTCCGGGTTATACCTCCACTGGTGGTTGCAGACTGCAGCAGGTGACTACCCCCCATGCACTAACCCTTCCAAGCATCCACGTGCCCCCACCCCAGAACCACGGGAGCAGATTATATTAGACTCTTTTCACCACATAAGAAGCAATTATTTCTTCTCATCTTTTGAGATATATTCCCCTCCCCTCAAATAAGATAAGCATTATGGCATGAAAATTATTAAAAATAAAGAATTATGTTTCACTAAATAACTACACAAGCATGTTCATAAAAAAAAGTTATTCTATTTTATAAACAAATGAATACGTAATGAGTAGAATCATAGGTGAGTGTTTAATTTATTAAATTTAAAGATTATATGAATTTTTATATTTAGAACCCAAATAAAAATGGAAGAGCATACTTGAATATTTTCAGATTTAGCAAATTCGACTATGGGTATAACAGCTTTTGTTTTTATTTGCACACCAGCATCAATTTTTTCCTAAGCTGTTAGCAAATATTCTGTAAAGCATGAAAACTGCTATAAAAATTCAATATCATTCTGTAGTGCATTTTTAAGACCTGCCAGCTGTTTCTATTTTTCATACTTATATGAAATTTCAACCTTTGCTTCAAAACTGAATCAGTAACTATTGTTTTAGACTTCTTAAGTTTCCTATTATTTTCAGACTAATCTAGCAAATAGCAATTTATATATATCATTAAACACAAAAGGTTAAAATTTTAAGTTGATATTTTACATATTTATTTTACAACATTTTCTAAAAAATAACTTTACTTCAGACATTATCAACAAAAATTATGTATTTCTACCACATGTAGTTAGTATTCTAAATTTAAAACAACTTGAGATACTCATTACAGCTTAGACATGAAATTAATTCCTGTCTTGAACCGAGGTACTGATTATGAAACCATTGACAGGATTCGTTTATTTTAAATTTTTTTCTTTATATTTGATTGGCTCTAAAGGTTATGAAATCATAATCTTTTAATCAGTTTGCATTCTATATTTTTCTGTTAACAGCATCCAGCCTTTTAGCATTTTAAAGATACATCTAAAAATACCAGAAAATAATGTTGTAAGTTGAGGTTTATAGGGAACACTTACATTTTAGCCAAACACTTTGCTAATAGATGGGAAAAAAATATTTTTGCAACTGAGACATCTGTTACACATTTTATGCTTCTAATTTTGACCTCTAGAGGTTGGCAAGTTGACTCAATCAAAAGTGGTAACTGATATAACTATTGCATGAAGATATAAATATATATCTTTATTAACATTCATTACTCTTTTCCATCAATGAATGTCAATGAGGAAAACTAAACATGTATCATGGATTAATATGAATACTTGAAGAATGATTAACAGATTTCATTAAGATGAATTATGCTTCTAATGCTGGAGTGATTTGGTAAGTTTCACATTCACGAAGGATTCCATGTAAATTTTCATACAAAGGATGGTCAGAGCCATGTGTTACTTTTAAAATTTCTTCTGCCTGGAATGAGAATTGTGGAAATTAAATAAGCATTAAGAAAGGTAGAAAGATTTGTTAAGTAAGGCAGAAAGTACATTTTATAATAATGATAAAAAAAGGCGACTAACAGAGAGAAAAATATGTGTGACCTGGCAACAAATATAGTGTGATAGCTGAATCATTCTGCTTGAAAGACACTTTTGCACCACATGATATTGACGCATGTTTTTGTGATGCAACAAGAGTTCCCCCCCCCCCCCAAAAAAAAAGCAAAAAAAAATATACATATATTACATTTCTTTCAATTTTAAAAATTTAATTATAAATTTTTTTCTCTTAAGTCCTTGATAAATGTAAAATTTCTTTAATATAGGATAGGATTCCAAAATTACTTTTCACCAAAAGTAGATAAAATTCATAAATAACTTACCTGGAGCAAATTTATTTTGGCAGATTCAGTAAGTCCCTGAAATTTTTGTATCTTTCCAATTTTAAACAAGTGAATACCAACAGCAGGATGAAAAGTTCCATAAAAAAGCCTAAAAAGAATACAAGAAAGATAAATAGCTATAAAAAAAGCAAACAGCTAAAGAGGAGATTGTCATTTATAGAGCACATGAAACTGAAACATAAAATACATGAAACGGTACAAAAAATTAAAGTATAAAAAACAAGCTTAAAGTTTTATATATGAATGGTGGAATATTCTCCGTGTTTACTTTAACTACACTTATTTGTGAGTAATATAAATTCCACTTTTACTTTGTGCATTTTCTAGGAATTGAAACAGCTTCAAGAGCTTAAAACTAGATTATTTATGTGTGACACATTCCTGAAAAGTTTACTCTATTTAAATTATTTTGTTTTCAAGTTGAATTTTAAAACTGTTTTTTTAATGATGATGTCAATAACTGAAATTGCTGAAAATGGTGAGTATAAATAAAAAAATCCTATTATTAAAATCCAGTGACATCTTCAAGTGTTACATGTCTTTTAATGGTGTCTAGTCAACACCATCTCTCAGCGGGAAGCCGGCTCTCATGTGACCTCAAAATGCGTGACGTATATTTCCGGAGGCTGGTGGATGGTGCTATTTTCGTAACCCTAACATTGAGATGATTGCACATGCTTATTTCGGTGAGAATATAAATATATTTTTCTGTGTATATTATGGAAAAATAATTTTAAGATGCCCTATAAGTGCTCTGTAGTATCCTGTAGGGGCAATTATGATGGAGGACCTAAAGTTTCGCTATTCAGATTTCCCAAAGATGAAGATCTAAAAAAGTGGATATATAATATACCCAGAGAAAATTTCCAAGTAACAAAAAATTCTAGGGTAAGTTGAGATTTTATATTTATTTATATAAGTATTTGCTAATTAAATTAATATTTAGAATTGTAATTTGTATGCACTATTTAGATTTTTATATCCTTTAGAAAGTATAAAATACATGGCACAAATATCAATTCCAAATCTACATAGTTGAAAAATAAAAATGTATTTTCATTTCCAGTATAATATTTTCCATTTTATTTATTAAAAGAAATTGGAAAGAAAATTGTAATGATAATTTTTTTAACATTTTAATCCAAATTAAACATTTTTTTACTACTGCATGATAAATCAGTTACACATGATTGCTGCATAGTAAATATTCAATGGTGAAAAATTGTAAAATATATTTAATAGGAAAATGGACAATGTTCTTATTGCCAGATATCAATAGGCAACAAAAAATCCATGTCTAAATGTTAAAAGATGGATTCAAAAACATTCCACATTAAAAAAGATTCTAAAAATGAACTTGTAAATCATACAAATGGATCTATTGAATTCCTTATCAAATTGTGTTTTGAGTAATCTTTATAAAATATTGTGCATTTTATACATTATAAAGAAATAAAGAACAAATATTCTTAAAATTTTTGTGATCATAATTGAAAAGAATGTATTTAGTATAATTAATATTTAAATTTAAATACTAATAGGTATTTTTCATGTATAATCTTAATAGCCTTAAAATAGAATTTTTTAAAATTCTATTAATAATGTTATATGTGTACACTCAGTTCTTAAATATGTAAATGTTGTTCCAACTGGGTGAAATTTCTTTATTTTATGTCTATTGAGAGTAAAGATATAATCAAAATTTCAAAACCTGATCAAAATATTGTTTAATCAGTATCTATATGTCAAGTAAATATTACAACAATAGCAACTATTGGACCCTTTTTTTATTTTGAATATCTCATTAAATAAAAAGCTTATTTAAGAAACATTTTGAATTTCAATTGCTATTAATCAATATTTTGAACTGGCTTTGATATTTAGATTATATTTCTACTCTCTCGGAAGATATAAAATAAAACGATTTCACTCTTTGCAACTGAGTGTATATATATTTTCAAGAATTATTAATTTTTGTAGGTATGTGAACTCCATTTTATACCTGAATTCATTCAAAGAACCACTGGAGTATTTAATGAGAAAACTGGTGAGAATGTAGTAATAGATTTGCCTTATCCCCGGCTTGTGAAGGAAGCAGTTCCAACAATTTTTGAAGGTTGCTCAAAATATTTGTCTTCCTCACCAACATTACAAGAATCTCTATGTTAAAAAAAGGTTAGATTGGATAATAAACATTTGGCTATTTCAATTGCAGAAAGCCTAAAGACTCAAAAAGAGCATGAAAAGAAATATGTTTTCAAATTGTAAAGGTTTATTAAAATGTTTAAATTGTATAAAAGTACCTGAATTTTAGGTAAAAATTATAGATGAACGTATGATGTTTAGATGAAAAAGATAGTTTAGAATTTTTTTAAATAACTGTAAATAATGATGATCTTAAAAATCTTAAAAATATTGAAATTGTATTGACTTATATTTCAGGTTATTGTTGTGCTCATGCATGTTTGAAAAAAGTTAAATGTCAATTTTGTAAAAATTTAGTATATGATGATATTATAGATCTATTAGCTCCATCAGATTCGTAAGATTTCATTTTAATTCGTAACATGGATCTTGGAGGATTAAATTATCCTTGTGAAGAAAGTATTATTATTATCAAATATACTTATGTTGTAGTAACAAAATTATTGAGTAACGAATTTGAAAAAAACTTTATTCAAGCTCATAATCATAGATCCCTTGTACATAATATAGTTTTACGTATTCTAAATTCTTCTGAAGTGTATCTACCATTTGATGTATGTCATAACAATCGTAAGGCTATGGATATAATAACTTATATTATTAAACCTGCTATCAATATCTTTTAAAAAAATTATTGCAAAAAAAATAAATGATTCAATTGTTCTATCTTCTCAAAATAAAAAAAAATAAAAATACAAAAATTAAAAAAACTAGTTAAACTATATGTAATATTGATTTTTTTTACAATTTTTTTAAATATTTTACTGCAATATATGGTGTTAAAAGTTAAAAATTAATGAATAGCATCATGCACAAATCAAGCTATAATGCATTTAATGACAATAAAAATTATTATTACCAAATGACGATAATATATAATTCATTAGCTATTTAATATTTTACTGTCAAACATATATAACTTAACTTTTCTGGATTGCTTTTCAGTTAAGTTTTCAATTACAGGCAGAGGAAGTAAATAAATGTTTATGGACATTATCTTTTATAACTTTCCATTTCAATATGATACATAATGATGATAATGGTGCAATTTTTGTTTAGTTGAGAGATATTTACTAATCTGGTTAAAAAAGGCAAATCTATCAACTTTTATTTATTTATACAGACAACATATTTTGATGTTAATTTGTTGTACATTTATAAATTTATTTAAATTCGGTTATTATAAATTTTAACCTATTGTGAATGTGATTTGGATATTATAAGAACATAAAATATATTAAATATTCTATTAAATCTAAATTTTTCACATGTTAAATCCTTTTTTGATGCTAATGATGTTAAATTTTGATACATGGCTATTATTCAAATACAATTTGTGATTCTTGAATGGTTATAAGAAATGACAATTTAAATTCACAAGAAAAAATTCTTAATATAGTATGTTTATTTTCAATGATTCTCTCTAGTTGTATGCAAACATCTAAATATTTTGCAAATTATATTTTCTTATAGCCTGAAAAACATTGCAAATTAATGATATATAAAAATGTGTTTTCAATAAAATTTTATGCATGATGACTATGTATTATTTATTCTAAATATATATTTTTATAAGATATACATATTACAACTTTTTAAAGAAAAATCTTAAAAGTGCAAATTTAAAATATTGGAAATTTTATGTGTAACTCTTAATGTAGTCTTTAATTAATATAATGACTTCAAGCTTTCGATTTATAATTTAACTTGTAAGGAATTTCTAAGAAGCTGCAAACTGATAAATCCTCATTCAATTTATCTATGTATATCTACCTTTTA
This sequence comes from Dolomedes plantarius, assembly GCA_907164885.2. Classification (NCBI taxonomy): domain Eukaryota; kingdom Metazoa; phylum Arthropoda; class Arachnida; order Araneae; family Dolomedidae; genus Dolomedes; species Dolomedes plantarius. The sequence continues at coordinate 138,014,711 of OU015498.1, forward strand.
AATATTTTAATGCTTAGAAAATTTTTGATTAAGCAAAAAATAAATTTCGAGTGCTCTATATGAACATCTAAAAAAGCGCTTGACATACGAAATTTTTTCAGCCTCCATCAGTGACGTCACAGAAGCGCGAATGGGCTTTCCGCTGAGAGAAGGTGTTGGTCTAGTGCACTTCACAAAATTGCCAAGATTAGTCTGTGGCACATGAGCTAAGATGTGAAAAATACCCTATTAAAATCCAGTGACATCTTCAAGTACATGACTTTTAATGGTGTCTAGTGCACTTCACAAAATTGCCAAGATTAGTCTGTGGCACATAAGCTAAGATGTGAAAAATACCCTGCTCATAAGACAGATGCAAAAACAACTTGAAATTTAAAAGTTTCATCAAAATTCTAACAGATAGTAAACCTGTATGATGGCAGTTACAGCTTTCTCTTTCATGCTTATAGATTGCACCAGGGTTGCATTTGTACTTTTGGAGTTCTTGGGCACATCATCATAATATAGTGTCATTATGTCATAATCATTATGAGGACTCAAAAGGACAAGTCTATTTCAGTTAATCAAAGGGAGAGTTTTTTAAGCTTATTGAGAATAAAAGTTGGCATTTGCATGATAATTCATTTTATTCAAAACCCTCTTGAATTGTTTCATTACTTCTTTATCCCTTTCTAATGTTTTCCACATTATTTTGATGTTCTTCATTTTGATACCAATGTTCTGCTTTCATTCAACTGATGTTTAAGGTAAAATTTCAGTTCTATGAAATTCCTCACTTCCTTTAATTTTCAGAAGAATGTTAGAAAGACAAAATTGCCCTATTCAGTTCTCCTTATCTCTTAAAACATTTTTTTTAATTAGCTCCAGCTTTAAATTTCTTGGCATCATTATATGTATTATACTATCAAAAGCAAATTACATATTTATTATATCCCAAATAAACATAAAAATAAATAAAATAAATCGATTAAAAGCTAAAAAATTACAAAAATAGAAAGAGTAGTATCTTAGTTTTGTTAAAATAAATGAGTATCAGTAAAATGAGAATAATAAATTCATTGCACAATATATTTTTAGCGACTGTTACAACTATTTTGACTAAATAATTAGGTATATACACTGGTATACTGCTTTACAAATACTAACCAAACAACTGTAACTAAACTATAAGTTGTTATGTATCATATGAATGACACTCAATGACTTAATTTTGATCAATGATGGCGATGTGACATATCCTTAGAATAAAAAAGTAAAGGATAGCAATAAGCTAAAAAATCATTCCAGAATTCTAATTCTATCCTCACTCTTCAACAGTAGTAGTGTGAAATATGTAGATATAGGGAGGGAAGCTATTAGCCCAATAGTTATTTTATTTATTTATTTATTTATTTTTGTCTTGTTGAGGTATACCTAAATTTTAAGCAGTACCAGTGTTTGTTAGTTTTACATTCAAAGGAAAGAACAATGTATTTCAATTGGAGCCACAAGGCTTAAAAATTTTTTCAGTGGCCTCTAGTTTTATATTATGAATTTAATATTTAAAAATAAGTTTTTCATTTTGTAACTATAACTAGTTTTTTTTTATATTGTTGCTTGTGAGGAGTAAGTTTTAAAATGTGGCCAAGAGAGTGAGGCCTGAGTTTGCACCTAATGTACTTTATGGTAAATGCAATCCTGGTCTGGACAAACTTGAAGATAGAAGTCTTGATTTGAAACTTAGATGAATGACTAATTCAAATTTAGCAATGCATTAGAACAGAGAGTTATAACATGTAAGAACTAGAGTACAAATGTAACTATTTCACACTTCAAAAACACTCATTTAATCATTACTTGTAAGGTTCAATAAGCTCCTTTCCCAGTGCTATAGCATCAGCCCATTGGTTGTTTGCAATACAAGCATCAAATGTAAGCTCCAAAAGTTTTAATCGCAATATGTGAGTTTCTGCAAGTACTCCATTCTGCCTTTCCAATTCTTTCAAACAAGCTTCAGAGACTGCTGCTGCACTAGCTAAGTAATTAAAATAAAATTGAAATGAAAGTGAAATGTAAAATTTTATAATTGATAAATTATACAATTGTTTATAAAGGTAGTTATTAGAGCTGAAATTTTAACAAAACAAAAAAAAAATTTATTTTTTCATATCAATTGTTTTAATAGTTTACAGTTGTGTTACATCACAAGAACATGCATCTGCATTTAGTCAGAGAAAATTGAACTTTATTACATAATTATCACATGTGCGACAAAATTGGAAGATCCTATATTAATAATTTTTTTTGAGTAAACCTCATTCTTCAGCATGTTGAAAATCAAATACATAAATACAAAGCTTTTGCTTTGTCTATCATCTTTACTAGATTTAATGCTCACAAAGAAATTAAGTATTTAAAGCAGTTTTCAGGACTCTGATCTGCCCTTTTATCACCATTTTCTTTTCTTTTGTGTTTTGGCATCATTAATCTATTTTCATTAATTTTAAGGAAAATTTAATTTCTATCTCTGAAGTTTTTTTTTTAAATCAGAAAACCACTAACCTCAATATATTATATTTTGAACTAAAATCTATTAATAAATGCAAAAAAAAGTTGTTTCTTTAGAAGTATAAATCAGGTGTCTATGTTTAAATAAGCACTTTTTAAAAGCTTGAACATTTTTAAAAGAAAAAATGGCATTTTTAATTGCCTTTCACAGTACTGATCCTGCTGTACAGATCCTGCTTTTGCATCAACTTTTTACTATTTGTTGGAGCAAATATCAAGGAAGATCACTAAAAAAAACTGTTAAAAAACCATACATTTTATGTGTTTCTTTTATTTGTAAAAACAGCATTAACATTTTAATATAACCAAAACTTTTAAAAATGAAGTACCTTGATGAATCAAATATAGTCTTGTTATTATTAGCTAAGAATGTTTTCTTAAACATTTCATGGTTGAAATATTTTAGTTATGTGTTATAAACTATAATTAAGAAAATGCATTATCATGAAATTGCTATCAAAAATGTTAAAAATATATTTAACACAATAAAGTCAATGAGGAATTTGCACATGTGGGGAAAATGCTCATTTCTATTTTTTATTAACAGATTGGTTATCAAATTGTTCGAAAACATCAATTAAAACGTATATATAGATCTAAATAATAAGAATTTTAAATTTAAAATAAGCAAAAAGTGTTGAAAAATCATGTGACCTCAAAACGCTACGTGATTGGTTCTGACGTCACTATGCACCATGCTTCAATGTTTACATTTTTCTAGCGCGAGATTCCACGTTTCCTCCTCTTAAACTAACATTTTAAAATCATATTTTTTTTCTAATTTGGTTTAATTTTTCTAATTTTAGTTTATGGCTATTGTTTATTCCCCTTTTTTTTTAAAATTATATTCTATCGTCGTCTTTATTATTAGTTTTATTTCTGTTTTGTTTACCATGGCGTTATTACCCGGTTTTGCAAAAGGGCAATCTGACAACCTGACTAAAATGGATTCATTTGCTGTGTTTTCCTTTTTGGGAAATAATCCAAGTTTTATGGGAGCAGAAATATGAGGATTTAAAGCTCAGAGGTATGTATATATTTGTTTGCATTTATTATTCTAGTTATGTAATGTAGATTGTAGAACGCTGACGTACGTTGTACTTTACACAAACTTTAAAGTTAGACATTGTTTATGCATATTATTAAATTAATATCGTACTCTAAAAGTTTAATAAACAGCTTCTATTATTATTCATTCATAGTACATCTTTAATTTTGTAGAATTAATTAGCTCTGCAACATTACATGTAGTGTCTGTTATAGGATATTTAGTATTTTTAATTGTGTATTAAAAAGTTGACAGAAATTAAAAACACTACCAAATTTACGAATATGTTCAGTGTTCTGCATTCATATCATAGAAATATGTGTATTTTAAATGGTAAAGGAATTATAATAAATCTGAACTATGCATGAAAATTAAACTTTTGACTAATCACATACTAAGTGGTGCAAAGAAATAAATGTTTACTACTCATAATAATTTTAAACAATCCTCTAACTCCATAATATTGTGTTTTAAAAACACATTTTTAAATTAATGCTTTAGTACTTAAAGTTACTTTTACTTAGATCTGGACGATAAGGCTATGGAGATAATGCTGTAGGATATGTTCAGGTAAAAAGGGATGGAGACATCTGTACAGTCAATGCAAGGGTGACACCAGAACATAATGTCACAAAAAAGACTTACAGTGTGGAACTCAAGTTGAATGAAAAGGAAGAAAATGTCCTTTCCGTCCAATGCAATGATTGTGCAGCATCTTTGGGTGAGTTCCTTTATGTATTATATTTAATTTTATCTAAAAGTTTTAATGATAGTGTGTTTGGGGTAGATACAATAGACCATCCATGGTTAGCTTTCCCCGCTTTAAGTCATTTATAAATAATTAGTAATACTTCAGCAGTTATAAAAAAAACCTTTTTAATACAATACTTTATACATTTTATGTAAAAAACTAGCACCCAAAACTAGTGTAAAAAGATTAATTAAAAATAAACTTACAAAATAATTAATATATTTTATGCTTTTGCCACATTTTGCACACAAATTGTATTTATTTTAAAATTTCATCACCTACCCCTAACGCAGCATCTGATGAATTCCATTGTAACGGACGAAAAATTCACACACAAAATAAATGATAAAAAGATTATGAGATGCATATTAATGCTTCAAAATAGGAGTATATTATTTTTTCCTGATAAAACCAATACTAAAGATAAACTTGACAGGTTTCAAAATTTATTTCTGGTGTATTTAAGCTGAAAAAAAAAAAATCTTTAATGTAACGGATGCTACATAAAATGGAACATCGTTTGTACTATAGCGTCATAAGATAAAAAAATCTGTGAATCTATTATGTAAATTTGTTCAAAAATTAAAAAAATAACATCACAAGACATGCCTGTAATTTATCAGAACCTTGACATAAAAATTCAGTCATTTTTTTCTGTAATAAAAAATTTAAAAACTATTTGTAACAGACGTTACATATAATACATGATGCTGCAACTGTACCCTTAACTAGGCTATTTATATTCAAAACAGTCACAAACATGCATTTATTTTACTTTTATAGTTTTAAAATTAATATTAAATTTACTCCAATTAAATTCAGTGGCATAATTTACGTAAGTAATAAGGTATAAAAATGATAATTTTACTTGCTAAAAAAACTTACAAATAGATATTTTCCCATTACTTCCCCTACAAAACAAACTTAATGTAAGGAAAAAGCAATAATAGGTTCTAGTTCTAGAGGCCATAAGCTTTCCAATGATATATAACACTTTAGAATTTGTTTAAAATGATTTTCTTTCGTAATGGTTTCGTGGAATTCACCATCTGGAGAATATAACTCATAACAAAACTCGTTGTTTTTACAAATATATTTAAATATTTATTGAAGTGGAAAATGTCAAAACTTGTATTTTAAATTCATATTTGCTGCAATGATTTGGCAAATCATCTGTATCACATTAAAACTCACAATTATAGCTAAATTAAAAAATTATTGAATGAAGATTTTTTTTTCTTCGCGTTTCATTGCAACTGTCCATGATTTCCTTTTGACATTATCTTTTGGAACACTAAAAAAAAGCTTTCCAGGTGTATTTACCGTTGTGCTTGTGCAGCAAGGTACTATACAATATTTAAAATTTTCTGTAACACACTTTGACATCTTAAAAATAAGGAAAAAAAACTAGATATCAAACTCAAACTACGCAACACAATCCAAACACAGTAAAAAAATTCGCTATGGTGCATTGTGACGTCACATGTATCCGCGTAGGAAAAGTAGCGTTTTTGAGACGAAGTAAATAGTGTGCGTTTAAAAACAAATTATGTTAACTTTTAGAGTTCTAAAACTAAAAAAAAAAGATGCTTTCGATCATATTTCTCTATTTTCTATATCATAAATGTAAAATAAAAAAACGTGCAAATTCCTCATTTTCTACAATTCTAACTTCATTCTTCATAAAATAGCAATTTAATAAGTTTCCTTAATAAGTTTTAATAAGTTAATTTAATAAGTTTCCTTAAAATTCAGAAATTCAGAAGTTTTTCAGAAATTTATGAAGAAATTCAGGATTGTTGACAGCTATGACGTAGATATAGCTTTTACCACAAATAAAATGGAATTTTTTTGTTTTTACATGATTCTCTTAAAAGTTACAGCAGTATATCTTCTCTTATAAAGGAAACATATATTCACAGAATATGTTAGTTTAACCCTTTCAGTAACTGGTTTAGCATGTTTTGCAATATTATAGTATTGATTTATATTCACAAGAATAATACATTTAACTGTACTAAAGATAAAATGTTATTTGTATGTATAGTTATATAATTTAAAACAACTTTATAGCTACAAATGCACTTGACATACATAATAATTTTGTTTTTCTATTGTTTTTGATAAAGAACCATAACACAATAAATAACTGCTGTTAAAAGACATTAATTTCTTTAATACCTATACCCAAGAAACACTTAAGAATTTTGAAAAGTTTTCAAAGTGATTTTTGAAAGTTATTTTCTTCAGCTGTACACTTTCATGTTTATCTTCTACAAAATTTTAATTTTTTTTCCTTCCACAACAACAATGCTTTGTATCAATGGTGGCTCCAGGGGGGGGGGGGAGAATAGGGGCAATTCCCCCCCCCCCCCAAAAAAAAAGAAGCTTGGTGGTTTTTTTTCATATTCTAAAATTATATAATCATAGACCTTATACTAAATGAATATAAATTTAAAATGAAAGGCTGTTTATTTCTTATATATATATATGTATACATACATATCCCCCCCCCCTCAAAATTCTGGACTGGAGCTGCCACTGCTTTGTATGCATCTCAACACTTTTAAAAAACAATATGACTAAGAAGGAACCGCAATATAAAGGACATTACAAGGGGATGTGAGTGACATTTGCATTTTCTGCTTGCAAAACCTATTACACTCATCCCTCAATTTACATGACGGAAACATTCTGTGTTAAAGCAAAGCTCTGTAAATTGAATCTAAGGAAATACATGTATGTATACATGTATATGTTGTGCTGATATTTAAAGTTTTAAAATAAATACATTTCCAACATAACATGCTTAAGCAAATTACAGATAAGTGTGGTGAACAAAAATATGAAATTCTAATATGATATAAATTATTGTTATTATTATGATATAAGTGGCTGGTAAATTTTTTTAAATTTGGCTGGTGAACCTTTGTTCCAAATAATAGAAAAACTAAATACTTCCATTCCAACCCTGTCCCTATTACCTCTCAGTAATTCAATACTTTCAACTGCACCATTTTGGCTAAGAAACCGAACTCTCCCACGATCCCAAAGATTACGAACACCAGAACAGAAAAATTTTGATGACTTTTGCAGATCCCAGGCTCCCCAGTTAAAAGACGAAAATTCCATGAAAAGAAAAAAAAAAAACTTGTTTACAGCGTCAGCATGCAGCGATACATGAAAAGGCTAGGCGTGACTGTCCAATGAGAGAAGGAGAGGACGGAACTACTTTTTCAACGCGGAGTATTCAAGGAAAAAAGTGACCCCGAATTCGGGGAGAGAGAAAAAGTTTGAAGGGAGATCTACCCCGACAGCCAAAGGCCAAAGTTTCAAGTCACTATCCAGAGGCCTCAGCCTAGATGCAAGATATCCAAGACATGCAGATGGGACGAAAGATGGAGATCACAAATGCCAGATAACTCCTTTAACTTGGGCATGCCCTACATAACTTCCCCAAAATCTTTATTCTTTTCTATTATGCCTTTATTTCAAATTTCCTTTCCTTTCTTCTTATTTTTTTTTTAGACTGCAGTCATTTACCGGTAATGTAAATTTTTTTTAGTTCATTTTCTTTTATTAAGGTTTAAATTACGTAATGTAAATTTTTTTTGGGGTTCCTACCAGCCACTAATTAATTTTGAGTTGTTATTATGTTTTTTGTAATTGTTATGAATATATATAATGTATCATCTAGGAATTGTGCCGCCATTTCAAATTAAGTTTTGTTATCGTATCATGAATAACAGTTAATGTTTAAATAAAGTTTGTGATTATTCCTCCTAAGCTCGTGTTTGTCTTTAATTCCTTGCTGAAGAGTAAGTTTTAATTATTTCTTTTATTTCCTTTTATTTTCCCTTAGGTTTAATTATGGTTTTGTTAAGATACTCGCAAACTCCCTTTGAATTTGGATATTGTGGTTAAAAGTAAATTTTAATTTATTGAGGTTTTCACAACGCACCTCAAATTTAATTTCTTTAAAAATGTACTAACCACTAATCTAAGAATTAGAATCTTAAGTAGTAAACAAAAGTTAATATCTTAATGTATTGAAGTTTCCTCAACGCCTTTTTAGTTCCAACATATATACATATACATTTATCCTACCAATAAATTTATGCATTATTATAAAGTAGTGTTGATAGGAAATTCCCGTATGGAAAATAAAAATTATTTTTAATTGAGTTCAACCAAAATCGCATAAATCGAGGGATGGGTTTACATCTATGGAAGTAGACAGACTGAACATACAAGATTTCACTAAAATTTTAAATTTTCAGAGTCTAGTGAGCTAACAACTTGGTCAAAAATAGAGCTAGTACTGATATTAAATTTTTTTTTATATAATAGAATCTGATAAAGTTTTTTTAAATAAAACTAAAAGCACAGCCTTCAAGCAAACCTGTATTTCATTTCTTTTTGCTTTTGAGAATATGCTTTAGTCTGCAACTAATAACAGTACGCAATTTACATTACTTGACTGCTCCATTACAGAGAACTAGTAATTACAAACATAGTAGCAAGTAATTAAAAAATTGAATTCAATTCTTGTTACTAGAAATTCCATTCCCAATCATCATAACTCCATATATATATATATACATTTCAGGAGATCACATGGATAGCTCAGGAGCAATAAAAAAAGCATTAAATACTTCAGAAAAACATAAAACTGACATCTACAGAATTTACGTTGAAAAGAGATCATTTTACACTGTATTCTACTAGTTTATTCCCAAAAGTACTACAAAGGCAGATAATGATAAAAGTGGATCAGTTTAAACCTCTGATATGAAGCAAAAAGCTATTTTGTGTATTACTAAGCTACATGCTTTTTCTTTAAACTATTTATGAAGACAGAACACTTTTATTTCAAAATGATAAAAAATTAAGAAAATGTAAAAATTACCTTTATCTTTTTTCATTTGCTTTATGTGATCAACTTCTTCTTTAAATGAAATTAAAAGTACGTCAGCAGCACTTTTGTCTACGAGCATCTTAGTCATTAAGTCTTCCTATGTAAAACAAAAGTTTATTGCATTAATTTAAAACTCAACATCTATTAAACATGTAACAACATAAACAGTCAAGATTAAATTTTTTTCTTTCTACAATAACAAATTTTTCAAAAAATGGACAAGCAAAAATGTCATTTATATACAGGGTGTTTCAAAGAGAATCATCCAATTTTAAGAAAATCATAACTATTCATCTTTTAATCCGTTTTGATCAAATAATGTATAGGCAGAAAGAGGGAATTCTCAAGTTTTACGCAGTGGCTGACAAGTAGCACTAACACTCTTCCTTCACCCACCACTTTAATGTTTGAAAAGATAGCAACTGCACAACAGAAATCATTTTGTGTTCTACACTTTGCGACACTTTGTGAGTCTGTAACAATTGTTCAACATGATTTTCATCGACAAAACCTTGGTAGATTGAAGTTTCTACCTCTCAGAGCATTAGGTGATGGTATAAACAATTCCAAGACATGGGTTGTCTGTATGCACATAACAGCCATGGAAGCAGCATATGCAGACATGCTCGCAAAAGTTTGGGACAAATTTGCCTACAGTATAGACATATGTCGTGCATCCAAAGGTGGGCTCTCTTAACTGCTCTTATGCATAATATTGAGCACCTTTAAATTGGTTTGTAAAAAAACTTTATGAATAGCCATGTAATATAAAACTAATATTAAGTTTCTATGTTCAATTTTTCTTATGATACATTCATTTCAAATCGGGTGATTCTTTTTTAAACACCCTGTTTATTTGTACTCGATTTTTAGAAAATGGAAATGTTCATTTAAATTTTATTTTAAAAAAATCTTACGTAGTATGATGAAGTACATCTTGAGCACTGGCAAGAAAAATAATATTGTTCTCGCAGAAAGTCTTGTCTTTCCTGGTTGAGTTGTAATTGCTCAATATAACTAATGTAAATCTATATTTTAAAATAAATAATAGCATAGTAAAAATATATTCATTAATTTTTACTTTGAATTATGAATAAAATGTTTTATTGTTTTTAATCTAGAGATATGTTTACAATAATGACAAAACAATACTGAAAACAGGGAGAAAAACAGACATAAAAGGATTAATTAATACATGTGTCTATGTTTCAAAAAGTTATATTACCTGTGTTACATCTCTGTGTGGTATTTTTTTAACTGCTCTTATGCATAATTCTATTCCATTGAAAACAACTTCAGCATCAGGGTCACAAGAATGGTCAAATATAGAAGGTCTTAGAAGAAGAAGAAAAAAAACAAAACAAAACAAAAAAAAACATGAAAAGTTACATTTTACATAACAAAATGTCAGAGAAGCAAGCAAACAAAGAGATACATTTAAAATAAAAGCCCTTTGCTTTTAATACATCTGAAACATAGATCACACAAAAAATTCTATCTCAGAAAGAACATTTATGAAGTAATGATTGTGAAATTTAGAATTCATATAATTATTTTATCACTACATAAATTTAGCATTCTCAACATGAAAGAATGCCCCCCCCCCCTCCGAAATTTACATATACTATTTTGGATCTCCTATAAGTTACAGAAATATACAGCTCAGTTTAACATATGGAGGAGTTTTAAGCAATGACACTATTATTTCAAAGAATTCTATGAATAGTATTCTATTCCTCTGTTACCATCAATATGCATACTTCCTTTAAAGAGAAAATTCAATGGAACATTCATTTTCTATTTTAAAAAAATTCCATAATTTGAGAAAAATCTAGGAAATTTTAAATTTATTAATAGGAAATTTAAGTCTGTATCTGTTAAAATCTATACATGATATTTATCTTAATTTCAGGGTACTGCAACATTTTCCCATTTTAACTATAATTCAATAAAGAAACACTTAAAAGTTTTAAATAAAAATCTTCAGTGTTAAACAGAAACAAAAAATGGCAAACTAGCTACCCCAAAAATAAATAATTTTTGTAAGCTTTTATATGTGTATGTGTGTATCTGTGGCTAAGAAAAAAATTTTTTTTTCATGTAAAGATTCAAAATATAAAATAATACTATGGCACTCACGCAAGAAACATTCCACTTCCTATACTTTGCATTTCATTATCACATATGCTGAAAGTGTTCACAGACATCTAAAATTAATAGAACAATTCATTAAAATTAATAAAATAAAAAATACTCTTATTATTAAGAACTTTATAAAAATAAAACCAAACAGTTATGCATTTATTATGCAAACATCAGAAATTGAAAGCATAAACCCACAAATCTTGGTGCAAAGTTAAATTTTTTCTCTAGAACTTCTGATTGCAATCAGAATTAAGTAAAATAATATGATAATCTTTATAATTTGTATTGCTATCTGTAACCTATATCTATCACAATCTTTGTGTTAGGTATTTATAATTATTCCATGGATATACAATTATATTTGCATTACACTTTCATATACTTTTCTATTTTTTATAATAAATAGTTAATAGCACAGTGACATTAGTTTGCATTCCCTTGCCATATCTATCAGTATATAACTGCATCTGGGGTTGTAAGTTTTAGTAATAGCTAAGGAATTCTTGAGCAACATGACTGAATTTCCTAAGCTAAAGTATTTACATTTTCATGCAAAGAGAACAGAAATCCTATCACACAAAATTTATGAGAACTGTTGCAGTTGAAATCAGGACCTATACAATAACCATAGCTGTATGTGCCCAGTATGTAAACTATTTGGCCATTAACCAATGGCCCAAAATAGGATATGAAAAGTTACAAACAGACATTAAGAAACAGAATAGAAATTTTTGTAATTTTTTGCCAGAATAAAACTTAATTTATAATGAATTAACTATTTTAATAACAAGTTATAAAATAGTTAAATACATTTAAAAAAAACTAGATAACTTAGTTCAAAACTTTCCACCAAATCTCACAATTCAAGTAACCATGAACATTCACAAATATGATAAAATTTTAGCCTCGTATTTAAAAACGAATTTCATCGCAATAATTCTGCATTGAATTGCAAGTTCAGATGAAAGTCAGAGGACTGATTGCAAATATTATAAATATATGTAGTGACTTACAGAAAACTAATATGCATAATTTAAAAGCCTTTTAAATATTTTTCATCTATAGAAAACAGTGAAACAATAATGAATCATTAATTTTTTTAATGAAGCCTTCCTAACAATTTTCCTTTCTATTCAAATCACCAAAAACTGCTGCATAACAAAATCAAATTCTTTGATAAAATTTTTTTTTTCTTTTATAAACTAGAAGTTTCAACTTAAAAACAGATTTTTCATCACATACAGCTTATCCAAGGAGATTATAAAATAACTTTCATAGTTCATATTTTCACATTAAACTCCATAAATTTTAGCAATATTCAACTTAATTTATAACTTTCAAAACACTTTATTTACAAAACACATTTACATGTAATACCAAAACTGACAATTCCTGTTCAAACTACAGGCACAAAATTTGAACAAAGTACTGTAAAAAAATATAGCAAAAAAATGGAATAGTACATTCATTAATGTCCTTGGTTGGGGAGAGGGGGGGGGGGGTTATGAAATAGACTTTTAACAAATATCTTTAACACCTTATGTTTTACATATCATGTTTAAGAACCAGAAGAACAAACACCCAATATGAATGAAAATACAATAAATTGAAATTAAGTATAATACTGTGATAATGCTTCTTTTTTCTGAATATTATACCATGTATCAGTGATATTTATTATGTCTGTCTCTTGGACAGAAGTTAAAGCAATCAAGGAAAAAAAATATCAAAACAGATTTTCAGAAATAGGTGAAGGCATTTTTTTACACTTTTTAAACTTACAATAAATGCTTACTTTACCAAATATGTCTATGAACTCACGTGCTGAAGGAATATTGCTCTCTCCTATATACAACTTCAATGTTCCTAAAAGAGCTATCATCTGTTGACATACTTTAAGATTTTGCTTAATTTCATTGGCATCTAAATAATTGAAAAAAATATTCAATTTAAACTGACTGAAATTAAAAAAAAAAATCTTTATGAATAACATGAACATACACAAATGATTTCATACCTTTTAAGTCAAAGAATCACCTTTCATACTTTTTATATCAGGACAAATTAGCTATACTGCCCATTGCTAGTAAAAACCAGACAATGGACAAATGGTTGGCATTTGGTACTTGAGTTCTGTTGGCATAGATGTTCATAGATATTCCTAATCTGCTTTAAACTGTCAGTTCTACTAAAATTAGCTCTTGAGTAGCAAAAAAATGAACATAATGCTTTAAACCAAACAATTTACAAGGGACAACCTTTCAGAGGGGAAACCATCTATGTTCATCTACAAACATTTCTCAAATGATTAAATAGTTGTTTTTCTAGAATGAGATAAGATTTAATCAAACCCCATGAAATAAATAATCTTCCAGATCAAAAGGGAAATTTCAAATTCGGTTGTTTGACATAGACCTAATATTACAAACATTCCTTCTTAAGTTATAGGACATAAAAATATTTAATTAATGTGGTATGTATTTAATCTGTGCTCTAGTATAGATGGTTTTCAGTAGATTTGCTGCTAAACATTAAAAACTGAAAAGGTTGCATGTGTTACCTACAATCAATATGTAGGTAGTAACAAAAGTATGCAAACCATTAACTATTATTTTCAGAATACGAAATTTTGTATAAATCAATAAATCAATGTATAATTATCAATTTTTTAAAAATTATTTTCAGCAAATATATTATTAAAGTTAAACAAAAGTATTTTAAAACTACTTACGAGACATGAGTCTACGGAAATTCATTTTGTGACCATAGATAGTTTCAGATGGTTCTTCTAAACCAAATTTCTAAAATATGATTAAAATAAATATCAAGAAATCCAGTAGCTACAAAATGCAAGCTAGACTTAAACAAATTAAAAAGTCAATAAATACACAATAAATTTTGTGTTAGATATTATTTCCATAAAATACTGTATGTAATTTTAAAAAATGATAATGTATAATTATCAAACTGCAAAGAATAAATATTGATATGTAAAGAGAGTAAATAAGTAAATGATATACCTAATTTCATTTAGTGTTAATATCAAATAAACATGGATTAAATGTGTAATAAAATTTAAAATGACATTTAATTTTTGAAATATACAGCTCTGTACAAATAGAAAAGTTTTAATGCACACCTTTCCCTAAAAGTCCTTTAAAATAGTATTTCTTCTAAATTAATTTTTTTTAAAGATTAATTGCTTTAGCCATATAAAATCAAATACAAGTTACTGACTACTGATTTATAATTAAAAAATAAATAAAAATTAAATAATTAAGAAACTTAATCAATATATCTTTTTAGAATATTATACCTGCATTTTAATTATCTACATATCAAATTACATGACTCCTAGTTATTAAAAGGATATGAAATTATAATCACCTAGCATACAAAATTGTACTCATCTTGAAATGAAAGTAGTCATAAAAATATCAGCACTAAAGAAATTTATAATTAATCACAAATCTCAACTTACTTTTATCTTAAATATAATATTAGCCAACAATCTCAGGGATGCAGTTGGTTGCTTTGGACTAGCATTTTTAATATATTTACATTCTATTTTGTGAGTTTCCCATGCTTCTACCTACAAAGAAAAAAATAGTTTTAAGAAATCAAAGATAAAATAATATATATCAGGAATAGAGAAAAAATTAATACTGTGATAGCTGTCTGAAAACTTGAAGAAATACTGTAATAATTACATTTGATTACATATATTGCTCAGGAATACTACAGTCAATGGAAAGTTTAAACTATCATTTATTGAGTGAATTTTATTTTTTTTTAAAACTGTTTCTGTTAACTGATCAGTTACCTAAATATAAGAAACATTTAAAACTGTATTATCAGCATTTCTAAATAAATCTTTAGTAATTTATTATTATTTTAATTGCTCCGTATACAATCTAACACAAAATCAATAGATAGTACTGTATAGTGATTAAATGGTATTCATAACAACAACAAACAACAACAACAACAAAAAAGTGTTTGATAAAACAAATTTTGTAGGGTATCAAAAAAATTTCTAACAGTACTTTACTTCATGTTGATTAAATTCTAATTTGTTCTAATAATAATAATAACTATAGCTAACATTTGAGATAAATATTTAAATTTAATGTTGTAGACATACTGGTATATTGACTAAATATAAAAGTGACATTTAATTCATTTTCTGGTAATGATCTATAATTTTTTAAACAAGTTGTCTTTACTTTAAATGATTTTATATTTAAATAAAAATAAATAATAGTTACATGAAATATAAAATTCTTGTAATTTTTTTTTATTATAACAACAAACAAATAATATGATATGAAAAAATAAAGTAATATAAATGAGAAATTTAATAAAAGATAAAGGAAAAATGACAATCTATTATTATAATTCTACTTAAGATTATAAATAAATAAAGGTAATAATTTGGATTACATGCTGATTAATTTTAACTACACTGAATAACAAATATGCTTTCTAAATTTAAATAACAGTTAAATTTCCATAAAAATTTTCCTTTCGTACAAACTATTTTTAACACTTTTAAAAGACTTATAGTATTTTAATGCATCCTAAGATTATATAATTTAATTAATTATTACAGATAATTTCAATTAATTATTACAGATTTCGCTTTGAAAAAAATATTGAATTTCACACTGGAAAAAAAAATTATAAAAAATAATTAAAAGAGATGAAAATATGTTTTTAGCTTATTGTATGTTTCATTCAAAAAAGTTATTGAAAATAAAGTAAAATTTTATTTGAAAAAAAGTTCAATCTTTCCATGTTTAATTTAAAATAGTAAAATCTATCATCAATTTGATTTTTCTCATTTCATCAGTGGAACAGGAAATTTAAAAAAAGGCAACTAAATAACCAACCTTAATTATGTATATATATATTGCTCACTCCTTTCAACAATGTCATATCTAAAAAATTGTTGATTTTTAGTCATGCTTGTTTGCAGAATGCCCTGAAAGAGTAGTAAATCCCTGCAAGATCGTCATATCTCATCACTCAATATTTAGCCACTAGAAGGCAGAATTAATATTTATTTTTAATACATTTTATTCTACTTTTGAACTTTAAAATCACTCTCCTGAAAGGTCATGTGTTTTGAGATATGATGTTGTTGAAAGGAGTGAGCGATATATATGTTCAAAATATGACATGTCCTCAGAAGAGTAAGTAACTAACAGCAATACATAACTGTAAAGAAATACATTGAAAAAAATTAAAAAGATGAAAAAAAATAGGTGCAAAAATTATGAGGAAAACAAAAAATTACTGACTCAAATTTGAAAAAAAGAACTAGTTTGGGTTATTTAAAATCTGATTTTTAACAAAAGGTCAATATGTCTAAACATAAATTTTGCCATCTTGAAAATGCAGCTCTATCCCATAGTTTTTGTTGCTTTATTACTATGATCTCTGAGAAGGGGACAATTACATCATCAGTTTCAAAATGTAGACTAAGGCAGAAACTATAGGCTCTATGAAGCTGTTTACAAGGCAACACAGCAACAGAATTCTGAGTATGGAAGATGGCTTATCAGCTTTAATAGACAGACTAAAGATTAATAAATGTTGATAGACAATAGCAACAAATTGTTACTTCTATTCATATTCTCACTCTATAATCAACATTTAATACTTAAAACATGTCAAATAATTATAAAAAATTATCTAACATTACTAAACATATGTATATGCTAAACTTAAATGAAGAAGAAATACTAATCAATGAAGTTAAAATCCCCTTAAAAGATAAAATTTAAAAGAAAACAGAATATATCAAACCTGGCACTTTCTGTCACAGAAATATACAAATGAACATTGGCTACAGCGTTTGAGCTCACCTCTCCTAATCAGGATAGAAAAAAAGAGAACATTAATAACATTTACAAATATATACAGTGGTACCTTGACTTACTAGTGTCCTGACTTACATGTTTTTTTAGATATGAGCAGTCGCTCAGCTGATTTTTTGCCTTGAGTTACAAGCTAAAATTTGGGTTACAATGAAAAATTACCAGCTTCAGATACCCCACTGCTAGTTTGTGGAATGAATGCCATGTAACATTCTCGTCATATGAGCACACAAGAAACATATAATATTTACAACCTTTATGTACAATTATTATACATATTATTCTAAGACAGTCTTAAATCAATGTTGAGATTAACTTTCAACAATTATCACATGGGGCAGCTTGCTCTGACCACACTTGAATCATCCTCTGAAACCAAACAGCATCCAACCTCTCATTTCAAAAACATTCTGAAAGGGGGAATGAAACAGACCCCATTGGACAAGTTTTTACCCCTGCAGAGAAAAGTGGGGAAAGCATGGTGAAAAGGGCAAAAATAATACTCAATTATTCGGTTTATCCACTCTCCTCCACCTCTGTCAGCATCTTCAAGTCATCTGATCTCCACAGTAAATGTTGTACAGTATACTTAATAAAACCAATTTATTGCAGTACAGTCTATTGTATTATGTTTTTATACAATATATCATATTTAAAAATGCATTTTTCTTATTTAAAAAGTGACAAAAAAATTGCAGGTTTTTTTGAGGGGTTGGGAACAGACTAATGGTATTTCAATTCATTTCAATGGGGGAAATTGATTTGACATACAAGTATTTCAAGTTATAAGCTCCATCATGGAACTAAACTTGTAACTCAAGGCACAGTGGAATCTTGATCGATCGTTCCCCGAATCATCGTTTTCCTGTATGTGTCATTTATTTCACTCAGTTCTGACAATCATATTTCGTTGTTATCTTCCCACATCTATTGTTTTTCTGCATTTATCATTCAGGTCAGTTGGTCCCTTGAAAAACGATAGATCGAGATTCCACTGTATATATTTATATATATATGATATAAATATATATTATATACATAAATAGAGTTTATGCCTCTTTGCATACCATTTGCTACCAATACTTTTTTCTGATTTGTAACCTATTAATCAGATTTTAAAACTTCTGCAATTAATAATTATATTTTAAATACATAAATTATACCTACAATATTGATATTCAATTTTTTTTCACATATTATGCATGAGCATCATTAAATGAATCAAAATGCTCCAATATACTATCTCTATTATAATGAAACCTATTTAAAACTATCACCTATAAGCAATCTGTAACTATTTTGAAAAAAAAGAACAAAAAATCGCATGAATATTTTACAACAAACTATAATTTTTTTCATCATTAGGAATAGTTTACACTAGGAGAAGGTCTACTTTTTGGGACAATATACCCAACCTCAGTCTGGTACACTTTTTTCTGCTTGTTCAATAGAGGTAACAGTTAAACACTCATTAAAAAGTATGCTTCTGAGAAGCCAGACCCAAGAAAAGGAAATTGAAATGCATTTGCAGAAGCATGGATCTAGAAAAAGTTTTTCAACTCATTAAATAAAGAAAATGGATGAATCTAAATCAAATTTTACATTATATATTTGCATAATAGTAATTGAAATTAATTTTTCAGAGTTTCAACATTCATAGAAAGTCTTAAAAATGAGATTTATAATAATTTTCTTTTCATGTTTTCAACTATACCAGACCGATCTGTCTCATTTGCTTTCACACGCACTAAATCCTTTTGGAAGTAAGTACTACATGAAATGAATATCTTTTGTTTATATATTTCTTGCATGAAGCTTTGTAATTTACCACTCCACAGCAAAAAGCTTCCGAATTCAGTCACCATACAGTGGGGCAACCATCAGAGGAGTTTTTACAAACCCTCCACAAGAATCTAAAAACCAGTAGCAAACAAAAAAAAAAAAAAAAAAAAAAAAAAAAAAAAATTCCCCCACCTCAGAAGTAAAAATTTCTCAAACAGAAATGGGAAAATTCCCCTAAATATGATTCTGATAGTATTACTTCATTAGCATGTCAGACACCAATAGTAGTTAACATGTATAGCTTTATCTTTAAGCATTTTTCAGCTACAAACTATCATAAATAATTCTACAATAGATGATTCTAACTATGCTTTCATGTATTATGGAGCTATCTTTAAAATTGTGGTCAATCAGTCAAAAGGTTTTACACTTCAAATTAACTGAGAAAGTTCATGGAAATTATTTGGACATATCTATCAAAATAAAAAAAATAAAAAATTTAATAGTCTATATTAAATATTTTCCATTTATAAGCTGATTATAAATATATTTCTATTTTAATATCTCAGGATAAAAGAACTTAAAAATAAATATATGACACATACAGAAATGGTATTTCCCATTGTCTGCAAGCAATTGTATGATATAAGCTATAATTAAACATTCGAGTCTCTTCATAATTTAAAGGATATGTATATATTTACATATCTATGAAAAAACTATCTGATCAAAAATATCTGGACACCTGTACAGTTTGGTTCTCGAATACCTAACTCAGGCATTAATATGGAGTACGCTCAACCTTTAACTGCAATAACATCAGAAATACCAGCAGGAAGGCTGTTCACTAGTTTTTGGTACTTTAAAGCTGGAATGACATGCCAAGTGGTTAGTTCTGTCACTGATGTGGAGCAGTGTAGTCTGACTCACAGCAAACATTCTAATACCTCCCACAGGAGTTCCAAGGTATTAAGAACAGGGCTCTGAGCAAACCAATCTATTTCAACAACAGTCATATGAGAAAACTAGATCTGGATAGCATGAGCTGTGTAGATGAGAAACTGCTCATGGAAAAACAAGATTAAGCCCTCACTAAACTGTTGCCAATATGTGGGCAGCATTGAATTATCTAAAACATCAAGACAAGCCTCTGTGTTTGAGGCTCCCTTCAGAGGAACATGGGATCTGAGGCCAAACCACAAGAAACAGGCCCATACCATAATGCTTTCTTGCCAAACTTAACTTGAGACAAAAAAATCTCTGGTAAGTAGCATACACCTGGCATTCTCCACACCCAGACATAGCCATAAACTGCCAAATACTGCACTGGGTTACATCAAGTTTTGCAGCATACTACGTGAAGCTTAGCATTTACTACACTAATCTGTAGTTTATTTGCAGCTGCTTGGCCATGGAAACCCAAATATTGCAGCTCCTGAGGAACTATTGTGGTACTTACATAATATCCTGAGGCCTTTTTGAATCAGTCATGAATATATTCTGCTGATTCCATACGGTTCTGTTTAACAACACTTTTCAGCACTCTATAGCTCCTATCTGTCAGTCATGTGATTCTTGAATGAACAATAACAACCCCTACAACTTTCTGCTTCATAAGTACATTATCCACAGTAGTATGGGGTACACTGCAGAAGTTTTGTGAATTGATTTTCCATAACAGAATCAACTAATCATCTCTCTCAGAGTCACTGAGCTCAAGTTTTCCTCCCATTGCAAAGATGCTTCCAATAGGACTAACAAGAAGTTTGATAAATTCCGCGTCTCCTGAACCAGGCCTTCTAACGTAAAAATCTCCGTCTCTTCTTGCATGGAACACAATGATGAAATAGTAGATTTGACTGGACTCAGAGACAATGATGTCTCTGAACTTAACGGCATTCTTTTATATCAGTCTGAGCTTACACTGTTACGTCAGTGGTCGAATCCACTACTTTGCGGGGGGTATCCAGACACTTCTGATCAGACACTGTATATTTTAGATTATAAAATCCGTATCTCATAAGAATTGCAGACAGTACTTAACTATTTTTTTTCTCAATAAACCATACTGTACAGTTTTACTAACTTCCAAAACAAACACAAAAAAAGCGTACTGAATTAGAAATATAAATGAATAAGAATCCGATTTCAATTTGGAAATGGTATCTATAAATTTCTCACTTCATAAAACAATTATCACATCTTGCTCCTCTAATATCGTTATTTAAGACATAAACGTAAGGTTTAGAACGATAAATCAAATCTCCAGGTTCAAAGCCTGACATGAAGAAAGATCTTATGTGAATTAGAATGGCAAATAATTTTTTAAAAAAGCATTGAATCTCCCGCTAAACACCTAAAATCAACTGTATAATCGTTTGTTTTTGGACAATTGTTTGTTTTGATTATAACTAAAGTAGTAGTCAAGTTTTTGGATATTAGAAATATTATGACAAAAAATCTACTCAGTACATTATCTTCCTATTTATTAAGTAGATTAATCAAATACATAAAAAATGAATATTTTTATAGAGAGTTTGCTACAATTATTTTGAATTCCGTTTGTGCTCTGAATTTCTTGAAAACGAAATTTCTCTCCTCAGTCCTATCTTTCGGTTTTTCTGTAATATTACGCAATTTTCTATAACCATCACATCATTTTTTTATGATTATTTAACAGTTTTTTCGTGTAAAAGGTAATCAATCACATTAAATATAATCATATAAAAAATAGCAACAACCACCGAAAATTAGCAGACGACAAGCGGGAAACGAAAGTTTCACGTGATTTATATAGATATCCCCATGATACTAAACACAGATAAAACAAGGATTCGCGGTGTAGATTTTGGGGATTTCTATCTCTGTTGTGCATGTTGTGTTCATTTTGAATTCCTTGTGTGATAGTAAATTAATTTTTTACGAAATCATGAATTATGAAAATTTAAAAAAGGAAGTAAGGATCTCTTGAATTTTTCTTTCTTTTTTTAAAAGATTTATATTTTTCGTATGGAACAAACCCTCTGTAGATTTATAACTATAGACTTGTTTTATAAATTGTGTTATAGTTAATTACAGGCTATGAATAGTTATATTAATCCACTGTTTTATAATCTATAGTCTGGGGAGTCAAAATTTAAGGATCAGTGCATAATGTGATGAACTTAATTTTTAAAGCAGATTTTCATATGAAATTTATGCCGCTAAGTAGTTACATAAATACATTCTGTAATTGCTAGAAGATTGCACCATTTCTTTGGTTTTTGAAGCTTTTTAAACGAATTTTCCGTATTAGAGGGACAGCAGTGTATGCCGAAATTTTCAAAGGGGGGGGGGGGGGGGGTTACTATGAAAGAGTAGTTTTGAGCAATCAGTACAAAGCTTAAACCTAATTAAATAATATATGTAATCAGAACAAATGGGGGGGTGTTAACCCCCATCCCCCCCTCTGAGTACGTCATTGGAGAGGGATAAAGTAATCAATAATTTTCAGTGTAGTGGCGATCAGTATTCTGTGACCTCTTCAGTTGTGTCATCTCTTTTTCACACACACCTCAGAATGAAAAAATAAACTGAATAGTAGGTAATTCTGATGTAAGTTATTAAACCTTTCCTCGAAAAGAAGTTACTTGTCCTTGAATTAGAACCCTCTGGTTATGTTTCTTATGAAATCAACAAACAATTTTGTAATTTTTCAACAACGCCTTTTTCTTAATACTGATTGATCACCAATGCTCATCCCAACTGATCAGTCAAATAATAAAACTGTGTCTAATACTTCTATAGCAGGTCCTTGCCTGTTTGAACCAATGAAATTGATTTTAATTTGTTTAGCTACTAAAGTCAATCATATTTTATGGTATTTTTAATTTTTAGAAAATTTAAATGTTTTCCTTATTACTATTTAATTTGAAACTGTTTTCTATATGGGATTCAGGAGATCAGGTGTAAAAATTTAATTTTGATATAAAATTTTGGAACAATGCCATCATCTCTTGCCATCTGTTAGTTTTGAGTTTACATAAAAGATATTTTTTAGACATAATTATGTAAATATAATTTACAAGCAGAGTTATTAGTAACAAAGCAATCACGTCTTTATTGTTTCTTGTATTTGTGTGCGACTTCATAATTCTGAACCATAGTTCTTGATAACAATTCAGTTTTTCATAGTTTAGTCCTTTCTTTGGCTTCTGCTGAATTTGGTGCTTGAACTTAATCTAATTTTCAAATATCTTTAAACTTCATACTCAAATGTCCAAGTTATCCATCTTAAGTATGTGGCAAATAAGCATACTCTCTATAACATTCTTTTCTTCCCCTCTCATTTTCAGTTAAGCCAAATTTTTTTAAAAAAATGTTTTAGAGACCCTGCTTCTAATTTAATATTATCCAGTTAGCATTTTTTTCAATTCTTGATGCTATGTTGTATGTTAGGGAATAGATTTATTGGATTGAGATTCTAAAGAGGGAAAAACATATTTATGGCTTGAATGTTTTCACACTTATTTTTAATTCTACTTGCATTTCAGAATCTGTTTATTCTATTGTGCCACTTATATAATAAATTCTTTAGAGTCTATGGATTCTGTTCAGTTGTAAATATTTATGTTAGATGTATAACACTATTTTTTATTCTTATAGTTTTTGGAAACTGGATATACTGTTATCAAGAATTTTATTACTTTATCTGAAACTGAAAGCCTACTTCAAGAATGTGCAGAAATTGTACAGAATATGAACCCTCCAGATCATTGTTCTGTATTCCATACTCAGAAAGATCAAGTAATATTTTAAGACTATAAACTCCTAACTATTTAAATACATGCCATGAAGATTCACAATGTTATTTAAAATATACAAAAATCTTTTATATCCTTTTCTAAAATTCTTTTTCTTAAGTCTGCATTGAAATCTGTATGTTTTCATAACTCAAATGTTTCTTAAAGAATGAAAAATAATAATATATTAACATAAGCTATATCACATTATATAATGCTGTTAAAGAATTAATATTCTTAACTCTTTATTGAGGACATGTGTAAAACATTAAAGTTCCTGTTAAAGTGTCCTGTGTTGTAAAGTTTTTAGTTTTGATTGTTTTATGTATTATTTTCATTGTTTTGTACTTGTATATTCAGTAATTATCCTGAAATTAAATTCTGTTCAAAGTTTACACACAATGTGACCATCATTTGTCTTTTTGTTACATTTTGAGTTGAACTTAAAATTATTTAAAAGATTATAATAATGCAAGTCTGTAGATACTAATTTTATTGTTCATGGTTTGGTGATGTCTGCTAAATATTTGGAAATACTTAAATTATTTTAAAATGATGTTATTCATTTTTTAAAACTAAACCATTTAAATCATAAAATTAATGACTTTTTCAAATTTGATTTAATCTGAAACTTATTAACAGTAATACTTAAGAAGGGACCCAGACACGAAGCTCATAAAAAGCAAAATTAGATTGAAAATTTCTAATATGCACCTTAGTTTTAAGCTTTACCTATAACCAGGGCCCGACTTAGCCTAATTGGGGCCCGGGGCAAAAACTTCTTTGGGGCCCCCTCTGCTTCACTACTTCAGTAATGAAATACTTAATACTATACTTTCTATTCGATTTGGGGGCCCCCTCTGATGTGGGGGCCCGGGGCAACTGCCCCGTATGCCCCTGCCTTAGTCAGGCTCTGCCTATAACTTTTATCTCATAGTAAAAAATGAAAATAAATAAAAGAAGTTTGGTTACTTAATATGTGTTGGCCATGTTACATATTTTGTATATCACTCACTCCTTTCAACAATGTCATACCTCAAAGAACGTGATTTTTCAGGAGAGCGATTTTAAAGTTTAAAAGTAGATTGAAATGTATTAAAAATAAGTGTTAATTCTGCTCTCTAGCAGCTAAATATTGAGCTTTGAGATATGACGATTTGGCAGCGATATACTACTCTTTCAGGGCATTCTGAAGACAGGCATATCTAAAAATTGCTGATTTTTGAGATATGACGTTGTTGAAAGGAGTGAGCGATATGGCTCAGTACAATTCCTCTTCCTTCAGTACAACCCAGGCAAGGCAAAAGGTTGGACACCCATGGTCTAGATTTTGAAAATATGTTCAAAATATATGTTTAAGATACAGTTTACATAAAGTCCTGCTGATAGTTTGACTTGATGTAAACTGTATCTTAAAATATTCTTTAAGTGCAGTTTATATCATGAGCTTTATAAATTATTTTTGTTTTGTTTTTGAATATGATTTAAATCTTAAAATCTTGTGTAGAAACATTCTTCAAATTATTCTAAGCCTTTTTTAGAGCTTCAAATATTTTTCTAGTCTTGGTCAAAAATACCTGTCAACAAAGTATATCCTAATTATGTTTATGAAGAGTGTTTTTATAAAGAGTTTCCTTATTAGTTGTCTTCAACTATTTCTAGGAAATTTGTTTATAATTAGTATCAGTTAAATAATATTTGTGTTAAAAGTTTCAAATAATATCTGCTCAAAAATATTCTTTATCTAAATTTCTTATTTAGATTTATTTTTAAAGCATTTACCTTAATCTTACCTTTGAGAAAAAAAACATTCAAAGTAAAAAAAAAAACTATTTCTGCTATTTAATAAACTAATGCAACTATTAATTAATTTCTTAAATAAAATTGTGTATAATATGTAAAACATTACGGAAAACATGACAGACATAGTCTGTATTTGAATGTTATCATACAGCAATGTTTTAAGTCAAATTTTAATGAAAAAATATTTGATTAACTATTTGATATAATTATTATCCCTGAAAAAATTACCATTGTTTATTACCATTATATGGGAAATATATTCATAAAAATCTTTAAAATCTCTTGAGTTGCTGATCAAACTTGTATCTCCAAACAATATATTTTATGAAAAGAAATAAATGCATAAGGCAAACAACTTTGTCGATTTTTTAAAAAAAATTTATTTATTATTATTTTATTTTTTTGTGTGGGGGGGGGGGGGGGGAGCTGCTATAGGTCATCAAACTGAAAATTCATCGAAATAGCTGGTATCAAATCGCTGAACTAAAGTTTTTTTTTATGTATTTATATAAATAAATTCTTGGATTAAAAAATATTACTATTGTTATAGAGTTCTTCAGAATCTGATGGAAATAATTAATATATTTAGCATTTTGACTTATTTTACTTATTTTTATATTGTTTTCTCATTCTAATTTCAAAATAGGACCGAGATGATTACTTCTTGAATTCTGGAGATAAAATTTCATTTTTCTTTGAGAAAGATGCTGTTGATAAAAATGGTTTGCAATTTTGCTGTTTTTTAAAAAAAATTTTTATATATTTATCTTGTCTTGGTACATATTATGGTGTTATATTTGAAACTTTTACTTTATAACGATATTTTTTTCTCACAGGTTATCTCGTTGTTGATAAAAATAAATCATTGAACAAAATTGGGCATGGTGAGTATCAGTCATGTAGAAAATTTATTTATTTTACCAGAAATGTTTATAAATCTGAATTTTTATATTGTAATAATAACAAAATTATTGAGAAATCAAATGTTCATTTGAAATGCTATAGTTTTCTTGGTATAAATGTTCATCACTCAAAATAAAGAATATTAAAACTATACAAAGGAATATATTTATTTTTTTATCTCTTTATTAGAAAAGTATACTTAAGGATTCAAGTAGCTGTTTAATTCTCTGCATATGCAATAAGATCTTGAGACAATCCGTAAGTTTCAACCCCTCATGACTGAGATTGAAATCCCTTTTTTTCTAATGTTTGGGAAATTGCCCATCTGCCTGGTACACCCATACCATTCCAGTGCTCTTGCTGATAATAAAAAATTGGCATGCATATATTATCTTCTACATTAATACTATAAATTTTATGCTTCAAATCATCCTTTTGTAATCTTTTAAGATTTGGCTGAGTTTAGGTTGGAATCAACTTTTACAAACCTCTTATAAGTGCAAAAAACATTTCTTTTTATATGTATTTAATCGAAAATATAATGACAATT
The DNA here is from genome assembly GCA_907164885.2 of Dolomedes plantarius. Taxonomy (NCBI): domain Eukaryota; kingdom Metazoa; phylum Arthropoda; class Arachnida; order Araneae; family Dolomedidae; genus Dolomedes; species Dolomedes plantarius. Next base: position 138,041,821 of record OU015498.1, read on the forward strand.
TTTTTAACTTAAAATTTAGAAGTTGCTAAAATGTCCCCCTCCCCGACTCAAATAATGTAACATGTGATGCTTGTATGACATTTCTTCATTATATATATATATATATATATTTATTTATTTATTTATATATACAGGGCTTTTTTCTGGAGGTATGCGGGGATATGGCGTATCCCCACTTTTTTTTTAAAAGTATTATTTTGGCTTAGCTTAATCGAAATGTTAAGTAACTTGCGAATCAATTGTTAATATATAACAAAAAGTATTTTTTTTTTTAAATTGTGAGTTTTATGTTCCCCTGTAACATGATGTGTGAAAACATGGTACTAAAAATATGTACCTTTTTTTGAGAAAACACAGTATACCTACCTATTTTTCTAGAAAAAAGCACTGTGTGTATATATATATATATATATATATATATATAAACATGCACACAATGTTTGATTTCAAAAGATTTCTGACCTTCTAGTTCACCAGATATGACAACTCCTAAGTAAACCATGTTCATTCAAGTATCATTAGTCTTTCAAGAAAATGTATTGAAATGGTTGGAGAGCTATTCCAATGCATTCAGTTGCATATGTATAGCCTGTACAATTATATTTTTGAAGTTAAATGATGAAATCCACACTAATGTATATATAATCTTCATTTGAATACATGATGCTTAGCAGAAATGAAATTCATGCATTACTTTCATTCAGCACCCTTATATGATGAATCATGTATGTTGTATTTCTCAAAAATAAAAGGGCTTTGTTTGCTTTTGTTAAATAGTGTCTGTAAAATGGGAAGAAATGATTATTAGACCATTTATTTTTTTTACAAGAGTTCATTGTTTCCTTTTGGGGAACTGTTTAAAAATTTTATAAATTCATCTGTTACCTTTTTTAAAAATGTGAAAGAATTTTGCCATGCAAATAACAGACAGAAAATATTTTCCTCTCTCTTTTGACTTTTGTGAATAGCTGGGGTAGTTTAATTTAGTTAATATTATAATTTAATAAAAAATTAATAATAATTTATAAATATAACATTGTTTTAAAATGATACATTTTTAAAATTCAAATTTTTTTTCATTTCTTTTAAATATGTTTCATCATGTGTGTATATATGTTAATTTGATGTAATGTTTTTTACCTTTAATTTACAGCTTTACATTGGCTGAATCCTGTGTTCAAAAACATTACATTCAGTAGTAAACTAAAAGTAAGTTTAACTGCTAAAATTGTTTTGCAAATATAAACTGGGCATGGTATGAGGCAATAAGAGATTAAGAACAAGATCATGAATAATAAATTCATATAAATGAATTTTTCATCATTTTCGTGAATTATTTTTCTGTTATTGTACATAAAGTTTTACATGCTAATAATATAATTTACTAGTAGTTTTTTTTTTGGCATGTCTATATAATTGCTTAAACTTAACATTGGGATTTTAGGTGAAATTAAAAGAAAACTGAACTCACATTCTGTGTTTTTTTAAAAAAATTATTGTTTTTATTATTATCTATTTATTTAAAATTTTTAATTAAATGCTAAATAAAATAGCTATTGAGTTTTACTCCTAAATACAATGTTCATGCAGTTCATATGCCTTCAGCTAGCTAATTCCACTGAGTACTGCAAAATTCCATTCATATGATTTCATGTTCAGTTAAGGGTTTTTGTAGCTATGGACTTCTGTTTATGTATGATATGTATGATAAGTTTACTGTTGTTTTATGACAGTATGCATCATTTCTATGTTTAATAATCCTTAGTATGTGCACATTTTTAAGCCAATCTTCCTAATGCTAAGTTTTAGTTTTTGAATCCCTAAGCTCTGTTTGATTCTATAACGATATTATCCAAGTTGATAGAGATCTGGGTTTATCTTCATTAAAATTTATTAACTTTCTCTATCATGATTGTGAAGTACCTTTTATTCTATACTTTTACTGATGTCTTTCCTAACTGTTATGTTTATTATAATACCAGAAAATGATACTCTTTTCTAGGTGTTTCTTTTATTTTGTTTAATGAGTGAATGCTGTCTTTGGACTTTCTCTTTTCTTTATTACCCTGTGTTCTGCTATTTTGTATCTACCTATTTTTGAATTTCTAAAATTCATGTTTAATATTGTGTAGATATTTGTTTTTTATGCAAGTATGTGATTTTCTAATATAAAATTTTAAAAAGTTGTTTTTCTATTTCATTACATTGAACTTTTTATATTTTGTGTTGCTTATATATATATATAATTAATTTAAATCATTCTCAAAGTTTTAAATAAGAACAAAGTATTTTATTCTTTCAGGATTTATTGAAATATCTGGGCTATCAAGATCCTGTTTTAGTACAGAGTATGTTCATTTTTAAAGTGAGTTCATTATTTTATGTTTGTGTTTTTGTTTTGCATGCTATTTAAAAGTAACACTCTACTAATCACTTTTTGTCCTCCTAATTTCAGAGAAATGTTTCATTTTTGGTTCAAGAGCATTGGTATATTCATCAGTTAGTTTGAGTTAATGGATAAATTAGTTTTCAGTTGTCTTTCTTTAAGGGATACACCAGAAAGGAAAATCGAATGCTTGGTTTTTAATTTATTCTAAATGTCATATTTTGGGAATAACATTGTAAAAATTTTTTAAATGTGACATTTTATCCACTACATTGAACAGGACATTGTATATGTACATGCTTTTAATTAAAAGATAGTCATTAAGGCATTTAATTTCTCTACTCAATCAAAATCTTAAATGTTTAAATATAATTATCTGTGCACCTTAAGTAACATTATTCAGAAACCAAGAAGACATCTGTGAATGACCACTCTCCTTTGGGATGATCACTCTAGCCTTTGTTTCTCTCTTTTAGCCTTTGCAGTGTTTTGTCATAATGAAACCTATATCTCCAAGAGGTTAAGGAATTTTTATTTTATATACTACCTTATTTTCAGTGACTTGTATATATTATGTGTATTAATTTTTTTAAACATTATATATGCTAATTTTTCAATATGGATACTTTACAGGAAATTAAATCATTTGTTGGGTTAGAAGAAATCATAAATATTATTTCAAAAAAACATAAACATAGTGAAGAGTTAAGCAATAGACAAATTTATGTCCCTTTCATTTATAATTTATTGATTTTATGTATTATATACAGTGTGTGTGTGTTCTCAAATATTTTATTTTAACTGCTGATCTAATCACAATTATAATGTTTTTCAGCATCCTGAAATTGGAGGAGAAGGTATGATTTACACCTTAAAATTCATATCAAAATATTCATGTTAAGTCGAATGGATTTTCAAAACCTATGAAAGAAACCCTTGTATATCTGTTGGACTTTAGAGAATCATTCCTAAATTTGCTCTTATTCTTTTTATAATATTTCTCTCCTTACTCTTTTGTACGCTTTCTGTTAATAGTTAAAGAGTTTTTTTTGTCTTTTGTCTGTGTGCATATATAACTTTTATGTGTAAACTATTCAAATGAAACTTAATTTTTGGCATGTCATTTCTGGACCAGTATTCAAAAATCATGTATGTTTATACTAATCTATAAAATGTAAATCATTCCAATGCTGCATTTTTTGTTTGGTCAGATTACACATTTGGATATATTTTTAAATTTGAAATGAAAACTTATTGGTTAGGTATGCTGTAACATGGAGCATTAATCTAAATATGTCCTATTCATTGTCTAAAATAAATCTCTCTCAGCTGAGCAATCATGTTTCATTTTTCTCAGTCGAAAGTTGAAATAAAATAAAATAATCCTCTTAGTTTGAAAGTAGTTTATTATTAATCATTTTATGCTATATATTTTTTTATTAATTTTTATCTTTTTGTTATTTTATCTAGTCACTCCCCATCAAGACTCTACATTCCTTTACACAGAACCTCCAAGTGCAATTGGATTTTGGTTTCCTCTTGTTGATGTTACATTGGACAATGGTTGCTTATGGTTTATACCTGGATCACATAAAAGTATTGTAGAATTTCTGAATACATCTTTTTAGCAAACATAGAAATGCAGAAATATTTTTAACCTTTATTTGTATATATACCAAGGATTGGATGTGTGTTGAGCATCAGTGGTGCACCCAGGATTTTTTCTTGGGGGGAGGGGGGGGGGCAAGATGAACAGATAAAAATATTTATGATGCAAAATCAATATTCATAATGCAATTTCTATTTCTTTGGGGGGAGGCAGGGCCCCTTGCCCCCCCCCCCTGGGTGCGTCACTGTTGAGCGTAGTATGTTCATTTCAAATGCAGAATTGTACTTCAGTTTCAATAGAAAAACTCTTTTGCATCATATTTATTGTAAAATTTTTATGCAAAAATTTTATTTATTCATTAATTTAAACTTTCTATTCCATTAAATCACTAGTAGTGCTAGTGATATATTTTGAATTTTAAGCCACACAATGAATTTTAGTTTAGCACTTTATAACTTTATTCAAAATATTTTGTGAAACATTTAAAGTTTGAATAATTTATTTTTATATTAGCCTTAAATATGTAACTAGGATGTCACCAATATTCTTTAAAATTTTTATTTTGTCCTCAAATAATTAAATATTGTGTAGTAGAGAAAGTAAAGTTTTTTCTTATCAGATACAAACTTCTTTTTCAAAACTTTTTTTCTCATTATGTCTAATGGTTTGTTGTATAGCATTTTTTGTTAAGCATTTTGTCTAAGGATATGAGAATTCACAACTATTATATGAAATCCTTTACCAATTGAAAGGCTGAAATTATTGGTAAGCACTAATATTTCCTGTAAATTATTTATCACCGCTATTATTTACTGACTTTTTTGGAAAATGCATATAATCCCAGTTCATATTTACAGGTTAACCTTGTAGAAATCCAGACTTGCGAAAGATTTTTATCAAATTGAGAAATAGAATATGGGACATCCTGTATGCCAAAGAACAGTTTTAATATTTAAATTATAAAATTTCATTCACATTCCTCAAAAGCACTTCAGTTATGGACAAGGGAATTAAGACACCTGCTGTTATAATTTTTTAATGTTTAGTTTTGACATTAGAACTAAGAATTCAGGAGATTTTGTGCAACTATAAACAACTCCTGGCTCATGAATCTATTTGAAATTTATTCTGAACATTTAAGTTTAGGTACTCATTCGAGATTTAAATATAGGGAAGAATATTTATCCAATTTCTAAACTGTAGAATATATATTATTATTATTATGGTTTGGGACGTGTAGGTTAGGCAAATAATTAAAGCACAAATATCTAGTTAATTTCTTTTAACATGCCGCTAGGCCAGTGATCGTATATAAATAAAACACAACTCAATATTTACTACACACAGGGTTAGAGGCAACAACTAAATTTATTTTATATTTCACAAATTTAACATATCAATACATTAGCTCCCTGACACATACAAAAGGAAGGGAGTAACCCTTAAAGCATTCTTTCATTTACAACTCCATATCCATAATATACAGGCTCCCTGGTACTTAAATCAAAAGGGAGTTACTCGTAACTAAATGCACTATGCAGAATAACTAAACACATTAGGTGGTTGGCGAAAACCAAAAAAAAACTTTTAATTATGGAGCTCCTCTTAGTTATTACTTTTATTTAATTAAACCAACATAAAAATAAAAAATAAAAAAAACTTTTACCTTGCCGTCTGAGGCTACAAAAAAAAAATAGAAAGAAAGGCAAAGACAGGATAGAAACAGGGGTGGACATGTCCAGGGACCACGGGAGTAGCACCTAGGTCATCTTCATCTCCTCAAGACATCTCCATCTCATCCAGGGAAGCAGCAAGGGAATCATCATAGCGGCATGGCGGGCGAAGGAAAGAGGCAGTGAAACTGCATCTTGTTCTCACGGCTGCTAGCATTCAATTGCTCAACTTGGAAAATCTCTCTCCCCAATGAGAGAACACCACTTCACACCTCAGGAGCTGTGTGCTTCCACCGTGTCGCGCCCAGAGAGAAATAGTCTGGGGGGCGCTCCTCGCATCTCAGCCTTGTAATTGATTCAAATTTCTGGAAAAGTTATTCGGAGGTTTCCGCCTCTCTTGCTAGAATTTTTTCTACTGATGGCCGCAACAAAACAAGAGTCTTATTGGTGGAGAAAACTTTTTGCCTCTCTCGCCATAACTTTTGGTGTTAATGTAGCACTCCGCCAGCCCTTCTATCCCAGGTCTGGCAAATCGATCAGGAAATTCCTTTGGTGTGCTCTTTGAATTCAGCTTGGATACAGCTGCACTTTCCCGCATGAAAATGGCTAACAAGAAAGGATTGGGTTACATAGGCTAGAACTAAAGGGAGAGAAAGATATTCAAGGGGAAATACACGATCCCTGTTGCTATGCATGGTAAAAATTTCGACTACCAAAACCTAACAGTATTTCGCCAACCAAAATCATTTCGCCACCACCTTACAAAGATTTTAACACCTATCAAGCGATTAATTACTTATTTTTATACGCACTCTTTTTATAACTGTATATTAATTACTTATTTTTTTTATACACACTCTTTTTATAACTGTAATTGTTTACAACATTATTATCTGCTTGAATGCTATTTATGAGCATTTTTGAAGAAATTATTTATTTGATATAAAAAATTTCATTAGCAATAATCTGATTTTTTAAACAAAGATACAGTTTTTCAGGTTATTTAGAATTTAATAAAGTAAAATAAGATTGTTAAGGAAAATTTATTTGTATTCTATTATATTATCTGTAATATTATAAATAAGGTTTAAGAGCTTTTTACCTCTAATTTGTGTTGTGATTTATACTTTATTTTGTATTATTTAGGGACAAAAATCAAACTCTCATACACCAACATATAATAAACCTAGAAAAATTTTAGTAATTTAGGTACAGGTATATTGGTCAGTAATGAAAATATGTTTGAAAAAATTTGATCACTAAGCTAAAAGAAGAAACATATTGAAAAATTTGATAAGATAGTTCTTTAATGACTGAACTTGTTATTTGAAGTAAAGCTAATGTCACGATTTTGCAAAATATGTTATATTATAATCTTAAAAAATTTTTTAGGTCCAATATACCAAAGATATATAAGAAATTCTGTGAAGAAACCTCAACTGGTATTGACAGGAGATATGCCAAAATTTGATGATAAAGATTATGTTCCAGTTTTGGTAAATAAAGGTATCTAGTTTTTAAACTGCATTGTTATACAAATTTTCAAAGATAATTATTTCTCTTAAATATTAACATGTATGTGTCATAAATAATTTGTTTCTTTAGTGTTATTGTGAAAAAAAATTGCAAATATTTGGGGAATTCTTTATGCTTCATACTTAAACTCTCATATTTATCAAGATATTTGTTACTTCTGGAGTTCTTAATAAGAGTTATTTTAAGTTATAATGCCCAGCTGAAATTTCCTGTTGCATAAGTTATTAATTAGAAAGAGAAATTTTTTGAATTCAAAATTATCTTTTCTATCTACTGTTGCAAGAAGATGCTTCTTCCATTTCTACTCTTTATATGCACTGATTGATTAATTTATTTAATTGTTTGTGATGATGTCCTACTGTCCAACTTTTTAAAATGTTAGGCAACTTTAAAAAAATAATAATATTGTTATAGTTTGTTAAAGTTCTGGTTTTCATCACTACGGAACTTTTTGTGTTCAAGTGGAAATTAAATGTGCTTTCATATACCTTTTAAAATCATGCTAGGAGGTAATAAGAGGATGTCCTAAATTAAAATACTGTGAATGAATCAATGCTTACAAAAAGAAAAATATATTAGAATCTCAAAGTACTAAATTCTATATTTAACATCTATAATGTGTAACGTTCCTAGCACATAATGGAAGTTACTGGAAAGCAAGTAAATGAAGACAGGGCATGATTGCAATAGAACACAAACTTTATTGGCCGCCATTATATACATATACTCAACTACGATCTGGATCTAGCTGTTGCCACTTACATAAATGTAGTACTCGATGATGACATGACATCTTCCCTTTTAAAGAAAACACAAAAATAACATAAATACAAAAAAGATAACAAATATTTATAAGTCAAGACGTTTAGGTGATCGGACAGTTCGGCCGGAATGGGGGATAATTGTTTTAGCGATGTTAGACGATCTTTTAGCATTTGCCAAAGTCGAAGCTGTGGGAGGAGCAACAGGTCAGGAATCGGGAGAGATTGAACTAGCAGATGAAGGGTTAATCACAATCTCTCTATCTGGAGGAATCACTGCCTTTGTGCGTTGGATCACTTCTGAATTTCGTCTATAAGTGTCGCCATCGGCAGTAGTCAATATATAAGACCGCAGAGCATCTGCAGTTCCAGATATTGTCGCAGGAACCCAGTTCCTATGAGACGTTTTTAATTTAACCTTTTCTCCATCCACAAAATATGGGGAGTTAGCACTCGAAGTTGTTGCACCAAGATGCTGCTTTTCCCTCACCAACTGTAGAGGAACAGAATAGGATTCTTGTGGTAAGCGCAGAGATGGATGGATAGGTATTAGAGTTCTAGTAGGACATCCAAACAGTCTTTGTACAGGCGATGACAAATTATTGCGAGGAGTATTTTTCGAATTCAAGATTGCCAGTCTGTAATCTATATGTTCAATTTTACATCTTTTCAATAACAATTTTGCTTCTTGAACATACCGTTCAGCTAACCCATTGGACTTTGGATAGTGTGGGCTAGATGTCTGATGCCTAATTTTCCAGTTATGAGCAAACTCACGGAAAGCTTCTGAACTGTATTGGGGCCCATTATCAGATTCTAAAATATCTGGTATACCATGTACTGCAAAACAGTCTTTCAGGAATTCAATTATCGAATACGATGTAGGATAATTTAACTGTTTGAAGTCAAAATAACTGGAGTAGCTGTCACCTACAAGACAATAAGTTTTCCCTGCAAATTCAAATAAATCAGATGCAACTCTTTGCCAAGGAAAACAAGGAACCGGTTTCATCAATAACGGCTCAGTATTAGGAGCTCGAGATGTTTGCTGACACACCAGACACTGTTGTACATAAGCTTCAATATCACGTGACATTCCATGCCAAAATATGATTTCACGTGCATGACGAAGTGAAAGATTAGTTCCCAAATGTTCTTGATGGATAAGCCTTAAGTACTGATGTCGGAGGCTTCGTGGAACAATAAATCGTTCAGCTTTGAATAGGAGGTTTTCATATACTGACAGTTCCTCTCTATAATTCCAATATTTACGAAGCTCTTTGGGAACCTCTTGGATAGTATCTGGCCATCCATTAACAATTATACACTTCAACTGTTGCAATTCTTCATCCTCAGTGATCGCAGACAAAATTTCAGGGTATATTGACATCGGTAAAGGGACATCTAAAGCAACTTCAAAAACTTCATTCTCTAAGCATTCTTCAAAAGTATCTGCTTCACAATCATGACTCAGAGCATCAGGTACAGATATATCTACTCCACGTTTGTAAATTATCTTCGGAGAATACTGAAGCACCTCAAATAGCAGGCGTTTTAAACGTGGTGGTGCAGAATGCAGCGGTTTCCTAGAAATAGCCTCTAATTGTTTATCATCAGTTTCAATTATTACTGATTTTCCATAAATATAATCATGGAATTTCTTACAACCATGACGAATAGCTAAGGCTTCTTTTTCAATCTGCGGGTAACACTGTTGGGTAGGTGTCAAGGATTTAGTTGAATAAGCAATAGGTCTACCTTTCTGTAATAGAACTGCCCCTATTGCATGCGAACTGGCATCAACCGAAACTACTACTGGTTTGTTGACATCATAGTAAGCTAATTTAGGAGCATTTTGTAGTGCTTCCTTAAGTTTAGAAAAAGAATTTTCTTGATCTATAGACCATTCAAATAACACATCTTTTTGAAGGAGCTTACATAATGGCTCTGATATCTCAGAGTAGTTTGGAATGAATTTAGAAACGTAGGTCACCATACCCAAAAATCTTTGCAGCTCGGCTAAACTAGTAGGAATTTTCAACTTTTCAATAGCTTTCACTTTTGAGGGATCAATTTTATTGTCAAACATAAGGACAATAAGCAGAGTGTGGTTGGCAGTACTGATGATAGAGGCAGAGATAAAATAAAATCTTCTTTTATTCAAAGTCATAAATAAAAAAAACGTTAACTGAGATATAAACATAATAAAATAAAACTGTCTCAGGCACGCAGTTCATGAGACATCTCACTTGTACTAGGCAATCTCTCAGCCGGCAAAACAGAAGGCGAGAGCAAAAGCAAAAGCCTATGTAAGACTCGCTACGCTGTAGCTATATATACACAGAATATTTGCATAAAACACAAGATAGCACGCAGCGATCCCAACTCGTGATCAATAAATCATGGGGAAAAGCAAATAAAACCCATTAATAGTTGATGAAAGTATATGACGTCATCCCAACAGGATTTGGTGTGATGACGTCATTTACAAACGATCTTACTTTGTCAACACTGTTGATTACCCGCTCACTAGGGTATTAAGAAAACGCATTTGACAACTGTCAAAATCAAAATAATAGCGTGAGTGCAATACTACACTGTGGGAAAACTACAGGCAAGTTACTTTTAGGTGAAATTCCCAACAAATTTCAATACCACTAGAAGTAAACACATGACCCAAAAATTTAATTTTCGTTTTTCCAAATTCACATTTTTCTTTATTCAAACGTACACCATAATCTAAGAGTCTCTTAATAACTCTGTTAGTCAAATCACACAAGTTTTCCTCAGTATTAGCCCATAACAATATATCATCCATTGAACATTCTACATTTTTAAAACCCTTCAATATATTCTGCATCACTTGTTGAAATATTTCAGGGGCTGAGGCAAGCCCGAATGGAACTCTCAGAAAGGAAAAACGACCCCATGGGGTATACATTGTTAAATAATCAGAAGTTCGCTTCGAAACTCTAAGTTGCCCAAAACCCTTCTTTGCATCCAGAAGAGTGAAAAATTTGGCTCTACCAATCCGTGCCGCAATATCTTCTACTCTCTTAAGTGGAAAATGCCTTTGCTTAATCACTTTGTTAATATCTGTATAGTCTAAACATAAGCGAACACGATTCCCAGATTTAACAATTACTAATGGACTTACAGCAGGGGTAGGTTTCGTAACAGGTTTTAAAATGTTCATTTTAATCATCAATTCAATTTCTTTTTTAACAACATCACGTAAAGCATATGGTATTCTTCTGGGTGGATGAATAGAAAAGCATGCATCATTTTCAAATTCAATATCATATTCAAAATCTTTAATACATCCAATCCCTTCAAATATTTTGCTTGGAATTTTCTCAAAAACTGTATTTAATTTCATAACATCAACATTTCTTTTTACTAACCCCAAATTGTCACACATTTTACACCCTAGTATGCAGTTATAGTTGCCATCAACCACTAATAATTTTAGGTTTGTTGGCTTATTTTCAATAGTACACTTCACAATTATCTCACCTTGCACCGGAGTGTATTCATTATTAAATGACTTTTTATCTTTGTACCGAAGATTTAACAAGTGGTAATGATAACTTTTTAAAAGCCTCTTTTGTAATTACATTTCCTTCTGCACCTGTATCGAGTTTGAATTTAACCTTAACCCCATTATCAAAAATTACTGAAGTAAACCAAGCATTTTTTTTTATTGGTCTGCCAATTCACCAACATTTAAGGTTTCAAAATTTAAATCATCAGAACATCCTTTAACCTCTTGCATTTTTTTACTATTAGAATAATTACTTGATTTCCCTTGTTTCCATTTTGCTTTACACTTACGAGCATAATGCCCTTTTTTTAAACAACTTTTGTAGATAACGTTAAAAGCAGGACAATTTTTAAATTCATGCGCTAAACCACAATGCCAACATAATTTATTGCATTTCTTATAATCAATTTTTGATTTAGAATAATAGTTATGCTGTTTTGATTTTGAGTTAACTACAGCAAGAATTTCCTTCTCATTCTTAACCGTTACATTATTCATTTCTTTTAATTGCGTAGTGGCTTGTTCACTAGCTCTGCAAATATCAATAGTTTTTTTAAGGGTAAGTTCTCTTTCTGCTAATAATAATTCACGGACTTTATCAGAATTAATTCCTGTAACAATCTGATCCCGTAACAAGCTATCTTGCAAAGTTCCAAAAGAACAATCAACAATTTTAGTTTTCAACTTTGTGAAATATGAGTCAAAAGTTTCTTGTTTACCTTGCATTAAGTTGAAGAATAAGTAGCGAGTGTACGTTTCATTAGGTTTAGGAGAGAAAAAATTATCATACCTCTCCTTTATTTTCACCAAGTCATTTCTGTCAACGTCACTCAGATCAAATGTATTATAGATAACTGTTGCTTCCGGTCCTATGGCAGACATAAATGTAGCGGCTTGCACCTCTGGCGATTTAGTTGATAGCTGTGTAGCTGTCGCATAAAATTCAAATGTCTGTTTCCATAGCTTCCATTTAATAGCCATTCCATCCTCCGTCACTTGTAATTCGTGGGGAAGGCGAGCATTCACAGCATCTGAATCAACTGGCATTTTCTTCGGTCCAAAGAAATTTTATCAACAAATATCAACTATATTATCAAATATATCTTCTGACACCATGTAACGAAGATTTAACACTTCTGACACCATGTAACGTTCCTAGCACATAATGGAAGTTACTGGTAAGCAAGTAAATGAAGACAGGGCACGATTGCAATAGAACACAAACTTTATTGGCTGCCATTATATACTCAACTACGATCTGGATCTAGCTGTTGCCACTTACATAAATGTACTACTCGATGATGACATGACATCATCGAGTAATAGAGAAAAATATTCTTTCTTTAAAGATTTGTTTAAAATACATCTAATTAAAATTCTTACTTTCATGTCTTAATGATTGATCATGTCTTTCATGATTGTAATTTTCATGGTTACATAATAAGATAGGAATGGCAGTGAAATCAAACAGTCAAGAAACACAAAAAGTGTTGATTGGGAGTATACTAAATTCAGGATGACCATATTTTGATTTTCTAAAGATGTAAATTTCTGTCACTCACTAAGAACTAATGGCTTTAATTCTAAACTCAATATCAAAAAATTTTAAAGGAAATACCTAAAGTATTAAAATAAACAACACTTTATAAAATGTTTAATGTACCAAAAACTATTCACGAATAGTATGATCATGTAATGTTAACTGTTATAAATTTTTCTGATGTAGATAAAAAAACAGGCCTTACGGTATGAGAGGGGGGGAAGTGAGGTTTTTCTGAATCTCTGGACTGTAGGGAACCAATCTGAGATGTCTGGGCTGGATAAAAAAAAATAATAATAAATAAATTAGAAGCACTTTATGTAGGTTCTCAACATTCCTGAATAAAAATAAATCTATGACTGTTTTGGGGAGCTCTTGATTTGATTTCTCAAGTGTACTAAAGCAATGGCTTAGGATGTGATAAAATATGATGGAGCTATGGTGTCCAGTCATGAAAGTTCCTGTGTTTTCATCATAACCTTTTTAATTTAAATGATCTTTGATATGAATTCTATCTTTCATGCCTTTTCTAAAAATTTTCTTACTATCTTTTTTTCTTTTTTTTAAATATTTCTAAGTATTGCAGTTGTTATACATTATGTTCCTTATATGAATTTTAGGTGACTGTGTTGTTATCCATGGATCAGTTATACATAAAAGTGGAAAAAATTTGACTGATGTTGCTAGATCTGTATATACATTTCATGCAGTGGAAAAAAAAAATACAGAGTACAGCACAGAAAACTGGTAATTGTAGATCAATGATTATTTTATGAGTGATATAGCATAATTGTTAATTTCATTTCTCATTAATGGAATTATTTATCTTGTTATATAACTATGTATCAGAATAGATGGCAAGAGTGAGAATTAAAAAATATTTTTGGTTGTAAATGAGACTTATAAAATATTACCTTAATTCAGTTGATTTATAGGGCGTGTAAATGATACAATTCTGTGTATTTAAATTTTTATTCTTCCTCTAGATTTTCTTTATAAGTTAACTCTATTTATCAATTCCCTATACACTTGATTATGTCTTTTTCAGGTTGCAAGCCTCTGAAAATTTGCCTTTCCCGTCTATTTATTCTGTTTGAAATACTTAAAATTGCATGTATATTTGCTTTCAATTAGTATATGTATGTGTGCATATTTGTATGCATTTATAAGGTTATAGTATGCAGTTATTTTTGTATGCTATTTTTCTTAAAGAAACATGGCATATGTTGTGTTTCTATGGTACAAAGTTTCAATTAAGTCTGTTATTGTTTTGATCATTCAAATTTCATATTTAGCATAAATTTTAAAATTATAAAATGGTATATTAGAAAATCAAATACAATTCTACCTAAGGAATGTAATATTCTTTTTTATTCAAATCAAAATAATTATTTTTTTTAATAATATATAACAAATTATTTTTTTATACTGTTATGAAATAAAAGTTTTATTTGTGTAATTTTGTTTTTCATTTCCTTTTAAGTAATTAATATGTTTTAAGATAAAAGAACACTCATTTCCTGTCCCATAGGTGAGAACAAGACACTGTGTGGATATGGAGACCTGGCATTTTTAAATTAGTTATGAGATGTAGTTGTATGTTTCCTTTCCAAAAACATTGAATTCATATTCCTCAATATAAAAACCTACATTAATTTTCAATGTCTACAAAACCTATATGTCTTGTTAGTGTTTAAGAAAAATTAACATTGATTTTCTGAATTCTTAGCATTTTGTTTGGTACTTGGGAATAAGTGACTGTTAACATTACTTTGTGATAGTTATGTGTTGTCAATGTGTCAGATCAAGTTTCCACCAAAAACTGTGGTGGATATTTTTTAAGTGATTACTATTTTAGATAAATAAATTTTTAATATTATAGTAAATGTTCAATATCATTTTGTTTAGGATATTAAATTTTTAATTTGAATGTTATTATTTTTGACCAGAAGCTTATTATGATGTGCAGCTACTTTTGTCAATACATACTGGTATTCAGTGGAGTCATTACAACTGTATGCCTTCTTCCGATAGATTCTGCTGTGTGTTCTGTAATTGTGTAATGGACTTATTCTTTTCATAACATGTGTATTAACAAGTGTGTCCATTCTCAGTCGATGAAGTTTGGTGCAAAATGTAGAATAGCTGCACTACAAATATTGCTAGGAGTTGTATATATGATCAAATATTTATTTTACTAACAAATGACTCTGTAAAAATTTTGGCAGTATGGAGTTCAGCATGTGGAAAGATTTCATTAATACTCTGCTTTGTT
This sequence comes from Dolomedes plantarius, assembly GCA_907164885.2. Lineage (NCBI taxonomy): Eukaryota > Metazoa > Arthropoda > Arachnida > Araneae > Dolomedidae > Dolomedes > Dolomedes plantarius. Next base: position 138,057,145 of record OU015498.1, read on the forward strand.
TTCTATAAGCCACAATGGTCTGCCTGTAGTGAGACAGGTTGCAATAGGAAGTAGCCGTTGTGAAATTTACGTGGAATGATTATCATAGAAGTATCAATGTGGGCAAGTCGCTTCATATGGTTTATCAGTGATTTACATTTAGCAAAAACCAGAATCATCCTTTAGCTCTATCAGATGTCAATTGAAAGTAATCTATTAATTTACAGCTAGTGCTGTGCGCTTGATTAAGTCAATAGGCACTGTAGTATAAAAATTTAGATTTTAAAAATCAACACTGAACAACATCAACAACAACAAAAAATAATCAGTACACAATTTTAATAAACATTCACATTGTTATCAGGACAATATTTTTTGTTAGGCATTTTTACATTAAATAAATAAGAGCTTTGTCTCTAGGTAAGTTCATATTATACTGGTACTGAAAAATGCTTTTCCTCAAAATGTCACAGATTTTATACAACAAACTTCAAAGTTTGTAGTTCTTACTCATTTAATTATAATACAAATTTGGAGGATTATTTGAAAACTTTTGACTGCATATGGTATGACTGTCTTTTATTTTTTAAGGCGGCAAGCAATTACCCTGAGGGCATTCACCAAATACATCACAATATATATATATATATATATCTTTCCTATACAGGTATTTGTGTCCGTATAATGACTGCATCATGCTTTTAAAATGTTGGGCACAACAATTTCTACTTATCTTTTAGAATCCATTGACAGTCCTTTCTTTCCCTCAACTTTTAATCATGCTTTGACTGATAGCTCTGAAACACTTTACATCTCTGTTCCTTCATGTGAAGGTTATGTATTATTTATTTATTTTTCCTGCTCAATTTACTGACCATTAAAATTTTAAAGACAGAAATGTCAAGGATAATTAGGCTTTTTAAAAGAGGAATTTGTCTTCTAACAACAAAAACAAAATTTGGGTTTTTGTCACGATTGCAAAAAAATTCCAAAGGTAAGGGCAAATATGAAGTAATACCTCAAGTAACACAAAACCGTTGGTAAGTCGTTGGCCAACCATGACCGATAATGGTTGGCCAACGCTGGGGTTTGGCTGTTGGCGCAAGGTTGGCCCAACGATTGGATTTGTAGGGCAACAGATTATAATCTGTTGACTACTAATCTGTAATGATGAAAATAAAGCTATTCAATGTAAAATTGATAAAATGAATATGAAATCCTTTGTCTTGATTGTAGATCAACATTTATTAGAAAATATTTCATTATAGGGATATTACTTAATTTCTCACACAACATAGAATTGAAATCAAGAGCTTAATTATTTAGTAAATGAGAATGTGAAGTACTTTTAAAGTTGGCATAATTTTGAACAGAAATGTTAGTCTAATGTTCTGGTGTGAAATCTAATCGCATTCAAGCTACATTCTTGTGAAATGAAGTGTTAGCCATTTAGTCTTCAAATACATTGAAAATGTGTCAGAGACAGATTAAAGTAAAATGATTGGTGGTAGCCTGCATCGCAGAGGCAGGCATATATTTGAATTGAATGTAGAATACATCTAAAGATTGGGGGTTGATGAATGAAACAACGGTTACATTCAGTGACTACATTTTTACCATGTTTTTATTAACTCGCTTTCTTGTTTGTTTGTTTGTTTGTGTGTGTGTTTGTCCAGTCCAAATCTTGCAATCGATTTTTAACTAATTTCCCGACCAGCTAGACATTTGAAACTTTAAGAATAGCTTAGAACACGATGACAATGCATTATTTTAATACTTTTAGCCATCTTTAAGCAGAATTGAATTCAATTTCAGTTAATTTTGTTTTGTAGACTGGTGCAGCCATCTATCGGCCGGGACGGGAACGAAAAGTTAAACGCAAGTTAACTTCCAATTAGATTTCATTTTCTTCAAGTTGATAGGATAATTTATCAAAAAAAAATTTAAAAAGTATTTATTAATACATAGAATTGTCAAATTTATATGATTTAACAGAAAATTTAAAAACAAGGTATATAAAAAGTTCTTTTTTTCTTGTAATTATTTCATGCAGTTTCCTCAGAGTTGCTGCCAGGTGGCGCTACTGATATACTGGCCGCTTGCTCGTCAGCCACTTTTCAGCGTTCATACATATTCCTCATGCGTTCGGCAGCGATGGATGATGAATGGCACCTTTTCGGATTTCCTAGCCTCCAGTCTCTTCATCTTATTCCGTTTCGCCTGCTTTTGATTGTATATACATTTCATATGTGTCGACCTAGTCGAGCAGAGGTCTCTTTAGACTCTTCTAACTACTATAACTTTCAAGAATCGTAACCGATTTTCACAAATGTAAATGTTTTACATAGATCTCGTTCCGACAAAGTCGTAGACACCTCATTTGTGCAGCTCCAACACATAGTTGGAAAAGTATCCATCAAATGATTCACTCAATTGGTGGAGGTGTAATTTAATTTTGGGTATAATTGTTGAGTGGGAGAGAAGATAATAACGCATGTTTCTCATAAGCGGTTAGGCGATAATTTTTATAAAAATTTAGAACCTTCTCTCGCACCCCCGGTTAAGGGGGCGCTGGACTGAGCCTCCGATGTTTCGAAGCCAATGTTAAGTCAATGGGGAAGTTCTTAACAAATTGCAAATTCGCATTTAAATATTTTGAGAAAATTTTTTCTCCATAAGATACCTCACGACTTAACAATTCGTGTTTGTTTATCAATTTTTGGTTTTCTCTTAAAATTTAATTTTAAATGACTGTCAAATTTCTGAACTGAAAAAATAAGCGGTACTTTTGCTTTAAACTCTTTATAAGTTCTCGAGATCAAATAGTAATACAATATGAAATAATGCGCGGGATTCCTGAATCTTTTGGCTTTTCAAAGATACTTTTTTCTTAATTTTACGTAAATTAGGGTAAGAGTAATTTGTCGGTAAAAATGGGGAAATTTTGTAAAAATCGGAACATTTCTCCAAAAACCACGCCTCCCGCCGGCAGTGAGGTTCAGGGAGGGGAAAGAATTCAGGGGGACCCCGGGCGGTAAGACACAAGGGTTGGGGGGACGGTGATTTATGGATAGTGAGTTGCCTGGCGAAAAGAGCACAAACGTTTGCTATGTGCCTTTTCAGCTGACGGGTAAAGATTTTAGAACTACAGTAAAACTTGATTCCTAGCTGGTATATGTATATTGATCACTGGCTAAATTTTGGCTATCATTTTCATCATGTTTCGTATATATATATACATGTATATATATTTGAGTTAATTTTTGTCGTTATGTAAATAGTTTGTATAAATATCATTTTAGTATGTGTAAATATTTATAAAAGTAAATATGTATAAATGTAAATATTATGTATACATATGAAATGTATTATGGAATGTAAAATTATAACAAATGTTAATAATTTTAATTGCCCTGACCAATTTTTATATATATATATATATATATATATATATATATATATATAATATTGGTTTATGAGACCAAGATACAGTTCGAAAACGGGGGGTTAAGTTCTAAAAACTTATTAAAAAGAAACATTTTTTTAAAATTCCATATAAGCAACTTTAATTTTTATTAAAACTATAAAAGTATGCATAACACAAAACGGAAAGGAACAAGTAAATATTATTTTCATTTAATACGACCTTAATTAAATAAATTTCTTGCTTATCACTGCTCAGTACAATCAAACGAGAACATTTTTTCGGTTGAACGATATCGCCTTCTCTTTCAGAACCTTTTTCTTCATTTAGATTTTTTGTACAATATATCCTGATTAAAAAATCTGTAGATATAGATACATATATATAATCTTGCCTGCACCTCTATTCGACGGCCACTTTTTTTTTTAACCATGAGTGGCCCGCCATAGAGAAGTTTCACTATATGTGTGTGTGTGAGTGTTCGTTCCAGTATCACTCTGGAACGCTTGGAGTAATTTCAACCAAACTTGGTACACATATCACTTACAATCTGGAAAGAAACACTTGGGGGGGAAGACACCCCTAGCATCCCAAGGGGGGCAGGGGGCACATGTAAAAATAATCGAAAACGACTGATATTAGTGTCGAATCCATAGTTTTCGGGGTCGCTGAGATTAATAGTGACACTCCCGATTCCGTCTAAGTGCAAGTTAAGCCCCCCATCAGCATTGGGGGGAAGGGGGGGGGGAAGAAGAGGTGAATATAAAATGTCCAAAATGACTGATATTAGTGTCGAATCCAAAGTTTTCGGGGTCGCTGAGATTAACAGTTATATATGTATGTATATATGTATATATATGTATGTATATATATATATATATATATACATATATATATGTATATATATGTATATATATGTATGTATATATATATTATATATGTATATATATATGTATGTATATATATGTATATATATATATATATGTATATATATATATATATGTATATATGTATATATATATGTATATATGTATATATATATGTATGTATGTATATATGTATATATATATATGTATGTATGTATATATATATATATATATATATATATATATATATATATATATATATATATATATATATATATATATTATTATTAAAATACCTTAAATTAATCTATAAAAATATTACATCTGGTGTTTGTGGTATAATTGATAATAGCTATAGTCTAATTAGAAAACTACAAACATTAGATAACTGTAAATATATTGTAACTTATGATTTTAAAGATCTATTTAATAATATTGATATAAATGATTTAAATAGAATAATCATAATGTTAGTACAAAATAATATTCAATACTTAAGCAACGAAATTAAACTAACTCGTTTCAATAGGCTCCTAGAATTAGTAACTAAACATAATTACATAGTTCATAATAATAGTATATACTTACAGTCCAAAGATGTACCACAAGGTGGTAATGCTTCAAGTATGCTAGCTAATTTATACTTATATTATTTTGAAATTAATAATATAGAAAATAGCAATTACAATATATATAGATATATAGATGATATAATAGTAATTAATAAAAGTGATAACCCTATAGACTTAAATTTTTACCCTCATAATTTGGAACTAATTAAAAGTAGCCATGATAATATTAATGTAAACTTTCTAGATATTAATATTAAATTAAGTACTCACAGTAAATTTACTTTTGACTTATACGACAAAAGATCTGATTATAATTTTAATATTGTTAAATTTCAAAATTATCTAACCTGTTTACATAAATCTGTTTTTAATAACATTATTGTAAATCAGTTAGTTCGTATAAATGGGCTATGTTCTAAAGACAATAGGATTAAGCATATTATAGACTTGAAAGCTGTGCTAACTCGTAATAATTACCCTGTAAGTCTATCCAAAAACATAATTGGTTGTTTTTGTTTTAATGAATAGTTTGTTCTGTTGCATTAACATGTTAAACATAACAATAGGTTAAAATAGAAATAATAACTACTAAAAATAAGAATAAAAATCATAAGTAAAATAAAATAATATTAAAATTAACTCAAAGTAGTAACAGTAATAACTAAATAATTAAAGGAATAATAGTCTTAAAATACGGTAACCTAAGTAAGTCTGTAACTGAGAATCCACTACCTCAATGGTTGCAAGTTTTATGACGTCAGTCATCTTGCGGTTACAAGTTCTTAATTTCCACTCTGACTAGCGCCAGGCTTGGTGTTCTTTGGTTAAGTACTTATTCAAACTTAATTCATTTATTAATCAATTCTTCTGTTAATTGTACTATGTTTTTAAAAGTAAAAATTATCGTCTGCAGCTTGAAAGTTTTGTTTTTATTCAAAATGGCGTTTTTAACAAAGCAGTGGTTCGAAGGCTACATTTATGCTCTTTCCGAAGAGAAATATGCATACTCCGTTATCCAAAAACGATGTGAGAGTCATGGTTTTGGGATATCTAAAGCGTCGATAGGTAATATCGTCAACAAGAAAGGAAAAAAACGTCAAATTGGAGCCTCAAGTGGGACAAAAATTCCAAACAAGTATCCAAGGAAAAAACGGACATCTTCGACTATTGCAAAGGTACGTTGTTTAATGTTAAAAGAAAATCCCCCTAGTCAAAGGACAGTTCCAAAATCATTAAAATGCTCGGTGTCCACTGTAAACAAAATGATAAACGTTGATTTAAATCTTAAGAAAGCGAAAAAACGCAATGTGCATCGTCTTCTTCCAAATCATATCGTTGAATGCAGGACACGCTGCAGAATTCTATATGAGAAACACTTATCCAAATAAAAATGGAAAACAATTGTCACAATAGATGAATCATGGGTGTATTTAAATGATTGCGACAAAAAAAGAGCCTTTTATTATCATAAAAAGGGGAGAAAAAAATTTAAGTACATGGTTCAAAGAATCGAAAGAAAGTTTTTCTAAGGGATTCATGACTGTTGCTGGTTTTTCTTATAATGGAAAGTTAAAAATAAAGAGAGTGAAAAAAAATGTCAAGATTAACTCCAAATACTATCAGGAACATATTGTATCGCCAATTTTTCTGAATGAAATACCATCGCTTTACTCACAGTGCCATCAATCTGTGAGACTCCATCAGGACAAAGCTAGCAGTCACACATCAAAATCCACTGTAAATTTCCTAAAAGAAATGGAACAAAAAACTGGTATCAAGGCCATACCCTTCACTGATATCCCTACTAAATCTCCCGATGTATCACCTATGGATTTTTGTGCTTTCGGACTTTTAAAATCTGCATTATCCAAACGTCGTCCCAAAACCCTTACAGGACTCTGGACAGCTGTTCAGGAAGAATGGGATAGAATACCTCTTCTGACACTTCAAAAGGCATTATTATCCTGGAAATTGCGGTGTCGAAAGATAGTTCAGAATGAGGGATGTCAAATAGAACATTTAAAACACAAGAATTTTATGTAATTTAGTTTTGTGAATACAATATACATCGTCTAAAAAATGTGTGAACAGCCTCTGTATATGTATATGTATATATATATATGTATATGTATATATATATATATATATATGTATATGTATATATATATGTATATATATATATGTATATGTATATGTATATATATATGTATATATATATATATGTATATGTATATATATATGTATATATATATATATATATATATATATATATATATATATATGTGTGTGTGTGTGTGTGTGTGTATATATATATATATATATATATATATATATATATATATATATGTGTGTGTGTGTGTATATATATTTTTTTCCTGTTATACGTCCTGTTATACGTGTTATAAACAATTTGATTATCAAGTAGGTTTTGAAATCTTTTAAAAATTTGCTCTCAACTAAGTCACCTTATTTCTGTGAAGTATACGATATCACCTTACTCAGCATCCAAGCTTTTAAGAAATTCCTGAAATTGGTGATGATAGAATTCTCCGAGCCCTTAAAAATTCACCGTTTTGTCGGCGATTTGCTTTAGAATTGACCATTTTTAAAGTATTTCCGCATAAATTTTCCTGGTGTATTATGCATAAATTTTCCTGGTGTAGTTTTCATAAAAGACTTTGTGAGAAACGTGTTTGTAACTTTAACTGTTTTTAAACAAATGTTGTAGGAAGAAAACTCAATCTTCTATTTAAATTATTTTTTCTCATTACTAAATTGTTAACGGAAAGCTTATTAATCGATCTACTTGATAAAAACACATCATTAAAAATTTAAATTAAGTTTAATATTAATAAAAAAAATGATAAATAAGGAATTGCAAAACTGATAAATTTATTTTCTTTGAAATCAAAATTCTGGTCGCATAGCTAGAGCGGTAGATTTCCAAATCCCAACTAACTGCCTGTCTTATCACTAAAATGCAGGAAGTTAGTGTGTGTGTGTGTGGGGGGGGGGGGGAGAATTGAATGTGAAAGGCTGTAAATAGGGGAAGATACCTGACCCCATCCCCTTGTTCAGTCGAAATGTAGGCAAGAACCATTGATAGCTTTGTTGACAGTTTCAAATTACGAGGGGGGTTTTCTACCCCTTCTCAACTTCGAAAACTATTGCCTCTCTGATTGGTTGCTTTTCTGTCAATCAAGTCGACATAGTCCCTGCCTTCCTCGTGGAGTTTTCTTGTGGGTTTTTTCGAACGCGGGGAAAAAAAATAAGTCCAGCGGAGCCTTAAGAGCTACTAGTCAAGGCGGATTAGCAAATTTCTTATGTAAACTCCATGGGAAAATGTGCGCGAGACCTGTAAACATTTGTGATGTAACTGAAGTAGTTACGAGAGTTCTTTATAAAATAACCCAGATGGATACAGATCACAGAAAATACTTTATTGTACAACCTCTCTACATGCTAGCTACATTGCAACTGCGAGAACACCACACATCGGCGAATACGCCGCCCTCTATCGTATATTTGAAAATGCACTTGCTGTGCTGCCAACAATTATACAAAATTATACCACACTTTACACAAACTTAAAAAAAGAAAAAGAAGGAAAAAGAAAAACGTTCAGTCCTAATGTGACAATTAAAGGTTTAGACGACTGGGTGGTTTTCTCTTCCTTGAAGATTTCCTTCGGTCTGGTGTTGTGGAACCTGACTGTAAGGATTCAGTCTGGATTGCAGCACACTGTCCAGGAACTGGTATCTTTTGTGGAGTAAGAACTGGAGGATTATCATCCTCAGATCCTGCAGGTATATCCAGTGCCGGTGTCAACTTGGGTGGTTCACCTGAAGGATTCACTCTAGGGATATCCACATCAAAACTGGATGGTAATTGATCTTGTGAAGTCGAATTTAACGAACCTTCACGATGACGCACTTGGTCCATTTGGCGTGTCCAAATGCCTAGTGTTTCAATCTTGAACATTATGTTTCCCACTCTGTCACACACCACACCAGCCACCTACTTAGGACCACGGCTGAAGTTCCGTGCCCAAACAAAAATCACCTATTTGGAATCTAGAGGTGTTTTCAGACTGTGGTGGAGGTTTCACATGCTGTTCAAAGTCTTTCAGCAGATCCAACCGACAATGTAGGATGTAGGGGACGACCCAGCATGTTTGTTGCATGAGAGATCCCTGTTGCTGCAAGTGGTGGGCTACGATAGTGCAATAAAAATCTTGCCAACCTTTCAGAAAAGGAGCCTACAGTAATCTTCCGAAAAGCACTTTTGACAGTGCGTACTGCTCTTTCTGCAAGTCAATTGGAATTTGGATGATAAGGTTCATTTCTTATATGCACAATGCCATTTTGTACAAGAAATGACTGAAACTCAGTACTAGAGAAGGCAGTACCATTGTCGCTCACCAAACTCTTTGGTAGACCAAAACGTGCGAACAAATTGCCGAGTACAATTATGGTAGTTGCTGAAGATGTGCTAGGCACAGGAATCACTTCTAGCCACTTTGAATATGAGTCAATCACAATCAACAAGATGTGACGTTCCACAGGCCCAGCATGGTCTACATGGATACGTACCCATGGTTCTTTTGGAACAGGCCAAGAGATCTGTTTGGCTGGTGGAGTTAACGCATTTTCTTGGCAGGCAACACAATTCCGAACTTTGAACTCCAGCTCTCTGTACCAGGCCACCATACATATGATCGAGCTACTGCTTTGATGGCAGAAAATCCTTGATGACCCATGTGCAGCTCGTCAAGGATGAATCTTCGAATCTTCTGAGGAATAAAGACACGGGAACCTCTGAATATAATCCCGTTCTCTACAGACAGTTCATGCCTTGCAGTCCAAAACTGGTCTAGACCTTGCGGTGCTTCTTTTGGCCAACCCTTAGCAATGCACCACTGGAGACTAGATAGCAAAGAACACTTTTTTATCTCAGCCTCAATAAGATGTGGAGTAACAGGACTGTCGTTTAACTCCTGTAGCAGTAGTACTGAATCTGCTGGAGCAGGTGGATCTGTCATAGGAATAGTTAATGACAAACGACTACATGCATCTGCATTAGCATGCAATGCACCCTTCCTGAATTTTATTTTGTATGCATATGCTGATAGGGTTAATGACCAACGCTGAATTCGCGCAGCTGCTACAGTAGGCACTGGCTTATTTTCAGAGAGAAGATTTATCAGGGGACGATGATCTGTTACCAATGTGAACGTCCGCCCCAAGAGATAATTGCGAAATCTGGTCACACCAAAAACTAAAGCCAATGTATCTTTCTCGATCTGACTGTAGTTCTCTGCATTTCTGAAGGAACGAGAAGCGAATGCAATTGGACGATCTCCATTGACTGAATTGTGTGACAAAACTGCTCGTAGACCATATGGACTAGCGTAACATGCCAGGATCACTTCTTCCTTGTTATTGAAATGCACCATCAAGGAAGAATTTTTCAAAGTCTGCTTGGCATTGTTGAAGGCCTGTTCTTGCTGCGACCACGTCCAAGTTTGTTTCTTTTCCAACAGCTTGTATAATGGAGCTAAAACAGTTGACATATTTGGTAGGAATTTAGCATAATAAGTTATAAGGCCAATAAAAGAACGGAGTTCATCCACATTCTTAGGCGTTGGAGCTTTCTCGATGCCTCCACTTTTGATTCTATTGGATGAAGTCCCTGTTTGTCGATTCGATGTCCCAGGTACTGCACAGATTCTTTTAAAAATTCACATTTATCTAGATGTAACTTAAAACCAGCATCCTCTAGGCGAGTGAACACCTGTTCTAGGTGTTTAGGTGAGTAACTTTGTCTTCACCGGTGACTAGTAAGTCATCCAAATAGCAGGAACTGCCCGTCTGGCCTTGCAAGACTTTCTCAATCTCCCGTTGAAAAATAGCAGGTGCTGAAGCTACTCCAAATGGTAAACGCGTGTATCGGAATAATCCACGCTGAATGTTGATCACCAGGAACTTCTTGGATTCTTCATCCAACTCAAGTTGACAATATGCGTCCCTGAGATCCAACTTGGAGAACGAATCTCCATTTGACAACTGTGCAAACAAATCCTCTATTTTTGGCATCGGATATTATTCCAGCTCTGTAGCTTGGTTGACAGTCAACTTGAAGTCTCCAAAAATTCGGACGCTACGATCTTGTTTCAAGACTGGTACAATTGGTGCTGCCCATTCGGATGTTTTTACAGGCTCTATGGTACCTTGTTGTAAGAGCCTTTCGATCTCTTGATCAACTTTCTCTCGCAATGCGTAGGGAACTGAGCGAGCCTTGAAGAATTTAGGCACTGCTGTTGAACGGCAAGTCAAATGCACTTTGACTCCCTTCAGCAGTCCTATACCTTGAGCAAAAACTTCTTTATGGTTATTTAGAATACCTTCCAGAGTTTTTCCAACTGGGTGCCTTTCTTGCATCACCGACACACTATCCTGTTTAGGAATGTTCTGAACTGTTTCACATGCCGGCATCAGTCCTAATGGATAAATCCAGTTTCTACCCGCTAAGTTAACATGTCCTTGTTTCACTATCAACAAGGGTAAATAGTGAGTCTTTTTCTGGAACGTAACCTTGACATCCGTTGCTCTCAGTATTGGAATAGCATGACTGGTGTAGGACTGTAACTTAATAGAAGTTTCTTTCAAGGGAGGCAACACTTCTCGAAATGTCTCGTAAGTCTCCAGTGGTATGAGTGTAAATGGGGCACCAGAATCAACTTCGAAACATATGTTCACACTTTGAACCACACACGTAACTTTAGCTGCAGGGGGTGCTTCACCAATGTTTCTAAGATTAAACAGAGTATACGAAATTCCATTGCTTTGTTGACATTCTTGTACACTGTTTACATCTCTAGAGGCATGCTTCGCTGGCGATTTGATCTTAGATTGGCAAATGCGTGCAAGGTGTCCAATTTTTCCACAGGTGTGGCAAGTAGCTTTAATAAATTTGCAGTCAGCGGATTTGTGATTAGATTCACCACAACGCAACGGTAACACTTTGCACCGGATTTCTTTTGAAAAGTAAATGAGGTTGTTTATTTCTCTGTTTAGAGGAGCTTTGCCGTATTTGGAGCACTTCCGACGATTGCGATGACGATGCCACGGTCTGTAAGTCGAAAGCATTCCGCGCTGCAGCTTCCATCGCGACGGCGATTTCGGTAGCTCGGGCTAGCGTTAGATCAGGTTCAGAAAGGAGTTTTCGCTGCATAGCTTCATCCTGGATACCGCAAACGATCCGATCCCGCAGCATCACATCCAACGTAGTGCCGCAGTTACTGTGCTTGGCGAGCCGACGTAACTCGGAAATGAACACAGCCACTGTTTCTCCAGCATGACGCACGCGGCTATTGAATTTATATCGCTCGACGATCTCCGATGGTACCGGGTTGTAGTGCTGATTCAAAACGTCTATTAACTGTTCCAGTGTCTGCGATGTCGGCGTAACTGGTGAGAGCAAATTCCTTAGAAGGCTGTAGACCTCGGGACCAACGACAGTTAGGAAAACTGCACGTTTTCGAGCCGCATCCGTAATTTCGTTTGCAATGAAAAAAAGTTCTATGCGCTCAGCATAATGAGTCCATGACTCTACCGCAGAGTCAAAAACGTCGATTGTTCCGTACGAAGATATCGGAACTACGTGAGGCCGTTTAGGAAGATGAGGTTAGGCTTAGCGTCGCACAATCGAAAAGGAAATCGAAATTTTTTTAAAAACTGAAGTTATTTAAAAAAAAGAGTTGAAATATACATCCATCTGGATCCCATCCTCGACGCCATTGATGTAACTGAAGTAATTACGAGAGTTCTTTATAAAATAACCCAGATGGATACAGATCACAGAAAATACTTTATTGTACAACCTCTCTACATGCAACTGCGAGAACACCACACATCGGCGAATACGACGCCCTCTATCGTATATTTGAAAATGCACTTGCTGTGCTGCCAACAATTATACAAAATTATACAACACGCTCTTTTATTTATTTACTTTCACTTTTATCTCTCGAACACTAACCTTTAAATTAAAAAAAACCCATACCATTTGTAATTTATTTCTAATTGTTATTGCAGTTATCTATATAAGAACTAAGTTTAGTGTTAGATTTGGTGTGGCGTGTTTTGTAATTATCCTTAACTGAATGCAAAACCACAGCAAAAAATAAAAAGCAAGGTTACTGAAAGGCGTAAGCGCTATATATCTCATTTTAACAAGAACTTGAAACCCTCCATCTCGAACATCAGTCAGACATTGAACCTACTGGCACTTCAACACTGTGAGCACTTTGCCGATTTCGTCAGAGGTAGAAATTGATGTGATTCTTTTCTTGAAGAAAACGTAAACCACCCCTGCGTTGCGCAACAAATCCTGATTTTTTTTCTGTGGGTTATTACGGTTTAGGCCCAGTGGCGTAGCGAAAGGGGGGCAAGGGGGTATATCAAGCCCCGGGCGCAACTCGCAGATGGGCGCCAAATGGTCCTTTTCAGAAATTCTGTATATTATATTACTATATGTTTTTCGGGGGAGGTGCCAAAAAGGTATCGTGCCCTGGGCGTCAGTTATATTCGCTATGTCACTGTTTAGGCCCTCTGTCCTTCGAATGTGAGTTCTGTAGAGCTTTTCATTTCGATTGCGAGAAGTTTGGAACGAAGACGGAGTTTCACTTTAGCAGCTGTTACGACAATAAGAAAATTCTCTTTCCACCTACTCTTACTCCCCCATTTCTGGAAAGTATCCTGAAGAAAGATGCTGACTCTTATGCTCTTATGATGCTGTCTGAAAAGCGCCATTTCCTAGACAACATCAGGAAATACAACAGATGTATATCATTAGCCTCTTTTGTTGCAAGTAAGCTTTCTTACCTGTAGGACGTGGCCCTTATACTTTTAAGATCAATGGCCATCTTCATTACAAATGTGGCCCTTTTCATCCCAAGAACGCTTCTGAGAGACTTTTGCACAACTTTATACAGGGTTCCCACCTATATCCGTTACACCCCCCCCCCTTAACTTCTAAACGGTGACACCTTAGGCCATAAAGTTGGTGTCTAGGTATAGTAAAAAGGCTAGGCGCTACTCGATGAGACAACTTACAACGCCATCTATCGGTAAATTTTGGAATTCGCGTTTTTATCTCAAAAACGGTACGAGATACGGGAAAAAAGGTCAAATGCAAAGTTGTTCAGCATTATCGATTTAGTAAGAAAAGACACCTTGCGCACATTAATACTTAAAATAGAATGTAGAAAATGAACATGTGTTTGGTCACGATTTCGAAAATTGTCATGTCATAAAGAGTGGAAAAAAGAAACTGAGACACTTCCCTATCTTCAGGATAATTTATTTATGTTGCTGAAAATGCGTTTCCCCTGCGCCACAACACAGGCTGGTATTTAGTCGTTGAGGTGGTCTTTTCGAGCTTCGCTCGCGTTTCACGACGCCATAGTGTTGAAAATCCCGACCAAACAAATGCTCATTTTTTACATTCTGTTTTGAGTTTTAATGTGCGCAAGGTGTCTTTTTTTACTAATTCGATGATACTGAACAACTTTGTAATTGACTTTTCCCCGTATCTCGTACCGTTTTTGAGATAAAAACGCTAATTCCAAAATTTGCCGATAGATGGCATTGTAAGTTGTCTCATCGAGTAGCGCATAGCCTTTTTACTATACCTAGACACCAACTTTATGGCCTAAGGTGTCACCGTTTAGAAATTAAGGGGGGTGTAACGGATATAGGTGGGAACCCTGTATAGTTGACACAGCTGAAGCAACAGAAATCTGGAATGGACAGAACTCCACCTAGGATCCTAACCTTATGGCAAAACTGCATGAAATGATGAAAAGAGGTCAACCCTTTAGTTTACAAATACAAGATGATGGCAGAAGTTGAGAAGGCTGGGAACTAACTGGCACTTATTGAAGGCAGGGAGCCATACGAAGTTCGAATGTTTTTGCTATCAGAACAGCCTGACATCCGTGTGTAAAACTCGTTCACACACTGTCAGTCCAAACTTTTCCTGCATCTGTATAGTATTATTAATAAGATTGCTTCATTAAATTGCCCCTTTCCGAAAAAAAGTAATCCTGTTTCTATTAGTTTCGTGACACGTCAATCAATTTTGTAGTCCCTTTACTGTGATCTGTCTTCAAAATTTTGGTAAGAGTTTTACAGAGACTTTTCAGTTACTTATCAAAGTATATAGGGAGGAATGTATGAACCGACTGCAGTGCTATGAGTGGTTGAAGCGTTTTAATGAGGTCAGGACATCATTCTGTGAAGATTTCAGGCCTGGAAAACCACCTTCAACACACGTCGACCATATTCGAGAGAGTTCATGCAACTAAATCGTTTAACTGCTAGAGAAGTTGATGACGAAATGGGCATAAGCATAGGATCTTGTCATCAAATTTTGACCGAAAAACTGTATCGCGTCGATGAAAAATTCGTGCAGCATTTGTTAACTGGCGATCTGATAGAAAATCGTGATGAAATCACTTGAGAGCTGCTTACCAGTGCAAAAGGTATAATGAAAACTTTCTGAAGAGCATCAAGAGATGAGATACGATCGATAGGTGTGATATTGAAGTCAATCGTGTCAATGAGTAGGGAAAGGGTTTACTCGACTACAGAGAATGAATGAGTTGGCCAAAGATAATGTTGGTCAAGGTAATGTTGATCGTGTTTTTTTATTTGAGAGGTATCGTGCTTCATGAATTTGTGCCACGTTTTCAGATGGTAAACAAACACTGGTACCAGGAAGTTTTGCGCTTTTTAGGGATGCTGTTGGCAGAAAAGAGGCTTGAATTGTGGGTAAACCAAACTTGTTGCACCATGACAATGCGCCGTCTCAAGTGTCGTTCCTCATCGGTATTTATGGGGCAAAACATTTAACATACGTTATGCCCCATCTACATTATTTTTCGGACCCAGCACTCTTTTTTTTCTGTTTCCAAAAGTTAAAACCAGTTGAAATGACGTTGTTTTCTCGTAGAGATGATTCAGGAAAATATGATATGAGACTGTGCGTTATCATAAAATGTGCGTTCCACAAACATTGGAAGAAACGTTAGGAGCGGTGTATAGTCAGTAGAAAGGACTACTTTGAAGGGGACAGAGCTTAAAATGTTGTAAAATAAGCTGTAAAGTCTTTATAGCAAAAGGGTACTTTCCCATTATACCGACTCCTCGCCGACGTTACGTGAGAGGATGCCAATTGTAATACCATATAATTTTTATGTAATGAATTTTCAAATGAATAAGACTATTTTGTTAAAATGATTTCAAAATAAATCCCCTAAAAAGCATACTGAAACACTTTTCTTTTATTGCTTTCTTCAATAACTGCTACACTTAGTAGTGTAATTGTTAAGTACCATTTTTTTTTAAACTTTAAGTACTAGAGGCTCCATAACAACCGTCGTGCATAATTATTCCATTCATAATAATCCCCGTACATAATTATTCCAGTCACTGCTATATTTTTACTCATCAATATATGCTTTTGACAAAACTTTGTATACGATAATCCATCACACCAGCAGTATATGAAACATAAACACGTCACAAATACACTCTTAGACAAAAACAAAAAAAAAAGACGCACCAAGGGGTAATGCAAATTTGACACAAATTGATATGCATACAGGTTTTGACGGAAAATGCAAAATTTTAAAGTTTGGCGGCCAATGAATGAACATGTGATACTGCAGCGCATCTTAACTGCGCAACTGGCAGGATATCAAAGGGGAGAAATTTTAATTCCAGTTCATAAATTTTTTGCGAATTTCATTCCGTGTACTCAGGTAGACAGTAACTATGTCTCGCATACAGGTGCGCGAACAATATGCGCAGATGTCAGCATTTGAGAGAGGACGTGTACTTGGGCTCAAAGAAGCCGGAAGGTCTAATCAGCAAACCGCTTCACATTTGGATAGGATCGATGCCACTATTAGACGATGTTGGCAGGAATGGGTGAACCATGGCTGAACACGGCGTCAAGAAGGAAGCGATCGGCCTAGAGAAACGACAGAACGTGAGGACTGAGCAATCGTCACAGCGACACTCACAGCCCCAGATTCATCATTATCATTGATCGTACATGCAACTGGTGCTTCAGTGACCGCAAGGACCATTCATAGCGGCTCAGAGAAAGGGGGCTGAGCTTACGGCGCCCCTTGCGCCGACTACCATTCACTGGTGTACACCGACAAGCCCGTTTGTAGTGGTGTCGGGCATATTCGACCTGGAATGTCACTGACTTGAATAGAATTGTCTTCAGTGATGAGTTCCGCTTCGAATTGAGCTTCGATGACCAGCGAATACATACCTGGAGACGGCCCGGACAGTGGTGGGATACTAACGTTACTGTCTTCCGCCATACAGGCTGACCACCATGAGTGATGGTCTGGGGTGCAATTTCATTTCTTATCAGGACCCCTTTGGTTGTCAGCGGCACCCTTACAGCACAGCGGTACGTCGACGACATTCTACGCCCCGTTGTGTTGCTCTTCATATCACGCCTTCCTGGTGAGTCAAGCAAGATAATGCCCGCCCGCACACGGCGAGAGTTTCTACTGCTTGTCTTCGTGCTTGCTCAACGCTACCTTAGTCAGTAAGGTCTCCGGATCTCTCACCCATTGAGCACGTTTGGAGCATTATGGGCAGGGGCTTCGAACCAGCTCGGGATTTTGACGATCTAACGCGCCAATTGGACAGAATTTGGCACGATATCTCGCAGTAGGACATCCTCCACCTCTATCAATCAATGCCAAGCCGAATAACTGTTTGCATAAGGGCCAGAGGTGGACCAACGCGTTATTGACTTTTTCACTTTGTAAAGCTCTTCTCTTGAATAAATCCTCCAATTTTTTTCAAATTGTAATCATTTGTTTTCTGTACATGTACATCACATCTACCGATTTTCGTCCCATTTGGATAACTCCTTCTTGGTGCGTCGGTTTTTTTTTTTTTTTTTTTTTTGGGGGGGGGGGGGGGGTCTAAGAATGTAGTAAGCGACTTCCATCGAAACATGTCCCAACGCGATTCCTGCCAATTTTCCAGTATTCGAGACATTTCCGAAATGCATCTTTCTGTCCGGAATACGTCTTCATCGGATGGTCGTTTTCACATTTGCGTTCTGACGAAAAAATACCAACTTGTAGAAAAGCTATAGCATCTTTCACGTTAACGCGAATATCCCACAACGTATTAACTTAAGATAGCGCCATTTTAAAATGTAGGTGTTTCAGAGATTAATCCCGGGTCTCACAAAGAGTCACCTATCTACCGAGTCGCGCATTGGCAATATGTCGGTATAATGGGAAAGTATCAGCCAGGGCCGCCCAGAGGAATCTGGCAACTGGGGCACTTTTCCCCAGGCCCCCAACTGCCGGAGGGGTTCCAAAAATTTTTAAAAATCAATTTATTTGATTTCATCCGAAAGAAAATTCTGAAACTTGTACCGTACTTCAAAATTAAAAATAATCTCCTGAAAAAAGGCCCCCTCCCCCCAACAAATAAAAAAAATTATTTGATTAATTAGATTTCTCTTACTCCAAAATTGTCTTCTGAAAAATACGCGATTTAGTTTTAATGAAGAATATAACTGTTCAGTCCTAACTGCTATAAAATTACATTCTCTCTAATTGAAGACAGTACTGTAAGGACTTCGCCTAAAACAAGACTGACAGCCTTTAATATTTACAAAATGCTTTATTGGCATTCTAGATTAAATATAGGCTATTTTACAAATATTACAAATTAAACATTATCTAAAGAAAATTCGCGGGTTCAGGATATCATTAGGGAAAACGGTAGGCTCACGATCTCTGACGAGGCACGCGTCCGTCGACGAGGGTTGTCCACACCTGCAAAAAAAAGTCAACTGCCTCCATTTACATCAAGGTGGCGAATATATATCCTCGCCCATCTCTGTGGGTGGTCGAAAGCGTGCTCCCTTTGTTGAACCCTTTCAGAAACCGTCTTCAGACCATTCCGCGTGTTTCGCTAAATGGCTAGGTGATTATCCTCTGGACTAGCTTTGTCTGCAAGCAGGGGGGATTTCTAAAAGATGGCGGCCTCCTAAGTGTCCAACGGGCGTCGCGGCGTCTGCCACAATTTGGTGACAAAGCGACTGTCACCGATGAATACGGTAGATTGATAATGGACGTCTGCCCGTTAGGCTCTCTCAGGAATCCCGCGTGTGAAAGGAACGTAAAGTCATTACAGACTAAAATTCCTCCCCTCCCCAGATGTTTATCTGCAGAAGTTTCCACCTGCAAAAAAACAGAACAAAAACATCGTCCTTCCCAGGACAATTTCAATGATAAAACTTTTCCCGAAGGCAAATGCACGCCCAATTGATATTAAGAGTAGACCATTAATTTTGATCAAACTCTGGCTTTACCTTCATGAAAGAAAATTTTCAACTGTGCTTGTAAGTATCATTTTTAAAAGCACATCAAAAGGAAATTTATAATTAAAGTTTACACACTTTAAAATCTCTAATAAAAGAACATGCCGTAGCAAAGAAGTTATAAAAAATTACACAATAATATAACAAGATATGGCAAAAATTTTAAATAAAATCGTATACTAATACAGGTCATATCAAAGAAGTTTAAATTCATAGAACACTAGTACGTACACATGACACTACATAAAAAAAACATCATAACTAATAAATCACTCATCTTGGATCCCATAATTTACCTTAATTGTGATCACATGACACAAACCATTTCTCAAATTGATATGAAACAGTTAAAATGAAACAACTTTACACAAATAAAATTAAACATAAATCCAAAATGGATACCTAAACTTCATACAGAACATATCACCACGGTTACTAATACACATGAAAATTTTAAATTTCTTACATATCTTTCTAATACCTTAAACACTTATCGTCATAAAAACAATTTAACACTCGGCATTCCGTAGATCCTGGATCAGGGAATCTGATTCGTTCACGATTACCTGTGATCCAATCTGCCGTTCCATTTAATTGGACAGTTATCAGCGACCTAAATTTAAATATTCATTGTATTCTACTATAGGATTCACAACCTATTTAGGGTCTAACTATCAGTACTGTCTGACATAAAATTATAACAAAATAGCTCATTGGCTCATTCCTTATCAAACAAAAAACTTCACAGACCTCACATTCTTTTTAATCACTTTGTTTCTTTGACAACACTTAACATTTATCTATTGTCGTAACAACTCTACAGACAAAACTTATCGATGTCACAATAAATCGTCCAATTGCGGTATTCAAACACAGTACAGAGTGCATTTTGACTCCAATTATTACCTTCTTAGGTATACACAAAACATACACATTTGCATTTAAAAGTTAGCCAGTACCTTTCTGAGGCATTCTACTGGCTTTTCAACAAACAAAACAGAACATAAAATGTTACAATTGAACATTAACTAAAGCCTATCTGAGGCATTCCAACACGGCATACATAAAACCGTCATATGGCGTTTGCCACTACAAAACCATTATATTATGATAACATCAAAGGAATTTCACCTGAATTTTCCTTTAAAGCAAAACTCAACTTCTATGGTCGAGTCGTTCAAATTTACAAACAATTATATGTTACAATTCATACAAAAAAAAACATTACTCAAACGAATACACATTAATTTCTGGTCACATTTTTACACTGAAACTACAATTAATCAACATACTTATAATATACATTTAAAATTTTACGACTAAACTTCGGCTTAGCCTGGTGTTTGGCGAGAATTAAGAGTGTTAAGACGTTTCTTATTATTCTTAACATTGGGCATTTCCCCTTTTGACATTTGTCACAAGCCGACACGTAATCATTTATGTCTAAGTGACAATATGACCAGTAAAAATACTGAGTTAATGATTCTGCCATCTTAGCAACGCCTAAATGAACATTAGTTTATTCGTGGCAGAGTCTTTTTAATTTCTCTCGATACTTTCGAGGCACAATAAGCAGTTTTCTAGTGGTTCCATCGTTATTTTTTTCTGGTAAAATAACATCTCATTTACCACTACGTACTTATTTTCTTCGGGCGTCTTCTTTTTCGCCCTATCAAAAATTACTTTTAATTCTTCGTCCTCACTTTGTGCAACTCTAAATTCTTCGGGGGAAGTCTTTAATAAGTCGGGAGTAATTATCTGTTTCTCCTGGAGAGGCAAGATAGTCACGCTCTCTTCAGCAGTGATTTCTTCTACCGCTTCTGCTCCGGGGATCACTTGCTCTATTTTCGTTATTTATCTCCCGTATCTAGTCTTGCTCTATCTAATTTTAGCTTTTCGGCCCGAGTTTGCACAGTATTTTTCACTGGAACTTCTACATCCCTGTTGATCTTGTCAAGCAAGGCTGCCGTTTTATTTCCTAACAAATAGTGTTTCTGCTCGAAATCCATATTGCTGGCAGCTGCTCTAGTTATGGTGTGGCCCCATTCACATTTTAAATCGACCTCTGCTATAGGTAAGCAAACGGATGAATCTAACAAAGGTGCACTGACATAAACGTGCCCTCCTGTGTACATATGGGGTTGTACCAAATTTTTAGAAATTAGATCAATGCTCTCTCCTGTGTCTCTCAGAATGGACGTAGCTTTTCCATTAACGACTCCCTGACTGATATAAGGAGTCATCACGCCACTCGAGTCTCCTACACTAGTTTCTGTTGCCGCGATAATTTCCGTCTCTTTAAGCTTAGGGCACTGTGGTCTCAGATGGTCATAAGAACCACACTCGTAACAACGGAGCTGTTTTATCTTTTCAAAAACTCTTTCTTTGTTTTTTCCAATAGAAGTTTCTTTTTCCAAATCTTTTTTTCTTTCGTCTCTTCCTTAAATTTATGGCTATTGTTAAACGTTTTATTAAATTTATCTTTGGACTTCTTCTTCTTTAGGAACTCTCTTGTTCTGAAACTGTCTTGTAAACTTTCATATTTATCGATTTTCTCAGTTAGCTCTAAAGGGGTAGTAATTTGCATTCATTGCTCCAAAAAATGATCTTTTATTTCGGCAGGTACCCTTCTCTTCGTTTGTTCGGTGATATGTAAGTCTCTCAGTTTCTTAAATGTTGTGATTTCTAAATCCGCTATCCACTCATCGTAATAGCCACTAAGCTTATGGGCATAATTCCTCCATGACATATCTGCGAGTTTAGGATGGCGATAAAACAGTTGTTTTAATTTTTCAGTGTTCATCCTAAATCTCTGGAGAATCATTTCTTTGACGTAATCATAGTCTTTTGCCTGTTCCGGCGATTCCCTGGCCATCATGTTGGAAATTTCTGGGGGTAGTACCCCTAACAAATATGGCACCCAATCTTCTTTAGGGACCCCCACCATCTCTGCTCTTCTCTCGAAATTAATTAGATACAGGCCCATTTCGTCCCGTTTCTCGTCAAATTTCTCAATAGTTTTAAGGAGCTGAATGTTCTGAGTTGCGTCTGTATCTCTGTCCCTCCCATTTCGGGCTCTATTGTCTCCATTATTACCTACTTCCAGTCTCTTTTATTTCGAGAGCAAGTTGGTCTTGACGAATTTTATCTTCTCTTTCTCTCTCTCTCTCTTATCGTTCCTTCCGATCTTCAATAATACGCTCTAGTGCGAGTTTAGCGTCTTCTTCGACGTAATTTACGTTTTCTGTAACGATCTTCTTAATTTCGAAGACCCTAAGCGTATCGTCAGCTTGTCCTCCTAACTCTTCTAAAAGTTTTAAAAGATCCTCTTTCTTACCCTTATTTAAAACGGACATTTTTCTAACTTTAGGGTAACTAACTTTATGATAAACAATAAAATTTTTCCCTCAGTTACTAGCTATACCTTCCGACGGTATGTGTCCTAACTGGAACTAACAAGTTCAAAATTGATCAATTTTAGACCGAACTATAATTTTAGCCCTTATGAACACCAAACTAGCACTGCACAATATAAACATTCACAATTTACTCAATACTTATCAAATTGAAATACTGAACTCTTATACTGAATTCACATAAACAGAATTCTCAAGTTAATCAACACTTTATAATTATATATTCTAACTCTATATGGATTTCCAACACAGTAATACACAAATACTAAGTTATCACTGTTAATATCAAAGCACAAGAAACTTAAATATATCTGTTACTATTAAAAGCAGAAAAATAAATACTGGAATAACACTGTTACTATCAAAGGAAAAAAATATATACTAAAATAACACTGTTACTATCAGAAGCAAAAAAAAATTCACTTTCTTTAAAAATAGAGAAAAACATACAGTATTTGCAATTAACAAAACGCAGAAATTGGCGAAACTTACTGCAATTCCTAACAACAAAAATATTGGTTCTTTACTTGAACACTAAATGATTACTCATTCATATACCATAAAAACACACAGAAATTGATTTAAATCATCAAAATTTCTAAAATATCAGTTCTTAATGCGAACTCTAAATGGCTAACTTGTACATATACCATTAAAAAAAACACAGAAATTGATTTAACTCATCAAAATTTCTAAAATATCAGTTCTTAATGCGAACTCTAAATGGCTAACTTGTACATATACCATTTAAACAAACACAATAAAATAATTTTTACTTATTGCATTTACACAAAAACATTATTTAGTTTTTAAATGAAAGCCAGAATCTGATAAAATGAATCGGCCTACCTGTACTCCTTTTGTTCATCACTGACATCCTTAGTCGGCCTAAACTAAAAATTTTCCGACTCAATAACCCCACTTCTGACACCAGTAAATAACAGTCTGTAAGGACTTCGCCTAAAACAAGACTGTCAGCCTTTAATATTTACAAAATGCTTTATTGGCATTCTAGATTAAATATAGGCTATTTTACAAATATTACAAATTAAACATTATCTAAAGAAAATTCGCGGGTTCAGGATATCATTAGGGAAAACCGTAGACTCTCGATCTCTGGCGAGATACGCGTCCGTCGACGAGGGTTGTCCACACCTGCAAAAAAACGTCAACTGCCTCCATTTACATCAAGGTGGCGAATATATATCCTCGCCCATCTCTGTGGGTGGTCGAAAGCGTGCTCCCTTTGAACCCTTTCAGAAACCGTCTTCAGACCATTCCGCGTCTTTCGCTAAATGGCTAGGTGATTATCCTCTGGACTGGCTTTGTCTGCAAGCAAGGGGGATTTCTAAAAGATGGCGGCCTCCTAAGTGTCCAACTGGCGATGCGGCGTCTGCCACAATTTGGTGACAAAGCGACTGTCACCGATGAATACGGTAGATTGATAATGGACGTCTGCCCGTTAGGCTCTCTCAGGAATCCCGCGTAAGGAACGTAAAGTCATTACAGTACTAACTACTAAAATAGATAGCAAAAAAGCTTTGTGGATGGAGGCTACTAGATAATTTTATCTTTATGAAGAAGTAAAACTTAAATTTATGTCTCCTTTAGTAAGTCCTAAAACATACGTAAAAGTCAAGGTCACCCTCACTCCCCTCGCAATAGTACGACCGGCAGTCGTCTGCAGCGCTCCCTTTGATTATGTTAGATTAGAAATTAGATTGTCATTTATTTAGACATTGAGCTGTCGCATATAATGTTACAGTATTGCAGAATGGTATACATAATAATATATTTTTTTTTTATGTGTTATACGAGTGTTATGTCGTAAGATACTGAGTTTTGCAAGAAATGTTTCAGTGGGTTTAGGAAGCGTGCAGGAAAGTGATCCAGTTGTTAGAGTTTTTAGTTGTTTACACCTTTAGTCAGTCTAGCTAGACCTACCAGCTACCAATTACCAACAAAGTATCGGTAAGTGAACTATTGCAATAAAGTTGATTTACAGTGATTCAACTAATTTTCTATTTACTTTCTATTTAAGAAATTATTCAATGATTGTTCATATCCCTAACTCCAAAACCATGAAGCACATCTATACATCTGGTGCTGAAAAAAAGGGGAAAAAAGTTGTTAGAAAAGCTGAAGAAGAACGTGGTAAACGGACCCTCGATAGCTTTTTCCGGACCGGAACCAGTAAAGAAGATGGAAAACAATTTGACACGAAAGACCTTCTGCCACTGTCAGAGAACGTCATGTCTACCTCAGAGAATCACCAGGATATTCCATCAATTTTCAAGGAAAGTGGACTGTTTAGTAATAGTGGGTCTCAAGAAGTGGATTGTTCAGTTCGTGGTGGTGAAAATCAGAACACGGAATGAAGTAAAATTCGTACATCAGATGACGAAAAATGTTTAATCATGCCTTCTTCTGACTTAGATAAAAATTCCAAAGAAATGGAACATTTTTAATCGAGTACTGATCCAGCCACATAGGTTAGATTTGATAATAAATCTAGAGATATGATAGTCCTAAAGGGGTCACCTAGAAGCCAGGGTGTATGCCTCGAGAAAGCAGTGGTAGGCCTTTCCCGATGACTGTCTTTTCAAAAAGAATTAAATAATGGGGAATCTGCTGACAAAGATTGGATGGTTTGGAGTAAGAAAAAAGAGGAGTTATTTTGCTTCCCTTGTTGTTTATTTGAATCTGAAGATGTTAGTAAACAACAGTCAAAATTTGTGCAGTGCGGATTAAATGACCATTGGAAAAAGATAAATGACAAGATAAAAAGCCATGAATCAAATCCAAACCACATTAATAACTGTAAAATGGAAAGAACTTCTCAATGTACTTAAAGGCGGAAAATTTGCAATTGATGGAGCTTTGATGAAATGTATTTTAGAAGAACAGGCGAAATGGAAAAAGATTTTAACCACTGTGTTAGATGTTGTGTTTTTCCTAGCAGTAAGAAATCTTCCTTTTAGAGGTAGCAGCTCTACGGTAGATCAGGGCGATTGTGGACATTTCTTGTCCACATTGAAACTGATAGGACGTTACAATCCAGACATCAGAGATCATTTGGAAACAGTTTCAAGTGCCAAAGAGTCCGGAAAAGGACTACAAGCTCACTACTTATTGTGGAGGACCCAAAACGAATTTTTGAAAGCGTGTGGTAACAAACTGGAAAGTTACATCATAGAAGAAATTAAAGAATCCCTTTACTACAGCATTATAGTTGATGGGACGCCAGATGCTTCACACAAAGAGCAACTAGTTTTTGTAATAAGATGCATTCTTTAAAAAATGGCTTTTGAAGTTTTTGAAAGGTTTGTTAAGCTTACTGACTTTGACCAAAAAACTGGTGAAGCTATTGCTGACAATATAAAGACCATATTGTAAATCTGTGGACTGGACCTCTAGCTATGCAGAGGGCAAGCATGCGACAACACAACAGATATGTCATGGAAGTTTAAGGGAGTAAAAACCAGAATTCTCGCTGAAAACCCCCAGACATATTTTTCTCCCTGTGGTGCACACACTTTGAATCTGTGTGGGATTCGTGCTATGGAAAGAGACATAGAAATCAAATTTTACTTCGGAAACGTCCAAAAACTTTACAAACATTTTGTATTAAGTCCAAGTAGGTGGAAAATTTTAAAGTCAACAGCAAATATTTCACTTCACTCAGTGTCAAGTACAAGATAGAGTGCAAGAGTTGATGGAGTACGACCTCTTGTCAAAAGATACTCTGAGATTTTGGATGCCATGCTCAATATAGATGAAGAAATTAATCTTCCATCTGAGACGCTAGCTGATCTTGATGCACTTACGTGTTAGTTGAAGTGCTTTGAGTTTATTTTTTTAACGACAGTTTGGTTCAAGATTCAGGATCAGGAGAGCCAGATTATATATGGAAATCTAAAGAGTTACATTTCAAAGTGAATGTATCTTTACCCTCCTTAGACTTGTTGATTGTCGAAATAAGATCAATGGCAGATCAAATGGACGAAGTATAAAAAGTGTTCTCTCCTATTATTTGTCCAACAAAAACCGATTTGAAATCAACTGTATCAGAAACGTACCATGATGCTATCACAGAAGAACTTGCCAGCGTATACCCAAATGACATAATTAAAACTGATCTCTCTGATGAAATTTATTATCTACTATAAGCTTATCAAGGACTCAATAATATCTTCTCCAGCGGCAGACAGTTACTTGGACATTAATCCTTACCGTCATATGACACCGCGGTATTGCTGGCCACTTTTTTGGGAGCACCGTAAAGGTGGACCAGCATTACCCCCTATGGACCGGTCCCGTTATTTTGAACCGAGTCAAGTGACAAGACCGGAACACTTGACCCTACAACTCCAGAGGTAAATTTGAGAACTTGGAAGACATTGCAGCCCCGCCCTATTTTACGTGTCCCGGCCACCATTAGTAAACACGGTGGTGGATTTGCAGCAACCGGCCTCGAACCCACAACCTTCAGATCAATGGCTCGATGCCTTTGTCAACCGGGCCACCGCACCCTTAGACTCAATAATATGTGTTGATGGGAAAAAGAACTTAAACCCTTGTGTAGATATATTGAATGCGATATCTAAAAAAGGCCTTGAAAACCTTCTATCGCAGATTTGTATTTGTCTATGGTTATTAGCTGTACCTCCAGTGTCTGTTGCAACAGGAGAACGAGCCTTCTGCAAAATGTCCCTCATAAAAAATCTTCTGAGGTCGACAGTGGGCGAGGACAGATTTAATCATCTAATGACGCTCAGTATTGAACATGATTTAGTAAAAACTGTTTTAGTGAAATAATACATGACTTTGCCAAAGTTAAGGCAAGAAAGAAATTAATGTAAATTTTCTCTTTTAACTTTTAATGTCATTCAAATTCAACTATTTTCAAAATGTCCCTCATAAAAAATCTTCTGAGGTTGACAGTGGGCGAGGACAGATTTAATCATCTAATGACGCTCAGTATTGAACATGATTTAGTAAAAACTGTTTTAGTGAAATAATACATGACTTTGCCAAAGTTAAGGCAAGAAAGAAATTAATGTAAATTTTCTCTTTTAACTTTTAATGTCATTCAAATTCAACTATTTTCAGTTTGCTTTTTAGTTTTAAATTTGCCACTTCATCTTCTGTTATAGTAACTTTTATTATAGTTGAAGGATTTCAAGGCCTTTATTTATAATACCTCAGTTGATAATCTAAATATCTGTAGAATTACTAAGTTGTTGGATGTAATTAAATGCTTGGTTTTTTAAACACATTGTCATATTTATTGGAGAATATAACAAGAGAGCAGTGCAATGAAATATAATATTTGTGTTAATCACTCATGTAATAAATTTTAAGTATGTGTAACTTAACTTGATTGTGTGTTTTCGTCTCTTTCCATTTTTTTTATTTTTCTTGGGGGCCCCAAAAGAAGTTTGCCCAGGCCCCGTAAAGTGTCTGGGCGGTCCTGGTACCAGCAAAATCTTTGTCTTTTTTCAACGTCAAAGATGAAGCCAAGAGCATGGCCTGTTGACTTTTCTTTGAAAAAACGAGGGGCTACTTTTAGCAAACTTTACGATATTAGGGGGGGCGGCGGATTTAGCGGTCCCTTGATCCCAGGGGTTCGTAATGAGCCCCAAATCTCGACATAAGAACTTGCAGTCAGTTAAAGCCTTTTTTCAATGGAGCCAAGTTTCTGCTCTTGAGGCTTTGATTTTAAGCGTTTGTGAATAAAATCAGATCATACTTTACCTCTTCCAACAAGCCTAAAAGTAACCATTCTTCGAGAGAAAATAAACTTATTTATTTAAAAGCAATAGTTTATTTTAACGTTACAGCTTGCGTCATTTAAATAGAATTTAGGTCGTTAGTTTGCCTTCTAGAAAATGACTTTTTAAAAATTATCAACGCTCAGAATTTTTATTATGTGAATTTAATATGATGTGGATTAATCATGTAATTAAGTGTATTTATATATTGCTTTTACAAATTTAGAGGCTTCAAATGCTTATCACCGTCATACTGTAACGAATCATACTGTAACGTAGCATTTTTTATTGATAATTCACTGTGTAATGTGATACATTTTATTCCTTTACCCTTTCTTCCAGAAACAAGGATTACATGATTATCCATTTTACCCCCATTTGGTTAATATGAAGAACATGATACGGTCGTCAACCTGTGGCGATATGACGCCAATATGGCATTATAAATTGAAGAACCATATGGTGAAACTTAACAGTAATCTTTCTAACAAACCCCAAAACACGCATTTTGTCAAACATTCAAACATTTAGCATAAAAAATGACTTGGCTGGAAACCGTATCATGTTCTTCATAAACATTTTAACAACTTAAAAAAAGAAAGATAAAGTTAAGAATTTAAGTACACACATGTCCATAAATTAAGGATAATTTAGAATCACACGGAAATCGAACTCCAAAGTAAAAATTCCACCTGTAGAATTATCACACACATCTTCAAGAACAATATGCAAATTACAGGAAGCCACCAGATGACGCCCATAGTACGTCACAATGACGAGAGTGTAAGGGCCTGTTCACATAGGAGACCGCTGCGTAGCGTTAAGGAAAAGATGACGTTGAGACGAAAATAAACCAATCATAGGCCTCCAAACGATTAGCGATGAAATTTTTAACGCCTATGATTGGTTTATTTTCGTCTCAACATCATCTTTTCCTTAACGCAACGCAACGGACTCCTATGTGAACAGACCCTAAGATAGGGGTACACAAGGAACGGTGGCAAAGAAGTAAAATTGTTCACAAGCGTTCTGTAAGCTGTTCAGTGCCATAACCGAATAGTTATGACACAGAGGACGTATGTGGATGATTTTTTACGTGGTAGAATTATCGGCCGCCTGGAATGTGGGCGCACTTAGATGGAAGTATCCGAGGAACTTGGAATTGCCCAAAGTGTCATCCCTAAGCTTTGGCAACGATTCCAAGATGATAGAAATGTCGGTAGACGTTACAGTACAGGTCGCCCCTGAGTTACAATGCAGAATGAAGACCGGTATTTGACAATAACTGCAAAAAGAAGCAGACGGAGCACAGCATCCGACCTGTCTCGTCAGCTATCTCCAGCCACGGGTACCACAGTTTCAAGGCAAACCGTGTACAGACGTTTGGGAAATATTGGTCTGTATTCTCGAAGGCCTGTCAGATGTGTTCTGCTCACGACAACTCACTGACGGCAGCGATTAGCCTGGAGTAGAGAAAATGCAATGTGGACATCGTCACAGTGGGCTTTTCTGACGAATCCAGGTTTAGCTTGCAGTCCAGGTTTAGCTTGATTCACGTCGGACTTTCATATGGAGAACGCCAGGTACTCGTTACCACCAAGATAACATCATTGAACGACACCGTTACGGTGGTGCAGGATTGCTCGTTTGGGGTGTAATTATACTGGGCTCCAGAACAGATCTGCATGTTGAAATCGGAACCATGAACGGCCACATTTATCGGGACATCATTCTGGAACAACATGTACGTTTGTTAAGGGTACCATGGGCGCAGAATTTGTGTTTATGGGTGACAACGCCCGTCCTCACCGAGCAAACATCGTAAACGAATGCCTTCAATCTGAGGATATCACCCGTATGGAATGGCCAGCATTCTCACCTGCATTGAATCTGATAGAGCATGTGTGGGACATGCTTGGCCAAAGAGTTGCAGCCCGTCAACCACCTCCTACATGTGTACCGGAACTTGGGAGAGCATTGCTTGCTGGGTGAAGTAATCTTCCCCAAGATTAGCTCAATAATTTTATACTCAGCATGTCTAGGCGTTGTACAGACTGTATTTCATCGCATGGGAGACATGCAATGTATTAACCATCATACCAACCATGTAATATTAAGTTTTTGTAAAGGAGATATTTTTTACAATTTCTCCAGGGAGCAAAAATAGTAGTTTTTATGAATGGTATCATACATACAGCATCTTTTTTGTTCTTTATCTTTTGTTTAATAAATGGGCTTTATGAATAAGTTACGTTTGTTTTGTTTCTGAACCTTTATTTGCTGGAGTTGGAATTATCCTTAATTTATGAACATGAGTGTAATTAAATTAATTTTCTAGATTCAAAACTAATTTTTCAGTAAAATGGAATCGTCATAAATACGTAATAAGAATAAAATAGATATCACGGTACAATTTACACAACACATGCGAAGTAAGATCAGCATAGTTACCGACAGTTTTAAATTTTTAGGGAATGCCATATAAAATTATACAAATCAAACTTACAATAAACAAAGGGATCTAACATTTTTTCCTGGTGCCAAGTGCAAAAATCGTTCGATGTTGGATTTCTTTACAACTGGCCATAAGGAAATGTTACCTTTTCAGTCTTAATTCTTTTAATAAAAAGGGACCTGGAAGACATAAGAAATCTCCATCTTCTTTAAAGTTTAATTTATCAACGTAAGTTTGCTTGCAAGATCTGTCTAAAGTATTCGCGTAATTTTATAACTTTATATCGAATTTGTGGTAAGCTTGATCATAGAACGCCATGATAATCTAACGGGTGTTTTGCCAACCAGCTTTCGGCGTCGCAGTGTTTGTTTGTAAACAGGCGCAAAGCCTATTTTAAGCAAGTTTCAACCCTCATCCTCAGCTAATCTCGTTTTAATATTT
Source organism: Dolomedes plantarius (assembly GCA_907164885.2). Lineage (NCBI taxonomy): Eukaryota > Metazoa > Arthropoda > Arachnida > Araneae > Dolomedidae > Dolomedes > Dolomedes plantarius. The sequence goes on from OU015498.1 coordinate 138,088,511, forward strand.
TTTGACGCATGCGCTGCCTATGTGGTGTTTTGTGATGTGCGCGGGCTAGGATCTTGCCGCAAAGAGCAACAACTTAAAATCCGAATGATATTTTGTAATGTTGTGCGAAGACAGACTATCGAAGGTGAATATACCATATGAGTACTTAAAGATTTCCTGGTGGCTACTCACATATTGTCATATGAATAAGATGTTTTTCATCTAATTCTTATTTTGAAGTTATTATTTGTCTTTGCATTTAACAATGTGTGAAGACGATGCCGTTATCGCTACCAACGATGATGCAGCTCTTTGTAAAAGATATGCTGTACATTCAGGATACTGGTCAGATCCCCATATCCAGCATTTCATTAAATCTTCATCTGACCGGAAGGCACCCGAAATCAGCCGAGGTTATTATGCTCGAGTGATGGGAATGAAAATACTTCTTGATCAGTTTCTAACTACAACCAACTATAATTGTCAAGTCATTAATATTGGAGCTGGATTTGATACTTTGTATTGGAGACTAAAGGACGAAAATATATCAGTAAAGAGCTTTATCGAAATAGATTTGCCACCTGTAACCTCACGAAAATGTTATATTATTAGAAATCGGAAAAATCTGTTGAGAATGGTTGCTACCGAGGATGACGATATTCAGTTTTCGAGTTGCGAGCTTCACGCAGGAGAATATCATCTAGTTGGATCCGACATAAGAAATGTAAATGAATTAAATACGAAGTTGCTGAGTGGTCTTGTAGACACTTCAGTTCCTACAGTATTTCTTGCCGAATGTGTTCTTGTGTACAATGAGGAGCATCTGACATCAGCTTTTCTCCAATGGATTTCTGAAAAGTTTCGAACTGCTTTATTCATCAACTATGAGCAAGTCAATATGGGTGACAAGTTTGGGAAAGTAATGATTGAAAATCTCAAGAAACGAGGTTGTAATTTGGCAGGAGTATCAGTTTGTGCAGATCTAGAAAGTCAACAGAAGAGATTCACAAATGCTGGCTGGGATGGAGCTAAATCATGGGACATGATGGAAGTGTATCAACATCTACCCCAACAAGATGTTGAGCGTATTGAGAATTTAGAATTCTTGGATGAACAAGAGTTATTGCAACAGTTGTTGCAACATTATTGCATTACGGTTGCTTTTAAAGGTGAAAGTTTAGAGGATATTGGCTTCAACTAAAAACTCTCAAACAGACTTTCGCAGACAACCTATTTCGTGCATCAAAAGAAAAGTATAATAATACTTTGTTGAGACCATATGAAGTATTGATTTCATATTTGCTGTGCTGTTCATTACTTTTTTTTCTTTTCATGCATTATTTTATTTTTTAAAAAAATGTGTCAAAACTAACAAAACATATCTTATTAGATCTCTAGAAATGTACATAAGTGATGTGTTTCTTAATCTGTATTTTAAATTTTATATGTATGTATGTATATATTTGTATGTATCTATTGATGTTATACAAATTGTACAGGTATTCAAGAATTGCATCACATTATGTTTTGTTGATCATTAAATTTTGATTTTTTTTAAAAATCACATGTACCTTTTTTTTTTCAGACTTACTATGAGGCATATATATGCATACATACATTTAATAAGTTTCATTTAATTTTACTAAAAATTTGCCACTGCTTATTTATCCGAAATTCACCAAGTCATTTAACTACAAATAGTTTTAGTGTTGGCTTTTATTTCAATTGATTTAATAATATTTCATTAATATATATATATATATATATGCACAAAATATGTGAGAAAAATATCCTGCTTACAAAATATTTTTGTGACAGTGGATGACAGATTCTGCCCTAAGTTACGATTGGCATTTACAAGAATTAGAGATGAAGTGTTCCTTATTGTTTATTGGTTTCTATTCTTATTCTATAACTCAAAATATTTAATTATTCTCAAATTCAAAATTATAGTTATTATTCACTTATGCTGATAAAGGTATTTAGAGAGAGGTATAACAAATCATTTCTGCTTCCTCTTGTAAGGGACATATGTTTAAATATTGGCACTTTAAAATATTTGAAAATTTATATATATATATATATATGTACGTATACTTTTTTTAATGTAAATAAATCTCAGAAAACTATGATTTTTTTTTAATGAAATTTTGGATGAATTTGAAAATGTTTGGCATTATGTAGTTAGTTATAAAATATTATCTTTGGGTCTTGCTTTTTGTGGCTATGTCATGAAGCTTTTAAGAGAATTTGCTGTTTGAAAATTGACATCTGTATACTTATAAACTATGGTAGTCATTGTTCTACTATATTTCTGTTCTAAACTAGTTGTGTATGCACTGTATGCTATCTGAATGCATACATGTTGAGTATATGTAAGATACTGATCTATAATATATATTTGTATAACAGTATTGTCAAATTATAACTAAATGATGGAAATGTTGAACTTATTTTTTGTCTATGACTGCCTTTTAATATTCTCCTTCAGAACAAATCCACAGTTCTTAAGAAATTAATATTTTTAAAAATTATATTTTACATGGTTCTCATAGTAGCTATTTAGCTCTTAAGCATTAATGTATCTGTGTGCACATTTTAAAAATATATTAACAAAAGTAGAATTTATTAACTGTGTTAATGACGTCTCTCCCCATTGTATGTGACTTCACATTTCCTATTACCAAAGATAGCAGTTTTGTGTATACTACAATGCTTTGTGCAATTTGTATTGTCTAAGAGATTAATATGTAATTATTTTCTGCTTCATTTTGTTGTTTCCCATTTTATATATATATATTTGCAGAAGTATCTATATTGAACTTCATTTCTTAATTAGTTGTAGTAATTTAAAAATTATATTTTCTTTCCAATTTAATATATGTATGAGCTGACAGTAAAACTTAGAAATGGAAGTTATATCATTTGGTTAATATTTCTTAATATTCGTTTAAAAATGTAAGTATCATATGCATGATACTGTGATGAAAAATAACTGTGTAAGAAATGTTTAACTGGTGATTTAGTAGACACCTCCTGATTAAAAACTGTTCAGATAAAAATCATAAATTTTTAGGACTAAAATTAACAAAAGAACTAGATTCCTAATGTTACAAGAAACAATTTGATTCTCGAAAAATATCTATTATGTCTAAGTAGATTTTCTCCTCTCCTTAATGCTAACATGAATATCAAATAATTAATGTTCATGAATATATAAATGCATTTCATACATATAAAGCTTAGTTGTTGTTACACAATATTGTCTGTCTATAAATTGTTACTAACATAATGAATAAACAAATTGAAAATATATTTTAAATGCTGTATTAATTTATAATATCAATTTTTGCTCTATATACATTTTTACATTCAAAAGATAAATGTTCTTTTTTACTAAAGATGATTATTTAATACTTTCTTACACTTTAATGAACTTATTTGAATTTGTTTAAATCTGCATGAAGAAATTTTAGTTTAATGAAATATTTGTCAGTCTGTATTGTAGTTGTTAATATCATGTGTTTGATGAGCTTAACTTTTATCTGATTTCCATATTATAGGAAATATAATGTTAAAATCTGCATAAGTAATTCATAGTAAGTTTTAATAGGTTCGCAGGAATTATTTGTTATATCATGTGTTTACAATGCCCTATACTCTTTTCAGATATTACTTAGGATGCAATTATTTTTTGTCCTACTTGTAAAAGAAGTCTCTTTACGCCTTAAGATGTGTTTCTCAAAAAAAGGAAAATTAAAAAAAAACTTTTTGCACTGAAATGAGAACTGTATAAAAAACTATATTAACTGTGTAAAAAGAAAAAAAACTGTATTAACCATACTGTATTAGTACTGTTATATATTGTAATTTTCCTTGTTTCTTGTAGGCTTTTTTACATAATTTCGGTATCATTTTGAAATACAAGTAGTTCTTCATTGTAGCTAATATGTCACTTTTTAGTGATGTAGTTGAAACATTTTTTATTAGGGATGTAGTAAACCTATATTTTAAATCTGATTGAGGCCAAAACTGAGAAGGCATGCATTTCAATGTTATACAGATAAAACAGCCCTTATTAACATATGGAGAAATTATGATAAACTGCCATTATATGCCAGTTAGAATTGTTAGATTTGTGAAACTGTTTGATGTTTACTGTGAATTAAAAAGGCGTAAAAAGCATTTAATTAAAAAAGTATGATTTTTTTGTCATGTCACTTTTAATTAAATGCTTAAAGAACTTACAACTAGGAGAAGTGCTAATAATATAATTATTCACTTAAAGAGTGAAAAAGGAAAAAAAAAATCACTGTATCATTGTTGTGAAAATGTGAAATTGATTTTCCAGCTTTTTATATAATGGTTAATTCTTTGCAAAAAGACTTGTATCCAAATAATTGTGTATTTTCTGCCATCTCTGGTTAACAGATTTTCTTTTCCTTGCATTTATGTATCTGAATTTTGCCTTTATGTTTAACAAAATTGAAATCACTGATATGTATATTAATCGCATTCTTATGCTAAGAAACAACTTGATATGTGACCCAGTACAATTTAAAGTATGCAAAAATATTAAGAAATATTGTGCCTATTGTAAAGCCATAATATGTCTATAAAAATTATTGTGTTGAATGAGCTATCAAAAAACAAATGCAATAAAATGTTCTTATTTTGTTTCCTAATATTGTTCTACATATGGGGTATTTGTTGTTTTTCTCTAGTGATATTGTACTATATTTATTGCAATGTAATTTGATTATTTGTAATTTGTAGCAATGTAATTTGTAAATTTTCTTTTCTTTTTCCCCCCTGAAGTTGCATACTGCATTGCTTGAAGGGTGGGCACTTGTGTATAACAAATTAGCACTTTTAAGTATAATGTAATGATTCCTTTATATTCACTGTCTAACTGGTGAACTATTCTCTTTCGAAATTTTACTTTCTTCTTAAAATGTTTTTCATAATTCGAAAAACGTTTGTATTTGACGCAATTATGCTTAGTTTTAGATATGCTTCAAAAATAACCGGGGAAGCAGGTTCTAAATCAAAGGACCTGGTACATATATTAGTTTTCTAATTTTGTTTAGATGTATATTCTCTTTGAGCTCTGTCTTTTAATGACATGAATGTATATGTAAATATAAATGCTAATTTAATTTATGAATTGTGTTTAATTTGTGAAACCAGTGAAGTATAGTTTATTATATAAGACATGGTACTCGAAAAATTGAATAATCGAACATTCAGATAGTTAATTTTATTCCTCTTACTCAACCTGACTGATGAACCCAAGATATGAGAGCTTTAGACTCTAATGTGTTAATTTGTGACTATTTACACAAAAGTAGAACATAATCTTTATCTGTGGAGAAATAGCTTAGTTTAGTTATTAAAATCTTTAGAATTTTGTACTGAGTATGTTTTATTGGCATAATACTATTTTTGAATAAATGTAACAACACAAGAGAAATGCACATATATATATTTCCAAGATTTGGAGATAAAGGTGCTAGTGATTAAGATCCATTTACTAATAAATGAATATTAGATTTTATTTAATATTATTGTATTATCAAATAGCAAAATTTGCTAAGTAATTTTCAAGTTAAAATCTGTAGTATAAAGGATTTTCAATGACAAGTTTGATTATTTGTTTAAAACAATAAATATTGTTTAAATTTTAAACTAAGTTTGAATATAAACTTTAATTACATTATTTTCTTTTCATTTAAACATAATTTTGACTGTAAAAAAAATTAGCTTTGTTCAACCTTATTTTAAAATTGACTTGCAATTTTTGGATGCTGAGTTTTAAGAAAATGCATTCTATCTATTGTAGTATTGAGAGATTTTGCTGTAATTTTTGTTCAGATTATAATTCAATAACTACTTTATGAGCAGCTTAGTATTAAAGGCATTGTGACTTAAAATAAATAACACTACTTCCATCCTCATCAAGAATTAGAAACTTTTATTATGTTTATTATAAGTATGCTACATTTCGATTGTGTCTTCAGTTTGTATAGCTTATTTTGGTATGTTCAGTTTGTAACTAACATTTTGTTTATTTGTATTGACATTTTTATCTTGTTCTAGAGCTCTTTTAATTTTTTGGAATTGTGAAACATTTATTATTTTATGTATATGGAAGCTTAAACAGAGTGGTATTGATTTTTATTTTGATTATTGAATGCCGGTGATGTATGTAAATTTTTTTCATGTATAATAGCTAATTTATAAACCTCAGATGAGTGTTTTTTATCTTGTGTAGAAATCATTGTTAATTCTCAAAGAAATAATTTGTGTTCTGTGTATATATATAAATCCATTATATTAAACTTCTTACATTTTCATTTTTATAAAAATCAGCATTTCTATAGACTGTAGACCATATAGTTTAAAAGAATTCTCACTCTGTGCTTTCTTTGTGAAGAGTTGTTTATTTTTATGTCAGTTAAAAACAGTAACACCATGGTCACAGTAAGACCTTTGATAATCATATTTAATTTTTACTGAATACTGTGGGAAAATATTTTTCAGCCCGGTTCAATTGATAATTACTAGTAGTATGTCATATTTTGCTCCAATTCAAAACATTTTTTTTAATAATTAAAATATTATCTCCTGTATACTCTTAAGTGTGTATGTGTTACATATAAAGATTAAATTAGAGTTTAACTATAAGAAGCTATTACATGTTCTTTTGTATTTTTTACTTTAAGAATAGCTATTTTTGCTTCTTCCCTACCATTTTTAAAATTGGCTAATTTTTCAAAGATGTTAAATGGATTGTCTGCGGAAGTTTACTCTTTTCAATTCTTCCACAGAAAGGGAAATTTTAAGTCTTGCTGTTTAAAATGCTGGAACAAATTGTGTACTGTTCATAGCTTATAGCTAAAGCTTAACCCAAATGTGATTGAAAAAGTCTTTGATGCCAAAAGCTAAAAGCTTTTATTACTTCTCTTTGTGATTGTGATGAAATTCAACCTTTAGTATCATATTAAAATTATTTATTTGAACTTGTGATCTTTAAAATGTGATATGTTCATTTTTTTTTAAAAATTTTATTGTCATTTGAGTTTATTAAAAGAAAAATTGATGTATAATCAAGATTTCAACCTCTGTTATTCTTTGATTATTCCTTAAATATTAAACTTGAAGTTATTTCTGTTTTTGTTTTCAATTAAAGCTCAAGTTTAATTGTTGTGTGAGCTTATTTGAAGCATATTTTGATTGCTGTGTATTTATTGAATATAAACTAATCAAAACAGCTGTTTCAGACATTTTGTGATGAATAAGAATGAAATGAATAATAGTGCTTATTTGGTTGTGTTTCTCCTTCCATCCATTTTTATTTGTGAAAGAGAAATTAAGAAGTCTAAAAGTAATTTCTCATTAAATTTATGCTATTAATAACAAAGATATGCACCAGAAAAGAAAAATAAATTACCAAAAATAACAATCCTAATTTATAATCTAATTTTATTCTGTAATTCTGAATGTTAATCTAAGTTTATATTATTATTTTTTGTTTATATTATTTTTTGTTGGCATTAGTCTTTGAATTTATTCGGAATCAGGGAAAAGATGACCGTATCACCCTTCAAATGAATTAATCACGTAAATGAATTAGTCACGTAATCATTTATATATTTTTCGTGACACAATAACATCTCCTGGTATCGTCTCAGATCCTCAGTTTGGCATCTCAGCTCACAATAGTCTTTTCCCAATGAAAGCAAAAATTATTTTTGTGCTGTTTAACATATTAATGACTGGAGACATAAATTAATGTCCATTAAGAGTTATTGACACTGGTTCTGATTAATAATTTGATCTGAATAATAATAATTTTCTACACGATTTAAAAAAAAATAAAAAATACGAACATTTTGCACTATATTTCATCAAAACACGTTTTTTCAACAAGTGTTTACTAAATAAATTTAATTTATTTTTAAACAATATTTTTAAACAAGTACTATTTTCCTAAAAATATGAGAACGCGTCATCAAAGTATACGTTGAGAACAATGGTAAAATCTCTATAAAACGCTTCGGATATACACGATTAATGCTGAGAACAGTTAGATCTACATTAAATAGCCGTAAGTCCTCAAGGTTAAACTTGAAAGTTAATTGTACTAATTCAAATCAGTTTCACTTTATGCCTTGTAAATTTTGTTCAGCTCTCAGGTACAAGTATGTTATACACGGCAGTTTTATTTCATATAAAAATTTCCCCGATGTTTAACTAAGAGCTAAGTTTGTGTTGTCATCCATTTTGCCGTTCTGGATTTACTGGTTTCGGGATCCGTACTTATCTTGAAGCTCTCTGTTCCATATTTTCTTTCTTTTGTTCCTGTATTTAGGAAGCGGTTGTTTAACTTTTTGTTGTCTTGTTTTTAAAAAAACGTTAAAATCTATTTTAACCAAGCATCACTGAAATTCATTCAATGTCATTTTAAAACGGCAATTTTTTTTGTAATGCAACATTATCAATGTCAGTAATGAAAGGGGGGAATTTCGCCGAAAACCGGAATTTTGACCTTTATGAAAATTAGATATAATAGAGGGGCGGAATTGCTTCTGTGATTTTATAATCAACGTACCCCCAACTTAGCTTGAAATAAAATAAAACGTTAATAGAAGTTCAGTTAAAACCGGAAAATTGTAGAAAGCTTTTAAGAAAGTTGATTTTCCCCCGCTTTTTTAAATTGTGAAACTAAAGATTACGATTATGTCTTTAGCCTTAACATAGTTTTTAACAATGATATGATCCATAACAAAAATTCGATGCTATATTTTTTCTCATTTTATTTATATTATATTTAGTTTTCTTGTATAACTTTTGAATGCTACTCAAACATCAATTCTATTGTTATTAAATTTTTTTAAAAATCATAAAATTTCAAATTTTAAGGTTCGTCCAGCAGTCAGTGCGCTGAGGAGAGCCCTAACTGTATTCAATTCGTGCCCCCCCCCCCCCAAAAAAAAAAAAATAATAATAATAATAAATAAATAAATAAAGTTAGAAGCACGCTACGCCTATGCTTAAATCCGATGTACGGAAAAGAACTTTTATCGAAATATTCTGACTAAATTGTTCGCTTCACTGGATATTGTTAGTGTATTGTCTAACCCTTCAAGTGTGTTGCTTTCGCGTTTACAGAGGACATCGGGAGATCGGCGCTAATTCGCCGGACTCTCGTTTTAAGACATGATGTAATGCACAGTGCTTTTCAATCGCTAATAATCGCAGTTTTTTTTTTCTTTTTGCACATGCATTACAAATCTGCCCAGCAACCCCTCCCCCTGGAAAGAAGGCAAACTACATTCTTAAAGCAGATTTTAATGAACGTATATCGACACATATTGACCTGCTTATGAAATTTTTAAAAAGGAATGGGTTTTACAAATATAATTTTCTATTTTAAAAAAGTTTGATCATACTGATTCTCATTAAAACTATAACTCTAGGTAGCATCTTTAACTTACCAAACCTATCCATTCTCGCCCACTATTTTCAGCTCTGTATGACTTCCTCACTGATTTGACATATATAATGTCAAATCAGTGACTAAGCCAAATCTAGCTAAACATCTATAACGTCGAAAAATAGTCGCACCAAGAGGCATGATAATACATTCAGAACAAAGTGTTTAAAATTTTAAACCTGCTCGCAGTACTTGCCCATTATGCATAAATATAGCTGTATATTTTAATTTTTCTCATTTGAAGCAAATGGTAATTTTCAACAAGGTTTTCGATGGCTCATAATGTGTTAATACAGATCCACCCACCCACATTAATATATATATATATGTAATATCATAGCAATAGGCATCGTTGGAACAGCTATAAAAGAATTCTTGGGACGCAGTAAACAGTCGAATGATTTAAAATAGTTTTATTGTTGTTCATATGGAGTTCCCCATAGGGAGGGAGCTAGACCGTGTGACATATTCTATGTACAATCATTATAAAGAAGAGCCCGGCTTCATGCCGTGTTCACTTTTTATATCGGGAACATACAGAAGACTTGGTGTAAGCAATAATCCCTATGACGCTATGCTACGTCATGGACTAGGGCGTGTCCGATGATTCTTATCGGTTCAATCTCCCTAGACAGAGGCTGTTCTAAGTCTATCAAGGATATTTCTCTGTCTATAGGGGAACGAAGGGATTAACTACTGCAAACTTTAAGAGCTATTATATCATCATTAGAAATGGAATAAATTATGTTTTATAGGAATATAGACAAGTCAGATAATTAATATAAAAATTATTTTTATATTACATCCCCCCCTCAAAGAAAAAGAAATTCCCCATGCCAAACAAAAAGAAAAATTAATTTACCTATTCTGACAATTTAAAACTGAACCTATCCACCAACTCTTCTGTGTACAAAACTAACATTCAAATCTCTGAATGCTCACTTATAAAATTTTTAACAACAATCTTTGCATAATATTCTCTCCAATTTCAATATTCTTTGCAAGTTCAACATAAAAATCGCAACGTATACTACAAAAAGCACAATACAATATAAAAATATAAGACGTCTTGAAGAAAAAACATGTGGTAACAAGTGGTGACAACCATGGTTGTTTTGTTTTTTGGCTTATACAGTCTTTTGCAGAGAAATTATTGTCCTTTCACTGCTGAGCCAAATAAAACTGAATACAAATGCACTATCATAATACTGAAAAAAAATTGCAATACAACAATACGTTAAAAAAAAAATACAACCCTGTAATAATATACAAACATACATACTTTATTTACATTATTCATGACTCAGTTTTAATTTTTCTGGTGCATGGTATTTTCGTAACTTCGAAACATGCACAACTTCTGAAGATTCTTGAGAGTGGGTATTTTTCTTATTAATTTCATAATTAACGTCAGAAATTTTGCTAAGGATTTTATAAGGACCACTGAAAACTGGAGACAGTTTCCTAGTATTAGGGTATTTAAATTCTTCATAAATGACTGACTCATTAGGTGTAAATTGTATATCCACAAATCTAGCATCGTAATGTATTTTATTCCTTTCATGGTAATGTTTTGTTCTCTGAACTGCTATTTTTCTCGCCTCTTCAACAGGAGGATAAATACTTTCCTTTAACGGATTTGTATATGGAATTGTGCCATACATTAAATAGGCTGGTGGAAATTTAGTAACGGAATGGGGGGTCAAGTTGTATTCGTGAGTTACTTCCTTTAGTAATTTAGGCCATGGAACTTTTGTAGATGATTCATTAATTTTACATTTTAAACGTGTGATTATTGTTTGGCCTAATCTCTCCACTTTGCCATTAGTTTCTGGTCTGTGTGCTGTAGTCAATAGTTGTTTAACGTTATAATGCTTAAGAAATTTTTTAAAATGAGAAGATGTGAAAGCTGGATTTCTATCACTTAAGATACTCTTTGGCACTTGAATTTGAAAAATTTGGTTTAGGAAGTTAGTGTAAGTTTCTGTTGTAATTGATTTTGAAGCAAAAGCCCATATAAATCGAGTGTGATGGTCAATAATTAACGTCAGGTATTTTTTAGTTGAATTGTAATGGTTAAGGCCACCCACACTATCAATTGCAATCAAGTCAAATGACTTGTCAACCGGAGGCATTGATTGCAAAAGTCCAAATCTTTTTTGTCGAGGTTTTTTATTTACTTGACATGTATGACAGTGTTTAATAAAATTACTAATATCAGAAGTTATATTTTGCCAATAATAAACAGGGGTGAGCAAATTAATTGTTTTTTGAATACCAGGAGGGCCAAATTTTTCATGAGTAATTTTGAGTAATTTCAGTCTTAAAGAAAAAGGTACTACAATCTTTGTAAACCCTTTTTTACGAAGGCATAAAACATTGTTAATTTCGACAAACTTTCCAGTTAAATTGTCATTTTTTTGAGCCTCGGTAATTTCACTCAACTGCAAGAGATGTGATACCTGAGTTTCAACATTGTTTACAATAACATCATTGTGTACATTGTTATCTGGTACATCACGAGAGAGCATGTCTGCTTCGATGTTTGTGGTGCCCTTTGTATATTTAATATCATATTCATACATACTTAACTGCAAAGACCAGCGGAACAATCTTCCTTTTAAGTTTTTAACATTTTTGAGCCAAACTAAAGCCGCATGGTCCGTATGTATGGTAAATTTTTGTCCGAAAAGATAATGATGAAACTTATTTAAAGAATCCACTATAGCGAGACATTCCAGCTCAGTAATACAATAATTTTTTTCATAATCTTTTAATGAGCGGGAGTGAAACGCGACAGGGTATAGGACACCAGAAGCATCTGTTTGCTTTAAAACCGCTCCTACACCAGTATGACTGGCATCAACATAAATATGACATTCAGCTTTTGGATTAAAAATTTTCAACACAGGTTTACAAATTAAAGTTCTTTTTAACATTTCAAACGCTTCTTGGCATTTCTCAGTCCATTGCCAAGGTGTATTTTTTTTTAACAAGTTATTTAGTGGCTGTCTAATAGTGGCATATTTGTCAATAAATTTATGATACACATTAATTGAACCGAGAAATCTTTGTAAAGATTTTACATTATTGGGTGGTTTTAGCTTTTTAATAACCTCAATGTTGGTGTTATCCGGAGTGACAATCCCATTGGTAATTTCATATCCTAAAAATTGAATTTGTTTTTGTAAAAAGGAACATTTAGAAAATTTTAGTTTTAAGTTTTCCTGTCTGCAGATATCAAAAATTTGTTGAATGTGTTCAATATGATTAGAATAGCTATCTGAAAAAATTAAAATATCATCAAAATAATTTGCAGCAAATGTAATTTTATATTTAGTTAAAATTCTACGAATTGTTCTCTGAAAAATGCTGGGTGCATTGCGCCAACCAAAAGGTAAACGTAGCCATTCATATAATCCATTATGGGTTGCAAAAGCGAGTTTTTCTGTGTCATCTGGGTGAATAGGGATATGCCAGTAACCTGAGGCCATGTCCAATTTTGAAAAATATGTACTTTGAGCTAGTTTATCAATCAATGTCTCGACCAGAGGTAATGGTTCGGCATCCGACTTCGTCACCTGATTTAATTTCCTGAAATCAATACATAACCTATTCTTTTTGTTTTCATCTTTTTTATAAACAAGTGTTACTGGTGCCGAAAATGGAGACGAACTTTCTTTTATGATATTGGCTTTTAATAACTCTTCAATTTGAGTATCAATTTCTTCTTGTTGTTTTGGTGAAGTTTTATATGCGCGTAACGAAACTGGCAAATCGGAAGTCAATATCACTCTTTGGGGTTCTATTCTTACTGATCCCACGTCATATTTATTTTTCGCAAATATGTCTTTATATTCCTCTAAAAGTTCTTTTATTTCGGAACTTCCTACATTTTCACTCATTTTCGTTTTTTCCTCAACTGTACTCTGATAATGTGTGCACCCATTACCAGAATCCATCTCGGAAACATTCGAAAATGTTAAAACTTTTTTATTTTTAGACTTTGTCTTTACTTCCTTTTTCTCTTTAACGTTATTAACATTTAGCTCAACATGATTTTCGGGCACGATATGCAAAGACAAATCGCTGCATTCAGAACTAGAGAAAGTGATCGGTTTTTTCCCATCCTGCTCAACAATTTGGTTCGCACAATTAATTACCAAACGAAAATCAACACAACTCTTTAAACCCAAGAGGGCATATGGTAAATCGGTGTCAAGTATGAAAAACTCTGCCGATTTAACAATATTACCAATTTTAAGGTAGAGATTGCATGTTTTGTGAAGCTGTATTAGCCCTTTTGTTTGTTTCACGTTTATCACTTTATTTTCTCTAATGGGAACATTTAATTTTTCAACAATTTTACTTGGAATTATATTCACCGAACTTCCAGTATCCATATTTAACCATATCTTATTATTTGAACTCGAGTTGTTTTCATTATTTGTTTTTCTTTTATTATGTACGTACGTTTTGTTTTTTGTGTATCCGGATACTATTAATTGTCACTTTTCGGGTTGTGGCTTAGGCGCTGCAATTTCAGACGTAGATGGTCTATTGATGCAAGAGAATCCCCAATGATAAGAATTCATGATCCCTATGTTTGCGCAAAACTTACAGGGGTTGGGGGGCAACTCTTGCACCGCATGCGTCGTTTGAGCCTTTGTTGGTTTTGAATTATTATACATTCGTGGTGTAATTTTCTTGTTCTTACTACATTGGAAAGATTTGTGTCCTAGCTGTTGACAAATAAAACAACGGATTTCCGGTTTAAGTTTTTCTGTCTTTCCATTCGTATAGGGTACCCGATGGAACGGTACTTTTACTTTGTCCATGTCTTTGCGAATTTGTTCGTAAATTTTCAATTTATTTTTAAACTCAACTAAATTCTCACATCCATATAAAATGGCTTTGTTCTGTGTAGTGTCATTAATCCCGTTAATGACGTAAGTGATTAAAGCACCTTCGTCTATATTACTTTGATTAGCAATTTGTTTCATGGTTAAAAAATATTCTTGCATTGACTCATTATATTTTATTTTACGTTTTTGTAGGATGTTATGTATTTCCGCCGAATTATATGTTACTTTAAACTCTTCAATTAATAATTTCTTTAGTTTGTCAAAAGAATTGACTGAAGTTTCACTACGAATGAACAGAAGTGCGTTTCCTCTAAGACAACGTTTTGCGAATAAAAATTTATGAAACTCAGATAAGGAGAATAATGCAGCATGATTTTCAAAAGTTTCAAACCATTGTACGATATTTTCATGTTTTTCTCCCTTAAAGAGAGGAATCACTGCCTCAATGTCAGAGAAGTTTACCATAATTTTTGTTTCTCCCATGTTTGACAATTTTGAATTTTTATCGACATTTTCGATTTTAGAATAACTGTTTTCCTCGTCATTACTGCTTTTGATTTCATGTTCTCTACTTGTATTATTTTTCATTTTGACTCCAAACGTTTCGGTTTGGGTATCATTTTCGTTATTACTTATAAGGTTTTCGGTTTGAGTAGTATTTGCGGTAATATCTGTAAGTTGTACCCCACCTGTTTCGGTTTGAGTACTATTTTCATTATTGACTTTATTTGTGGATCCGGACTGAAATTCAGCATGTTCTGTTTCGAGACTAATTTCGTCTTCTGAAATGTCGTCTGCAATTATCGAATTTTTAAGAAATTCGAAATTAGATAAGCACGAAATAATATGTTTAGTAATTTCCTCTTTTTCACCTTCTCCCGAAATATTTAAAATATCGCAAATCTTAATCAATTCCGCTAACTTAAACTGTTCTGAAATTTCATTCACTTTAGCTAAAAACTCTTTATCTCCAACTTCATATTTAAAGCCACAAAAATTTAAAACTCTATTACGATCTAATCTCGTGTTTCCATTTTGGAATATGAGTTTATCTAATAACTTGACCGTTGAAGCTTTTTGCTTCTTCAAAGCTTTACAAATTACGTCAATATCCTTAAGTAACATGGTTACAATATTAATATACAAATTCCAAAATATTTACACATAAAGCAGATTCAGTTATAAACCATTATAAAACTACAGCATATTGAGATATAAACCATTTGTTAAAATTATTCATTATTCAATTCAAAAAAAATTCCTATCCACATTTATTTATGACTTAATAAAGAAAGAAAAATTACTCACGTAATGATTCACCACTTCCTTGAACGAAAAAAAAATAATAAAAAAAAATTTACTCGTTATGTACAGTTTTTGTTCATATTTCACTGGAATCGTCATGCACGAAACGAAAAAAAAATCGGCTTAGATTGTCCACTTTCGTGTATTTTAATCCTGGAAGCATTGGACTCGCACTGTTCTTTGATTAATCCACAGGTAGCACTCAAATAGGAAAGTATCCAGGCTTTGGGATCCAGTTCGAACAGAAGGTTGGTCCTTTTCAAAACAAGTGTATTCACACGCAAAAACATTATTGATGTCGCAGTGGCCGTAGAAATACTGCATCGGAACTAACACCTCTTAAAACGCTGTCTGTCATCCTCCATCTGTATTCCAGCTTCCGTTTCGGTTTAGCAGGGAATTTGGCGGGTAGACACAACACATTCCTCCAAGAACGAATTTCAGCCATCGCCTGCGTCCCACAAAATTTAATCATTTTGTCTAGCCCCCTTTATAATCCTGCCGGCTTGTAATATCATAGCAATAGGCATCGTTGGAACAGCTATAAAAGAATTCTTGGGACGCAGTAAACAGTCGAATGATTTAAAATAGTTTTATTGTTGTTCATATGGAGTTCCCCATAGGGAGGGAGCTAGACCGTGTGACATATTCTATGTACAATCATTATAAAGAAGAGCCCGGCTTCATGCCGTGTTCACTTTTTATATCGGGAACATACAGAAGACTTGGTGTAAGCAATAATCCCTATGACGCTATGCTACGTCATGGACTAGGGCGTGTCCGATGATTCTTATCGGTTCAATCTCCCTAGACAGAGGCTGTTCTAAGTCTATCAGGATATTTCTCTGTCTATAGGGGAACGAAGGGATTAACTACTGCAAACTTTAAGAGCTATTATATCATCATTAGAAATGGAATAAATTATGTTTTATAGGAATATAGACAAGTCAGATAATTAATATAAAAATTATTTTTATATTACATATATATATATATATATATATATATATATATATATATATATATATATATATAAAATTTATGTACAGCTCACGAAGCCGGACTTTACATTATACTGCACCTCTAGAGACCCATAGGATCAACCGGTACTCATAGGCTATAAAGAATTCACACCAATATAATCTTATATCAAAACACAAATGAAGGATTAATTCGAGATAATTTAATATAATATACTGTGTCACAAAAAAATATATGCACACAGAAGAAATCGAGCTACTATCATGAAACTTGGCAGGAATGTAGTCTGATAAGAGATATGCAAATGATTAAAATTTCGACGCCAATGAGACAAGGGTAAGCGCGCTATGCGCATATGAGATGCGCAGCTGGGAGAGTTTAAAAGCATGATTGCTCGTGCCATAGGGTTATTCAAAGAAATCTGTCGACTTGGTACGGTATTGGGACTAGAGATGCCTCTGAGACGTAACCGGCGACAGTACGAACAATTGTCGGACTTTGAGAGGGGGCGTATAGTAGGCCTCGGTGAAGCAGGTTGGTCGAACAGGCGTATCGACCCCTACTTCGGTCGGAGCGATATGGTAGTTGCTCGGTGTTGGCAACAATGGATCACGGAAGGGATAGTCTACCGTCACGGAGGGTCAGAGCGTCCCAGGAACACAAATGCGCGGGAGGATCGCGTAATCATAAGAGTGGCCACGTCCGCACCAACAACGTCGCTAGAATCGGTTCGACGCCATTTACCACCTTCCAGACATCCGTTGGTATCGATGGAAACCATTCTGAGACGACTGACCAACACAGGTATAAGGAGCTGACGTCCATTAAGACGCCTACCACTGACCTCACATCATAGGCAGTGTCGATTGGATTTTTGCCGATCTCGGGCAAGCTGGAGTGTGACCGACTGGAGGCGTGTGATCTTCAGCGATGAATCCCGATTCAGTCTCAATGCTGATGACCAGCGCATACATGTGTGGAGGCAGCCAGGCCACCGATCCGATCCGGCATTTGTTGTCGAGAGTCATACGGCGATTACACAAAGTGTGACAGTGTGGGGAGCGATTTGATTGGACACACGATCACCTCTAGTCGTCCTTCAACGCACTTTGACGGCCCGCAGTTACGTGGACGAGATTTTAACGCCAGTTGTACCAACGCCTCCTTCAAGAGAAGGCCTGAGCACTCTCGGTGTGACGTCATGAGATTAGGCTGAGTTTCAACGCCGATCGGAGCTACTGATGGTGCTTTAGTTTCAACGTTTTTTTCTTTTTTGAGCAACTTAAAATACATTAATGACATTTGATAGTCACATTCACGAAATTAAAAACAAAACAAAAGATTTTTCTTTCCTTTTTAAAAGAGATCTGCTTAAAATATCATAAATGTTTAAAACATACACACAAATATGTTTTAAATTCTCTAGTACAATAAGAAATTCAAGCATGAATTAAAATACCCAGAATTTAAAAAATTTCACCTACCTATTTGCATTCACATAATCTCAAGAAAATTAAGATATTTCCTCTAAAATATGGAGGATTTTTTTAGTGCATTAAATTTCAAATGAAAGGTCATAAATGATTTTTTTAAAACCAACACATTCACACATTTAAACAAGTTTGTAATTTCCAAAAGGAAAGGAAAGTGAAGCACCCCAGAATTTTTTATTATTTATACTTTATTTACTATTTAGAAATGCATTGATAAAATTTTAAGAAATTTCCACATTTACCCCAGGAAATATACTTAAAATGAGTTCATCTGACTTCAAGAAATAGAAAAATGTTCTCCAAAATTTGAAGGAATTATTTTTAAAAAAATGCTCAAATAAACTGTCATAAATGAGGAAAACAAAACACACATTTTAACAAGATTTTATTTCTCCAAAACAAAACAAAACTGAAGCATGATTCGTTACATTTGATATTAAAGCTATATATAAACAATGAAAAATTTATTATTTAATAAGAGTAATTATAATCATGGTATTTACAGAAAATTAGGTTTTCAAATGTGTTAATTTTTAAGTGTTTGGAGTTTTCTTTTCTTACTTTTAGATTCTGCCCTTTCTTTGCGTTTCTCATCTAATATATTATATTTTATTTTGCAAAAATTTTTCTAAATTATATTTTTTGAAGCCCAAATGATTTGTTTAGTGACCTGATCGCTTCCATGGTTTTGTGGACAACCATCTAAATCTAAGCATATTTCTTTTGACGAAAGTATGTTTAAAGTGTTATTGACTGCAAATAGACGTTGATTAACTATTTTTAAAAATTCACATTCAAATTCTTTTAACAATTTTGATAAAATAATATAATTATGAATTATCATGTAAATGATTTTATGATGTGGATGACGTAATGATCCTCGATCTAGGTTCTATATTAAAATATATTTTTCACTGAAATCTAAGGATTTGTTTATTGTCAATTTAGCTTCACAGAAAGAACAATTGATTTTATTTAAAACTGAAAACACACAATATCCAGAAATGTAAGCCAGAATTGGCAAAATATCTTGTACCTTTTCAAAATCAGTATCATTAACAGAAACAATTAAAGAGGTAAAAAAACTTTCTTTCAAATTATCATTTGACATATTTAAATCACTATAATCAATGGCCTGAAATTTTAATAATGGCATTAAATTTTGCATTCTTATTTTTGATTCATTTTCAAATAATTGCGCTATTGTAATGTTATAATTTGAACCAGAATATTGCCTATATTTACCAAACCTGTCTTCTAAGGGATCTGTTTGGAATTTGCCTGTCAACAAGTACTTAAAATTTAATTCCTCAACACAATACTGTGTTATATTTAACATTGCGTTTAATGTTTGGGTAATAGCTTCATGGGTTTCTTTACTTAGACGGCCAGTATCCATTTTAAATATTTTCCATGTATCTAACCACTCTATCATATTCTCGATAAATTGTATTTTAATGTCATCATCTGAAAAGGTCAATGGCTCCTGAAATTTGTTCCTCTTGTGAAATCCCTTATCAGGACTTCTTACATTAAAAATGTCCCACCACTTTGCTATAATTTTAATGTAATTTGCTGTTCCCTCATAATTTTCCAAATTATGTTTTTTCCCAAGTATAATTAAACCTTCAGCAAGGTTTTCATTAAAAATTTGAATAGCCTGTTTGACATTTTGCCTTTCTAAGTTTGTGGGATATAAGCTTTTTATTGTTAAGCTATATCCATACTTCACGAAATTGTGAGATTCTATTTCATACATTTTTTTAAGAGTTTTCATTGATGCAGTGCATTTATTGATGCAGTGCATGTTATTTTTTTCTGCAGGAGTATTATTATCATCAAACCATTTGGGATAATACATATTTTTTTCAAAATTTTTTTGATTCTGCCAATTATTTCTTATACATTTCAGCAAGTGAACAGAATCAATCATAAAAAATAATGGCCTATTAGGATCAACAGGATGAGGGTACACATAATTATGAGTATTGTTTTTAGAAAAATATGACATGGCCTTTTTGTTTATCGAATTGTTATCACTAATTACACAGAAAACATTAAAACCTATATTTTCTAACCCACACACAATTTTTACTATATATGCGTAAAGTGTGTTTGCATCTAACGTATTAACTGGTAGGATATGTACAACATCTTTATAGTTAGAGCAAGCACTTTGAATCATAAAAACATAAGCAGATTTTGCTGCAGCTTTACAGTCAAATGAAACTCCAATAACATTCCCACCCTTATAATCAAAAAAGGGCTTTAAATAAATTTCATCCATCAGTAAAATCACATGCTTTTCACAATCTTTGAAATATGCAGCTTTCTGTTTTATGTAATTTAAAAAATTATCATCAGTTTGTTCAGTCATTGGACTTAAATTATATTTTAAAATTAAACGTTTTATTGTGCTAGGGTGTGGGATTATAACATTACAACTACTACGCAAAAAATGATATGGGGAGATATGGAATATAAAAGTGTGTAAAAAATTAAACTTTCAGAATTTTAAGCTCTTTGGTTGATATTTACATTCATTAACTCAATTTGTTCAATTAAAAATGTTAACATATGTTTTTTCTCATCAAAATCATTTTTTATATCTGTCAGTATGTCAATAACAATATCTAACCTTAATTCCTTATTACCAACATTAGAAGAATTATCTGATTTTTTCAACAGATCTAATATATCAAATATTACTTTTAAATTAGAAACAATACAAGGACAGTTATACTGACCTACTTTGCTCAACTTTGTATTTTTATAAAACACTGATATAGATAAATCCTTATCAACACGAACAGAAAAAGTTATTTGCGGATTTGGCAACTCAATATGTGCAAAAATAATATTGTTCTTCATATTCATATCCACAAATGTCCAGTAGTTGTGCAGTTCATTTTCTGATACACGAATTGAAAGTTCAGCTAAAGAATTGAAATTAAATTTCAATTTTTCAACTTCAGCAAATTCCAAGCTCTCTTTAATAGCTTTAGACAACACCTCTTCTTCTTTCCTAACAAGTGGAGAGACAGTACTTTAGTATATTACAAATAAAACAGTTTTTTTATATGCATTAAAAATAATTATCTGCATAGAAATTCAGTACATTTTAAGCTGTTTTTCTCAAGACTACATTTAGAAAAGAAAAAAACGTATTTAATATAAATGTATTTCAATATATAATTGAAATTGTAAATTCTAAAAAAAATTTTTAATATATATTTTGCATATTTACCTTAAATGTTTTTCATCTCTACTTTCACGGTATGTTATTTGATTTGTCAAATAAGATGGACATCCGGGAATTATGCATGGAATTGCTCCTTCTCGCAATCTTGGTTTGTCTAGCTTAACATAGACTCTTTCACCATTTGTTGAATCCCAAAAATCTGCCACTCTTTGAATATCAGTTTCAGTAAAATGCAATTCACAGACCTGAAAATAAAACAAAGCTACATCGTGAAATTTGCTGGAAATATATAAAATATTTATGGACCAGCTACATTTTAATAATAATTTTTAATAACATATCACAATTGTAAATTCACAATAATAGAAAGCATAAGCTGATTTATAATTTTTCTAGAAGGAAAAAAATATTTTAATTAAAAATTTATTTATTCCTAGAGAACTTACTACTCTTAATGAGATTTTTAATTAAAATTCTTCATTATTATACGGTTATAGCAACATTATTATATTTGCAGTACATTTATTATTCTTTATTTACTGTTCATTATTATATTTACAGAAATTACTCAAATATAAGTTATTAAGAAATTACTCAAATATTATAAATAATCTGGTTGTTAAGTCCTGATTTAATCTTACATAAACTTAAGCTACAAAATATTTAATAACAATAATAGAGATTACTTACCCTAGAATTCTTGTTCACAATCAGGTTCTTTCGAGGAATACATGTAATCCACTTTTTTAGTAACAATTCATTCGATGGAAAAGAGAAAATGGAAACTTTTTTATCTTCAGAGTCGTAATTTCCATTGCAGAAAGGTACAATACATTTGTACGGCATTGTCAGAAATATTAATGCAGTAATTAAAGATTTAATTCGCAAAATTTAAAGCACGGACAAAGAAACATTCAAATCTGGAGCGAATAAAGAATACTGAATTCCGCCAACATTACGCCAACACGCACATTCGTGCCCGTTATACGCATATCTCGCTTTTGTGTTTGGCGACGGAATGACTTGGAAAAGTACATATCGATACGCGATAAGTTGCAGTTTCTGGTCAGACTAACAAAGCGGCATCAGCCTAGTCTCACTACGTCATCACATTTTCTGGCAAACCGTGCTCAGGCCTTCTCTCTTTAGGAGGTGTTGGTTGTACTGCCTATGCTATCAAGTCGCTCAGGTGCCAATAATCAGAACGCTCGTCCACATACTGCGCGACTCTCCGAACAATGTCTTCAAGGATATGACGTACTCCCATGGCCTGCCACGTCACCAGACCTCTCGCCAATAGAGCACGTCTGGGACGTGCTTGGAAGGCAAATGCAGCCGTCTCGGAATACTGGTGAATTAACTGCCCAGTTGCAAAGATTATGGCATGATCTTCCGCAGGAGGTCATAGGTGACCTCATTGATTCGATGCCACGCCATGTTTCGGCTTGTATAGCTGCCAGAGGTGGATTTACTACTTACTGATTTGTAACCTTTATCATGCCATATATTCTTAATAAAACGATCTGTTCTTCTGAATTTGTAATCATTTGCTTATCTTCTCATACACTACATACATGTTAAGTTTCGTCATAGTAGCTCGTTTCCTTCTGGGTGCAAAAAATTTTTTGTGACAGAATGTATTTCGATAAATTCCTTTCATTCACAACTTTAAGAATTTCAGTTTTTTTAAACTTCTTTGAAAAGTACCTTTTTTTCTGCTCAAGATTTCAAACCAGAATTACTTCCTAGGGGATTATACAGTTTTTAAAAGAAAAAAAAAGACAACTGTTCTTTGGATGATTTAGGGGAGCGAGGGCGGGGGTGATATTGGAACTACTTTTTTTTCCTATCGGTGTTTGAGGCCCGATCCCCTTCGGTGTTCTATCGGTGTTTGGCTTCTCCCCTTCATGGCTGTGCCACTTTTGATAGCTTTATTTTTCCATATATTTGTTAATTTTAAAACACCATTTGAAAATTTCTTTTCTATCTTTTTGGCTCACCGCAACATAAATCCATATTACTCATCTAAAATCTAAAATAATAATAATAATAATAATAAATCTATATATATATAAATGAATGTTTGATCGTATTTTATGCGCTGCCGTACCGTCCATCCGATTGCGATGAAACTTGGTCAACTTATTGCTTGAACTTGCGCGAAGGTTATAGACTATTTTTATCCCGCTACGACGTTCCATTCCAGAATTATGTTAGAACAAGTGTACGCGTTATCAACGGATATTTTTGTTCAAAGCCATTGTAGCATTTCATTGTTGCCAATTAAATTATAGCATTTCCGTAAAAATAAATAGACATGAATTAAAAACGGAATTTATTCATATATTGGCGCATACAAGAATGAATTTGATATATTATTTTCATATACGTGGCAACGCCGGAATATTTCTTTTTAAAAATGAAAATATAAGGATGGAAAGTCATTCATTTTCAATGAATGTGTTACCTATCCATTTCATGAATTGAAACTATCCCAAGGTACCTGTTCAAACTCAAATACACTGAAGGACACGTTCACTTAGCTAGAAACGCGTGCGTTTAGCCTTAACGCGATGATTTATATAAGTGAAGTGACATTGAAACATAGCAGATGATTTAGTTTTGAGAAAGAATTACAATCATGGAATGCGTGTATATTATAATTAAGAAAGTCTGAAAGTGGCATTGAAACGTAACAGACGATTTAGTTTTGAGAAAGAATTCCGAGCATGAAATATGTGTATATACTTTTTGTATAATAATTATCAGATTTGCTGTGTTTTAATATTGAACGTGTTCTCAATTCATTCAAACATTATTGATTCTTTTTCTATAATAATAAATCCATTCAAACGTTATCGACTAGCTGTAAATTAATGCTTTAAAATGCCCAAAAAAAGGAGAGCAACTTTTAATCCTGCAGAAGTAAGGGCACAATGTCAAAGATTGTTGAGAAATGAGCACTGTGATGGGAAAAAAACAGAAGAACTCGAAGCCAACAGAATTCAAAATGCAGTTAGACGAACACAAGAATCTGAAGAAAAAACATTCCCAAGAGCTCGAAGGCAACAGAATTCGAATTGTAGTGATCCAAAGCAATGAAACTGATGAAGAAACTTTTAACGCGTGAACATACGATCGTCTTCGAGCTTCAACATCGAAAGGAGAGGAAAGCGATGAACAACGACAGCACCGACAACAAACTAATGCTGTTTGCTACCGCAAAAGAATTGTAGCGAAAACTTTAGAACATCATAACATGAGGCTAATCATTGAAAAAAAATAATAACAAACTGAATCCCGAGCGAAGCCGGGTAATACATCTAGTAATGAATAAAATGAACAAAACAGCGATTTTTCCCTGAGCCAACCCTTACTAACAATGAAATTTAAAATGAATCGCTATAATTCATCTAAATTTAATGATGAAATTTTCTATGTAATATTATTAAAAATATCTAAGCTGTCTAAATATGGTAACCTGTGTCCGATTATAAAGGAGATTGTTTAATACAGTTTTGACTCATATCGAGCATAATACTATGATTGGATTCATATGCAGTAGTTAAATGATATTTTGCCTAAAAACATTTTTTTTCATTTACAAGATACCCAAGTTTAGTGTTGATCAACTTCAAGAACCCTTTCATTTGGCAAGCAGTGTTACACAAAGGGGATAATACTGCTTTAAGTATGCTACCATACAAATACACTGCTGGCCACTGTAAATGCAACACCCTGAAGGAAACATGCAAATAACATGAAATTTACAACATGCATTAGCGGAGGTGAGATATGCAAATGATTAGAATTTCAGCGCAGACGCACATCACGCACGCCTGTGGCGCCACTTCAAAGCGCTATTTAAGGCTTGGAGATTTCGACGATTTCAAGTTCGGAAATTGTGTTTTTCTTGTGGTTTAAAAAAAAACGATCAATTATGCCTCGTCGAAAACAACGATCATCTTTTGATCAAGTATCCGAGTTCGACAGAGGAAGGATAGTGGCCTACCGAGATTGTGGATTATCTTTCAGGGAAATCGGTAGTCGTGTTGGACGAAACCAAACAACTGTAATGCGGATATGTGATCGTTGGATGCAGGAGGGTATGACGGACCGGCGTGTTCGATCGCATCCACCTCAGCGCACCACTTCACGTGATGACAGGCAAATTGTGCGCATGGCAGTGACGGATCGCTCAGTCACATCACGAACCATAGCACAGCACATGCAGTCTGTAACGCATCATCCAGTGTCTGCGCGTACCATTCGACGCCGTTTACAGCAGAGTGGTCTGTCCGCAAGACGTCCATTGCTTTGTCTACCCTTGACGCAGAACCACAGACGTCTCCGCCGCCAATGGTGCGATGACCGAAGGATGTGGACGGCAGAATGGAATGAAATTGTCTTTACAGACGAGTCACGCTTCTGTCTGCAACACCACGATGGTCGCATTCCAGTCTGGAGACACTGTTAAGAGAGGATGCTGAACAGCTGCGTTATGCACCGCCACACTGGTCCTGCACCGGGCATTATGTTATGGGGCGGTATTGGATATCACTCTCGCACACCTCTAGTACGCATTGCCGGTACTTTAAACAGCCAGCGCTACATCTGCGAGGTGTTGGAGCCAGTTGTCCTTCCTTACCTTCAGGGCTTGCCCACAGCCATATTTCAACAG
>OU015498.1:138122015-138149515 GCA_907164885.2 Dolomedes plantarius
GCTGCGGATCTCAGCGACTTTGATAGAGGGCACATTGTAATGGCGCGAAGGCTCGGAACAAGTATTTCCGAAACTGCACGACTCGTGGGTTGTTCGCGACCTACAGTTGGTAGTACTTATGCAAAGTGGATGAATGACAGTGAAACCAGCAGTAGACGACATGGTGTTGGACGTCCACACGCTATCAAAGAAAAATGTCGTTGGAGACTGTCTTACATGGTGAAGCAAAACTGGAGCCAGACAGGGGCTCAGCTGACAGCCCAATACAATGCAGGGCCAAGTAGAATAGTATCGCAGCACACTGTTCAGCGGACACTGTTGGATATGGGGCTACGCAGCAAACGTCCCACTCGTGTGCCTTTGCTGACCAAGCGTCATCGTCAACTGCGCCTGCGCTGGGCACGGGAACATCGCGACTGGTCCATGGATCAGTGGGAGAGAGTTGCCTGGTCAGATGAATCACGGTTTGTCATTCATCACGCCGATGGCCGTGTCAGGATACGCCGTCTTCCAGGCGAACTGTTGCTCCCTCAATGTACAGTAGGTCATACACAGGCCGGTGGTGGCGGTATTATGCTTTGGGGGACGTTCTCTTGGGCGTCTCTGGGACCCGTGGTTGTGGTAGAGCAGACCATGAATGCTACAGGGTATCTGAACATCATTGCGGACCAGTTGCACCCTTACATGGCCTCTGTTTTTCCAGCTGGAAATGGAATGTTCCAACAGGACAACGCCCCGTGTCACAAGGCTAAAATTGTGTTGGAGTGGTTCCCGGAACATGATGCTGAATTCCAGTTAATGTCCTGGCCGCCTAACTCACCGGATCTCAATCCGATAGAACACATTTGGGATGTCATGGGACGGCAGCTCAGAGTTCAAAGACCACCAATTCGCAATATCTCGGATTTGCGTGACCGTTGCTTAAACATCTGGTACAATCTGTCTCCGGCCATCTACCAAGGACTTGTGGCATCCATGCCAAGGCGGGTTGAAGCTGTGTTGCGCGCCAAAGGTGGGCCAACTTGTTATTGACAGGTGGTCATAATGTTTTGGCTCTTGAGTGTATATGCATATATGTATGTATGTATATATACGTAGTACGATCCAAAAGTTCGGAGAATTGTCGTAAAAGTTCTTACCTTAAAAAGTTTATATTGCCGATGCACAACCACCTTCAAAGTAATCACCTTGGGCGACGATACACTTTTGCCAGCGCTCGTATAACTTCTGGAAGCACTGCTGGAGTCCATTTTTTGAAACCTCCCGTAAAGCCTGCTGCGATGCTGCTCTCACCTCATAAGGTGACACAAAGTGGCTTCCCTTCAGAAGGTTTTTCATTGATGTAAACAAGTAAAAATCACACGAGTCTAAGTCCGGTGAATACGTAATGCTCCTTGTTTACTGTTCTGCCTCCGGGAATAAATTCTGAATGAACAATTCCTTGAGAATAAAAAAACACATCCATCATGACTTTCCCCTTGCTCCGATCCTGCCGGAATTTCTTCGATCGCGGTGAGGAGGATGATTTCCATGTTGAAGAAGCACGTTGTGATTGGATATCAAATAACACCACGGTCCATCACCTGTTATGATGTGGTTAAAAAAATCTGGATCCTTATCGGCTTTGTCAATTAAATCACCCGATATACTCATTCGTACTTCCTTTTGTTCAGAAGTTAAAAGCCGGGGGACAATGTGCTGAGACACTCGGTGCATGTTCAGATCTTCCGTTAAAATACGCTGGCAACTAATCTTTGATAAGCGAGTAGCCGCAGCGATTTTTTTCAAGAGTTTGGCGACGATCTTTGTGAACACATTGAGAGACCAACTCAACATTTTCCTCATTCCGTGAAGTCGAAGGTTGGCCAGGGCCTTCATCGTCTGCGATGTATTCTCGGCCCTCTTTAGAACGCCGATGCCATTCGTGAACCTTCGATGTCACCATGGTAAAATCACCGTACACCTTTCATAGCGTTTTTAAAGTCTCCGAAGGTATTTTACCTAAACGCTGACAAAATTTAATGTTGCAACGCTGTTCTTTAAAAACCATTTTTATTACGTCGCAGAACAAAGGTAACTATCTCCGGAAGAAAACAGTAGCGCGTGCGATTTAATCACGTGACATGGGTAAAACTAAACTGGACACGTAGGGTTTGTTTGGTAGAATCCATTTCATACCCTGTCACTTCAAATACATTCTTTTCTTGTCATAAATTACCGCATTCCCCGAACTTTTGGATCATACCTCGTATATATATATATGTGTATATATATATATGTATGTATGTGTATATATATATATATATATATATATATGAATGTATGTATTTATATATATTCCGTAACCACCGCTTATAGTGGTCAGTGGTTATAAGAATCAATCGTTTATGAGAATCCATCTTGCAAGAACAAAAACAAATGTATTATTTCCATATTAAAATTTTCGCTTTAAAGAATCAATCTGCTGGTTTTAAGAATCGGCTTACAATCTTCGCTTTCCTTCCACTTTTCCGCCAGGGCGTTAGCATTGGTAGCAGAGTATGTGAGTTCGAGTCCCACTACTGGCATGAACGTCTGTAGCCTGAATCGGTTTAAGAAGTAATTCTGGTCTAACTAGCCCTCGTGTGGCAGTTGACCATAGCGCTCCAAAACAAACCAAACCAAACCAAACCAAACCTTTCATTTTTACAAGAAAAGCCACTTAAACTCTCAAAAGGCAAAAAGTTCTTTCTTTACTTTTTAAAAAGAATGACTGATAAGACATTGGGATGGAATACAGTCGTAAAATGCATGCCTTTATTTGTTAGACATCACATCAGTTTCCCCGTAAACGCTTTAGCTAAAAACTGTCCTATTATCTTGTCCCATGGGCATCTCTTCCCCTTCAGATAATTAATGTAAATTGAAGAGTATTTTAAATTATCTAATATATGTGTATGTGTGCGTCCAAAAACCTAACTTTTGGCTATAAGCATCAACCGCTTATAAGAATCAAAAACAGTAATAAGAAATGTGATCCGTATAAACGGAAATCACTGTATATGTATGTATATATATGTCAAGGAATTAGTGGCAAAAGAATGATTATTCTAAATTTAAAGGGGGCTTAATAATTAATTTATTGTCGTGGCGTAATTCGCCACTATTCTCATATCTTGGTTCGAAATGCATCGAGAGAAGTCGGGGGGAATTCCCTTTGGTTTTGATTGACATCTGTGGTCACACCCATGGTTCATCTCCGGAGTATGCGTCACAGAGATCTTGTGGGCATGCGCGATGGCTTTAGATGGCAGAAAAACAATAGCGTTTAATCAGACGGCGGGAAATTCTTGATGGAGATAGTCACTTGTCGCGTGGGAGCTTGATGACTCTTGGATTTAATTTATCAGATTGAATCAGGTAGCTTAAGATTTTGGAAATAAACGATGTTAGATATATTATTTGGGTAAGTTCTTTGCCACCGGCCTTTTAATTCATTGACTGCATAATATTGAATCTACACAGGAGCAAACACGCTGCCTGTCAATAGCCGAGCAGGATCCAGTAATCTTCGCGAGGGAAAAAATTAAATCACCCCACAGCCTTTAAAAATGTAAGTTAAAAATTAAAATTTTATCCAAGTTCTCGTCATGCTCCCCCGTGACTGCGTTGACGCGTTGGTAGAGTAGTAAAATTTAGGTTTGGAGCTGCAAATTTCGTGCTGATGCTTCGTGCAGAAACCAGTGACAACGATTGCCGTCGCAGAGTTCCAGTCGGGATACCATTCGACCTAGATGATGTTTCGACTTCAAAGTGTGGATTAACAACGCTTTGCCTGCTGTTTGCTGCATTGTGTCTTCAGAGTGTCAAAATTGTGCTACAGTGTGATTTCATCAGTCGTCGAATCATCGCGCACACCAATTGTTCTTCAATGGGTTTTTTTTCTCCCAGAGAGAGTCATCGTGGGTGGGACGCAGTGAATATCGTTCTCTCTATGCGCTGTTTTTCGCCTTGAATCGTGGAGTGTGTATTTTTTTTTTTCCACGACGCGACAAGCAACGAAAAAAATGTTTTTCATCGGTGGTGCTGTATTCGTGCACTTCACGAAATTTTGGAGTTCTACAGTGTAAACAAAAAGGAATATGAACCATCACAAGTGAAAACTACTGTTATCAAACATCATCCGGAGAACAGAAGATTTTGTGTAAATTAAAAGAAAAAAAATTCGTGCAGAAAAAGTAAAATTTTTTAGTTTGACGGGATAAGTCCGGTAAGCTCCGTTTTATTAAACTTTTTTTATGTGAAATGAGTTAAGCTTGGTTTTCGAAAGAACTGTTTGATTAAAACGATAATGTGTGTATTGATTATAATACTGTGTCAGAATGTTAAATACGATATGGGTTTTTGAAGAAATAGTATATTTTGATGAGATTAGTTTTTGAATTTAATGAGATATTTGAAGTGTTTGAAGTTTCTTGAAGTATCTGAAGTTTTTGAATTTATTGAAGTTGATGAGTATTTTTGTATTTTTGAAACCCATACAATTTTATAAGCATAGAGTTGTCCCCACCCAGTTTCACTGAAGAGTATGTTAAACTTTAGTTAACACTTGATTGGGTTATATAATGAATATTAACTGACGCATTTTAAAAAAAGATCTGTGATAAGATATGTAATATTTTCATATTTTTCTCAGCGGATTTAATGACTGCTGAAAAATTGTTGTTTTTGTGAAGGTTTTGTTGATTTGATAAGGATTTTGTGTTTTATCATGTTTCAAGAAAAATTAATTGATATTTTAACAATTCGGAATGTTTTAAAGTTATAATATTAGGAAATTAAATTGTGTATCTATCTTGTTCTTGGGGAGGGGGGAGGGAAAGCAAAGTAATGTACTAAATTAGGAGCAATTTTAAAATTTTTGCAGATTCTGTTTTCTTGATTCGACGATGGTCATTTTTATTCTTTGTATATATTTTTGTGTTTATTTGAGTGTCTTGGAGTAGTATTTTAAGTTACATTTTGATAAATATCGTGTTAAATGTTTTTATAGTGTATATTTTTGGTCGACCAGCAAACTTAATGAGGAGGGCCTCTGATTGTTAAGTTTATTTTACTATATCGAAATAAAAAAAATGAGGTGTGTAATTTGCAGGAATGTAAGATATGAAATATTTTGGCCTTGAAATTGGTAAGATTTGGATAGCATATTGAAAAATGTGAGTTTTTAACATGTTTTGTCAATAAATAATAAAATGATTAATGTTTTGACCGGGCATGAGCTGTTTCACATGCCTCCTCATGTCATTAGGATTAGTTTTAAGTAAGTCATTGAGTGATCATGAAAAGTGCGTAATAAGCGTTGAGAAAGGAATTAGTTTAGAGTAGTATATATAATTTTGAAAGTTGATTCCATACGTTTAAATTCTAATTTACTGTCTCTCATATTATTTTTTAAATATTCAAATTGTGTGTTCTTATTATATTTACTTGTTATTGAGGTATTATCGTGTTTTCTTTAATAAGATTTAATGAAAATTGTGTTTTTTAGTGATTTTTGTAATTTTGAAAATTTATATTGTGATGATTAATAGCTCGTCAATGGCAATTGTGTCTCAAATGGAGACTTATGTAAAATATATCAGTACCTTGATTCAATCTGGCTAGGCGTGAATAGATAACATTTTAGGTTAGGTTTAATTTAATTTGTGTTTACTGGGGAAGGTACCGCCCTGCTCAGCATCCTTTTCGGTTGATAGTTATTTCGGATTTTGAAATATAATCTTAGTGTTTTCTCTTCTGAAGACTTGCCAGATGGAGTTAGCTACTCCATTTGTGTGCGTGCCTTCAGGGGGACGGGGGGGGGAAGTTGTCAAGGATTTAGTGGGAAAAGAATGATTATTCTAAATTTAAAGGGGGCTTAGTAATTAATTTATTGTCGTGGCGTAATTCGCCACTATTCTCATATCTTGGTTCGAAATGCATCAAGATAAATCGGGGGAATTCCCTTTGGTTTTGATTGACATCCGTGGTCACGCCCATGGTTCATCTCCGGTGTATGCGTCACAGAGATCTTGTGGGCATGCGCGATGGCTTTAGATGGCAGAAAAACAATAGCGTTTAATCAGACGGCGGGAAATTCTTGATGGAGATAGTCACGCGTCGCGTGGGAGCTTGATGACTCTTGGATTTAATTTATCAGATTGATTTAGATATATTATTTGTAGTTCTTTGCCACCGGCCTTTTAATTCATTGACTGCATAATATTGAATCTACACAGGAGCAAACACGCTGCCTGTCATATATATATGTATGTATGTATATATATATATATATGTATATATATATATGTATATATATGTATGTATATATATATATATATGTGTATGTATATATATATATATATATATATATATAAGTGTATGTATATATATATGTATGTATGTATGTATATATATGTATGTATATATATATGTATGTATATATGTATGTATATATATATATGTATGTATATATATATGTATGTATATATATATATATATATATATATATACACACACAGTGGAATCTCGATCTATCGTTTTCGAAGGGACTGACTGAACTAAACGATAGATGCGGGAACATACAAAAAAAGTATTAACATACCTGAAAGTTTGATATCCCTAAAATTTATTTACTCATATACATAAATGCATACATATCCATAGTGTAACTGAAGATAAAATTGCAAAGTTATACTGAAATCCAAGATAATAATAATAAAAAAAGAAATACACGTAGATACACAGGAATTTTGATTCAAATAAAAGTACTTAATCGTTTGTTTTTTGGCGGTTTTCTCTCCACAAGTAAACAATTTTTTTTTTTTTTTGTTGCAAATTGCATTCATTTCGGTATCGGTTATTGTGTGAGAGTATAAAGAAGTGGCAGCCGTAAATTGTTTGTAATGTAACTAGAACCATTCCATTGCACCGGATGGAATCCGACAGACCACCAGGAAGTTCTGCTTCTGGGTGAAACACTCATTGGCCAGTGTAGAACTGCAGTAATCACAAACTTCTCACACACTAGACCAAGCACCAGGGTGCCTCCATCCCAAGGCCAACAAAAAAGCTGACTGTGAGCCATTGCTAATAAGAACAGAAATGTTGAATAGTTGGTGAATTTGGAATGAGTTGCCGAAAATAGGGGTACTCCAGGAGCTAAAGAATTAAGGAACACCAACGACGAACAAATAATGGGAGTGGTACAATAAAGCGAAACCAGGCTAAACAAGAGAAAACAAAAATATGAGACCGTGCATGTCAAATGTTCTGCTCATTGTTTAATTAGAGCGTCATTCTAGCTCAATCCAGACATTTATATTTCAGGTTCAGTTATGAAAAAATGATCAATCCGATAAATTAATGTAAAGCTGCGATATTCTGAACGAATATTGCGGGAAAACGATGGATCGAGGAATGATCCATGCGGTCTTTTTTTCTTTTTTTCTGTGGAATTTATTCGGGACTGGGTGAAATAAACGATACATACGGGGAAAACGATAGATCGAGATTCCACTGTATATATGTATGTATATATATATATATCTATATATATGTATATATATATGTATATATCTATATATATATGTATATACAGACCTGCCAACTTTCCGGATTTACCCTGACAATGCTGGATTTTTAATCCATCTTCTGGGTTTCCAGAATGGAGACTATTATTACCGGATTTTTAGTTACATAACAAAAATATCTACTCAGTTCAGGTCATCTATGTCAAGGGAAACCTTTGAAAATTTGCTAATATGCAAAATGAACCCACAAGGACACTGTTATTAAGAACAATTTGACAATGAATTTTTAAAAAGAGCAAAATCAGCTACAGTAAATGCTACAAAAATTCCAAGATTTTCTGCAATTAATTAAAACAAACATTATAAAGAAATAGAAGTACTCAAAATATAGATTGCTGGGGTCCCTGCTAGTATATAAATATGATGTACATTAAAATGTATGATTACAAATTTCAAATTTATAACTTTTGTTTAATATTATAATTTTAAGATGTGTTGAACAGTAAGGAAATATTTTGAACTATATAATAATATTAAAGAGACCCCATAAACTATAAGTAAGTATATGTTATAATTCTTTTATGATTTTTTACTGTACTGTTAAGTTTTACTTTACTTTTAAGATATTTTACTGTACTGTGAGAAGTTGTGTTATATCGATTATTTTATGCACGGTAGAATATTGCAGAATTTTGCTCTTACTGACGTTGGCAGGTCTGTATATATATGTATATGTGTATATATATATATGTGTGCGTATATATATATATATACACATACAGAGTGGACGCTCGTTAATTCGAACTCGGTTAAATCGAACTTTCGATTAATTCGAACTAATCCAAAGGCCCCCAGAAACTTGTATTGGGTTTAATGTTAAAAATATCTCATTAATTCGAACTAAATTTTTATCACTTCGGTTAATTCGAACTAAAACTTCGACAAAAAAAATTTCTTTTTCCTTGTTTAACGGAGAAAATACACGTTGTATTTATTATTTTGTGTATCAAAATCATCTGTATTTCTATTCTGTGTAAAGAGGCACATGCCTGCATTCCTAGACTATTGCATTTCCTAGACTATTGCAGTCTTTACTACTGATTCTAGTCAGCTACGTCAGTTATGCCTGCATTGCAGACAAGTTAATGTGATCTAGTTTTTCTTCCTGGTTTGGTTTGGAGTGCTACGGTCAATTTTTTGCTACACGAGGGCTAATTGGACCGGGACCTACAGTTTAAAGCCGATTCCGAATGGCTACAAGCATCCATGCCAACAGTGGGACATGAACCCACAGGATCTGAACCGAATGCCAGTACCCATGCCATTCGGCCATCACCTGGCAAGTTTCTCTTCCTCAGTGTGTGGTGTGAAAGTGTAAAAATTCAGGATGTCTACATGTGGAAAGTAAAAAACCCTAACTTTGGAGACAAAGATAGAAATTTTAAAGAAAGTAGAAAATGGCGAATGTAAAACAAAGTTAGCAGCTGACTATGGAATAAAAAAAAATACCTTGTCAACTTATTTGAAAAACAAGGAGTCAATTTTAGATTTATGGGAAAAATCAAAATTTGCTAGAGAAGTTGGCTGAACAATGTAGGCATCATAAACAAAACCAAACATCCATTTTACAGTTTTTCCAAAAAGTGTAATTCATATTTTTTAATTAAAGTTTACTTTCTACTGCATATCTGCTTCATTTTATGATTAAGATAAGTCTGTATTTCTTTTTAATATGTTTAATTTTAGATAGTATAGTATAGTATATTTTCTGGGGTTATACGTACCAGGAGATTTTTCTTTTTCAGTGATACACTTTTAAAGTTATATATTTTCTCTTAACATCGGATAATTTGAACTTTTTTCCGAGAACCTTTGAGTTTGAATTAACGAGCATCCACTGTACATATATATATATGTATATATATATATATATATATGTATATATATACATGTATATATATATATATGTTTATATGTAATGACTTAAACTAAATGAAATATGAAATATTACTTAAATTTCTATTTATATTTGTTGTGCTTTTGTGTCTCATTTTTATATTTAGCCCTTTGACTTTTTTTTCAAAGCCTGTTTAAGAGTTCTGAAGTACTTGATTTCTTTTTATAGCTTGGGCAATCACCTGACCTTCCGAAATCTGTACCTTCAAATTATGAAAATGATGAGGAATTTCTTCGTAAAGCTCATCATGTTTTATTAGAAGTAAGTTCATATGATAGCAATATAAATATATATATTAGGAATGAAGGAGGTTGAGGTAAATTGTGTCATAAGTTTGCATGAAACATGTTTATGCTTTTGTTGACTTAAAGGTGTATGTATGTAAGCAAGTATTTTTTCCTGACATTTTGAGAGAATTCTTGATGAGTTTTGAGTTAAGATTGATTTCTCCTGGTCACATACATTTTCTCTCTTTTTCAGTAACTGACTGATCTAGAATTAATAATTTTTGCCTGTAAATAGTTGCTTTGGGGGGGGGGGGGCACTATTATACTGAAACATTATGACTCAAAAATTGTACTATATTACAAATGGGTTTTAAAAGATTCTGAAGTTACTAATAAGAGGAAAGTGTCCTTTAATCCCTGGAGGTTGATATTCACTACTCTTGTGGGTCCAAATTTAGAACATTTTAATTTCAAGTTACTCTTTGCCAAAATTTGATATCAGTCAAAACCAAGTGTGTTTTCTAAATCTCATATTTTGCTGTACTTAAATATTTCATTGAGAAATCAAAAACTTCAATAACTGAGGTTTCTTTTAATGTAATCTTCTATACAGTACACTCAAACCTGTTTATGTGCAGTCCATTTTTTGTGAGATTATTATTTTTTTTTTTTTTTTGTGTGTGTGTGCGCGGTATATGAAAATTTCAATCAAATTAAAACATAATTTGACGAAGTTATCAATAAAAAAAATTAGTAGGTTTGATCGGCCATTTAGTTTTTTAGATTTTGGATATTTCATCACATTACATAAGTATTGCTTCAGGCAATTACAGTACATATGTATTGAATTATATAATCGCATTATTTAAGTAATGTCCTTCAAAGTGCTTTCATATTCCTGGACCATTAAGATAAGATTCATTTCAAAGCGTAAACTGAAGGTAAATTATTTTTTTTTCAATTAAGATATAAATTTTTAGGATTTTTATTTTATTTGTAGACGTAATCTCTGAAAATGAATAAGGGCAAAAACAAAGCGAAGAGAAAGGCAATTTCCTTAGAAACTAAGACTATGATTTTAAAACGAATAACAGAAGGTGAATGATCCACAGCTCTTGGTAAAGAATTTGGATTAGGTGAATCCACTATAAGAGGCATACAAAAACGTGCAGGTGAAATAAATAAATCTAGTAATTGTGCCACAAACAAAAGCGCTAAACGAGCATCATATTCAGGAAACATTTTGATAGAGAAAACGGAAAAGGCACTCATATTGTGGATTAAAAAATTAACTCAAAAATAAATCCCCATTGACGGAGAATTAATTAAAGAGAAAGCTATACGGTTTTATAGTCAGCTGAAGGATTTAGAGCTGTCTAGTTCATCATCTGATATTGAAAGCCCGAAATTTTCTGCAAGCAATGGCTGGTTAGTTGGGTTTTTACAACCACATGCACTTCACAATCTGAAGATAAAGGGCGAAGCTGTATCCGCTGATGAAGCAGCCTGTAAAAATTATTCTAAAGTGTTAGCAAAAATTATTGAAGATGGTGCATATTGCCCAGATCAAGTATTTAATGCTGACAAAACTCGGTTGTTTTGGAAGAAGATGCCTAGCTGAACGTTCATCGTCATTTCTAGTTATTTCATAAGGTTTTGAGTTATTTTCTATGTGAGACTCTTTATGTGGTCCCTATTCACCACATAAAAAAAATATTTTTTAAATGTGTTGTGAAAAATATTTTTTATAGCTACTCATGAAGTTTTGTGCGATTTAAAAATTTTTTTTATTTTTAAATGCGTTTTTTTTTATGCAGTCCCTATCCACCGTACAAAAACAGGTTTGAGTGTACTCTATTTGAAATGTCTGTTATTGCCAGGATTTATATATTTAATTACTGGAATTAATGGTTTATTTGTATTTTCAGGTCCAGTTGATGTCTGGAGATCTAATTTGCCCAGAAACTGGTGTCAAATTTCCTGTTAGTAATGGAATACCAAATATGCTTGCCAATGAAGATGAAGTTTGAATTTTTTTTCTGTCATCCTGAATAAATGTCATTCATTTTATCAGATTCAAACTTCTGTATAATACCTGTAAATACATTCATTTTAAAAGGTTTTTCTGTTATTACTTTTGTGTACACTAAACAAAAAAGACTTGCTTAATAATTTGGTTTCTTTCTTAGTTTTACCAGTTTGTTTAGCTGTAGTATTGCAAAAGATAACCATAGCATTCTCCAAAAAATCAACAAACTGCTATTCTACTAAATCTTGATTCCATGAAGTGCACCGAAATTTTTTTCAATTATCCTTATATTACAACCATATTCTCATGATATACTATCTGCATTGAACTAGATGTTATATTGGTAGATGATGGCTGAATGACTAGAGCGCTGACTTTTGGTACCAGAGTCTGTAGGTTTTAGTCCCACTATTAGCATGGATGTTTGTAGCTGTTCAGAATCGGCTTTAATCTGTAGGTCCAGTCTAATCAGCCCTTGTGTAGCAAAACAATGACTGTAGCACTTTCAACCAACCAGATGTTATAAGTTTGGATAGTATATAATAATCACTTTATTTCATTATAAGAGTTTCATGATGGTCCTAATGTTTTGGTTACTAGCTTTTGTTACCAGTCAGTGATGTGTCTTATGATTGGCATGCATAATTGCAAATGTTCTAAAATGGGTTTAAAACAGTTGGTCTTTGGTTTGTTTAACCTTTTTGGCTCAATAAAAGGACTTAATGCTTTAGGAACTAACTAATTTCTTTATTTTATGGATGTAGGTTGTAATGAATTATGTTTTTTAAACTAAAAAATTGGGCATGGAACATAGCTTGTTGAAAATTGTTTTTATATTTCTAATGGTAGGGGGAAAAAAGGAAAATGAGTATTGTAGAGATACTTTAGTATAGATATTAGTAGAGATACTTTAAATGGATTCCTTTTGCTTTGAAACTATTGGAAGTTTTTTCAATTGAACTTGTTCATTGTTTATCTGAATGATTAAAAACAAAAAACAGTTACCAGATGTTTAAACAAGCTTTTTCTTTACTATCTTGTATTTTATATGATTTTCATTACATTTTTATTTTTTTAAATGTGGTGTAATAATGCTGCTCTAACTGAATATTTATGCATTTTTTTCTATCAAAACTGAGAATCTAAGCAAGTTTAATTATATTTTTTTACCTCAAAGTTAACCTTTAAATTAAGTTATATTTTATTTATTTTTAATTAAATTGGGAGCATTGTGCTGAAATTTATCATCTGGGATTTAATATTAAATATACCTCTAATAAAAATGTGTTCATTTGAGGTATATCCATACATCAACATGAATTTTGATTAAAATTTGCACGAAACAAATTTTTTCTTTCAGTTGAAAGTGGTATGAGTATGCTATTGATGAACTTATTCCTCCTATTTCATTTTTAATAATTTAGTGAAAATAGGCTTAATAATTTTGGTCACTTTTACATACGTCATCTTCAGTAAAAAAGTTTCTGTATGAAGTACAGAGACTTTATAGTTACTAGGAGCTTTGATTACAAATAAGGGTGTAAAAAAATTTTTTAAACAAAAATCTAACTTTTGGTAATCTGTATTAGAATTTAAAGAAAAGAGTTTTTGTTTTCTTAAAAATCAATGAATTTCTCGAAAACTTGTCTGAGTATTCCAACTTTTATTATAAAAATAAACAAGATGTCACCAAAGTAACAACTGCGACTTTACAGTTCACAACCATGATTTGCAGTTTACATCAAATGTAATAATTATCTGAGGACAAATATATAGAACATGAGTTTGAGTACATTTTGTTTCCAATGAAATACCGCTTTTACATATAAATTTTGAACTTGAAAATGGTAACAATTCTTTCAGGCATGACCTTCTCTCTCTCCCCCATTTGCATCCTGATTATTTAAGACCAATGGTTTGAAATGAGTGAAAAATTTAGTCCCTGGATATCATCATAAAATTATTATAGAAGAATGTATTTTGATTTAAGCTGAATATGAGTAGCTGATCTCCAATAAGCAGTTATAGTTCTTTCTCTTTAGATCCTTTGGAAAATAATTACAGTGGAACCTTGATTGATTGTTCCCTGAATTATCATTTCCCTGTATGTGTTGTTTATTTCATCTGGTCCAGACGATATTTCTTTGCTATGTTCCTGCATGCATTGTTCAGTGCAATCGGTCCCTTGAAAAACAATACATCAAGGTTTCACTGTATGCTTTTTGCTTTATGGTTTACTATGATGCTTTTCTTAAAAGCTAGCATTAAAATAATATAGTGATTACAAAAAGCATTATCCTTCTGAAAAGCTGTATAAATTTTCATACAAGCTCATAATTCACAGATTATCATTTAGTATCGCGTTTTCTAAAAATGAATCAACCTTTTCTCAATCAGGCTTACAGTGATCTAAATTTCATCCTTGTCTTTTAATTGAGTAGCTATCATAATTGGAAAAAAAATGATATAGGCAAAAAATTTAATTTGCAACATCTCCTGTTGTACTAAAATTCATTTTCCTTATGCATGATATATTTCCCTTTATCAGATTTGTGAATTCCAAAATTTTAAGAGTTATGAATAAAATGTAAGTTACAATGCCAGTATCTGTGCAAGCAGTCTTGAATGAACTATATCTGGCTAGTGAACAAATAGTATCTAGTGGTTGGGCAATGTTGATGATGGAGTTTTCTTTTCTGATGTGAGTGTTCATCACCACTGCTTTTCTGATTTGCTTACAACATTTTGATCACAGGAAATTGATCTCGAAAATAAGTTCTCCAAAAATTTTCAATTCCAAAGTCTTATCTGGTAAAGTAAAATTGAGAACTTTCATCAGTATAAATATTCCATGCCCACCTTCTGTTTTTCGATCTGTTTCTGCGACGATTTTCTGGTGCGCAAGAGTTAATGACTTGTTCTACAGACAAAGTGAATTCTGGATTGTTTGTGTTGTAATAAACCAAGGTGACATAGGTAGAATCATCTGGAATCCACAGTTCTCCTAAAAGAAAAAAGAAAAATTAAAATCTTGGGAATTTGCTTGTTAAAATTTAT
Source organism: Dolomedes plantarius (assembly GCA_907164885.2). Lineage (NCBI taxonomy): Eukaryota > Metazoa > Arthropoda > Arachnida > Araneae > Dolomedidae > Dolomedes > Dolomedes plantarius. Next base: position 138,136,839 of record OU015498.1, read on the forward strand.
ACTATAAATTTAAATACCATTAAAATTATATAAATGATAAAAATTGTAGTGATATTTTAGTTATCTGATGCTAAAATGTAAGGAATTCTGTTACTTGTGAGTTATTAAAGCTTCGTATATAAGGCTTTGAATTATTTCCTTGGGGAAAAATTATAACCATAACTTTGTCCTGTATACATTGACCCATCTACACTGTGAATTTATTGGTTTCTTTGTTATGAGAGCACTTTATAGTAGGCAAACGAACACTGCACCTTATGAGGGGACAGCACAGGTACATCCATGCCTTTCATGGGATTCAAACTCAAGCTCCACTTTGTAGATGCTCGAGATGCTAACTAGTGTAGTATGTGGGTGAATGTATTTTTATTCTACAGTCTCTAATGTGTTACTTTCTGTAAGTGTGTTAAATATGGTCTGCAGTGTTGAAACATTGTAAGGGGGTGCAAAAAATATTTACCAATTTTTCATTTTTGCGACTTCCACTCTAACTCCCATGAACAAATAAGGTTTAACTGAATGGCAGCAAATTTTTAAAAATCATCCATTACAAAATAATGGAAAATTTTTTGGCAGTAATTTAATTGTGGGAAATATTTATTTCCATGCACTGAAGAATTTTTTTACAATCAGTACTAAGCATCCTGTAGAATTTTATATTTTATTTGTCAATTAATGTTTTGGCTTCTGTTAAAGCTTCATTTCAACGAGCCAGGAAAATCCAGTGGTTAAACATTAAACAGCTGAATGTTGGATGTAGATAAATTAGGTATCCCATTTTAAATATCTTGAATTTTTATCCATAGTGAGCATTGTGCTGTTTTTGACGCATTATCCTTTTAGTTAAAATACATTGCTCTGTTTTCATTTAAAAAAAAAAAAAAAAAAAAAGATAATTGCTGCGCTTTTCATCACATTTTTTCAATTTTTTTTACTGAACACTGCTTGTACTGAATTTTCACTTTATTAATCTATATATATATATATATATATATATATATATACAGTGGAATCTCGATCCATCGTTTTTCCATATGTGTCGTTCATTTTATCCAGTCCCAACGATCATATTGCTTTGTTATGTATCCGCATCTATCGTTTTCTCGCATTTATTGTCCATTTCAATCGGTCCCTTGAAAAACGATAGATCGAGATTCCACTGTATATATTACTAGCGGCCCGTCCCGACTTTGTGCGGGTTGAACAATTATCGATCTTAAGTAGATATTAGAAAGGTATAATTTGTTTTAAAACTTTATGGTATACCACATTTTTCGTTTTTCTGATTTTTTAAAACAAATTGATTCTCCGCATTTCCTGACCTGACCAACATGTAATTGTCCATGAGTAAACCAATCTTCCCGTAAGTCAAGTCCAATATATTTGTATGTTTGACCTTGGGATTTATTCATGGTGATGGCAAAAGAAATTTTTATGGGAAACTGTAACGTCAGGCACTGAATTGTGTCTGGGGCCACCCGCATGCCGATTTTCATGCGATTTGGCCCCATAGCGTATCCACTACAGAGTCCACACACACACACAAAAAAAAAACACCAAAAATGGCACAAAAATTTAATAACTTTTTTTAAATTAAAAATTCAAAAATTCGGCTACGTCAGGCACTGAATCGTGTGCCGATTTTGGTACGATTCGGCTCCATTGTCTCGCAGCGGAAGCTGTCGAAATGAGCAACTTTTAGGGGCAAAATCATTAAAACATTAATTAAAAAACTCCGGGGCCCGATTTTCAAAAAATAATATGCCAATGTTTTAATCTGAACTATCAACTATATCTATACAAAATTTCAGCTCAATTGAAGCAATACGTTTTCACTTATAAAGGAACAAACATAGACCTATTAGAAATAATCGATAAATTTCACAGTTTCAATAAAACACACTGGTTTTTGAATAAAGTTCAATAATTCAAGTTCGATTTACGCAAATTGTGCATAAAATTGTACATAAATTCAAAAACATAAAGTTTATAAATAAAGTTCTGAAGTATTATACCAATAAATTTCCAGATGATAGCCAACAAATTGTAAATATTTTTACCTCAAATGTCCCATAAAAAGCGTAGTTTCAAATGTAATTTTCTGCAATAAACCCTTAAACGTTGTCAATTTCAAAAATTCTTTTTGTATTTATCAATACCTCCTTCACTTGAATCTTTAACATATTAAATGTTTTACTGATAATAAATAAAAATGTAGTTTAATGTGTTGCTATGGTTACTTGATTATGGTTGACAAAGAAAATTCAAATGTTAAAAATGTGACAAAGGAAAAGTTGTAAAGGTGAAGCATCAGCTCAACATTTAGGCCCCTATCTTTCTTTCTACTGATCAGATATACATAATATATAGCCTATGTCCATCTGGAATAATGTACCTTTCAAATAGTAAAAGAATTTATTAAATAGGTGCAGTGGTTCCGGAGATTACCCTCCACATACAAAATCCGATCTCTCTTTATATATTAATATAGAAATATAGATATAGATTATAGAAGTATAGATACACATTGGTATCCCAAAATTAGAATAAGAGTTGAAATAAAAATACAAAAATAAAAAAAGGTTTTTAAGTAAAGAATGTTTTTTTAAAATATTCAATTTTTTTAAAAATAATATTCTTAAAATAATATTCAAATTAATATTACGTTAGTTAATAATTAAAGTTAATTTTTTAAAAGAAAAAAGCGTGGCGGAGAACGGCTATTTTTGAACCGCTAACGTCAGAACAGAAGCCCACCGCGATAGAAACACGCTAAGGATCGTTGAAGACTTCGGCACAAAAAGCGGTAGAGGACAGTAGCGGTAACAATGGAGATTGTTAGGATTAAGCCACTAACTTTATTTCTAGTGATCAGATATACATAATATATAGCCTATCTCCATCTGGAATAATGTACCTTTCAAATAGTAAAAGAATTTATTAAATAGGTGCAGTGGTTCCGGAGATTACCCTCCACATACAAAATCCGATCTCTCTTTATATATTAACTAGCGGCCCGTCACGACTTTGTCCGGGTTGAACAAAATATTATACAAATAAATTTCCAGTTGATAGCCAATAAATTGCAAATCTTTTTTTACCTTAATAATAACCTAAATAATACCTTAAATTAGTTTCATGTTAGTTAATAATTAAAATAAATTTTTTAAAAGAAAAAGGCGTGCCGGAGAACGGCTAGGTTCGAAACACTAGCGTCAGAACAGAAGCCCACCACGCTAAGGATCGTTGAACACTTCGGCACAAAAAGCGGTAGAGGACAGTAGCGGTAACAATGCAGATTGTTAGGATTAAGCCCCTAACTTTATTTCTACTGATCAGATATACATAATATATAGCCTATGTCCATCTGGAATACTGTACCTTTTAAATAGTGAAAGAATTTTTCAAATAGGTACAGTGGTTCTGAAGATTACCCTCCACGTACAAAATCGCTCTCTCTTTATATATAAGTATAGATATAGAAATATAGATATAGATTATAGAAGTATAGATACACATTGGTATCCCAAAATTTGAATAAGAGATGAAATAAAAACACAAAAATAAAAAAAAGGATTTTAAGTAAAGAATGTTTTTTTAATTATTTTAAGCACCTAAAATAGTATTCAAATTGATAGAAAAGGTAATTTTTTAAAAGAAAGAGGCGTGCTTGAGACCGTAGTTTTATTCAAAAATAAAAAAGGATTTTAAGAAAAGAATGTTTTTTTAATTATTTTAAGCACCTACAATAGTATTCAAATTAATAGAAAGAGGTTAAGAGATGAAATAAAAATGCAAAAATAAAAAAAGGATTTTAAATAAAGAATTTTTTTTAAAAATATTCAATTTTTTTAAAAATAATATTCTTAAAATAATATTCAAATTAATATTACGTTAGTTAATAATTAAAGTTTATTTTTTAAAAGAAAAAAGCGTGGCGGAGAACGGTTATTTTTGAACCGCTAACGTCAGAACAGAAGCCCACCGCGATAGAACCACGCTAAGGATCGTTGAAGACTTCGGCACAAAAAGCGGTAGAGGACAGTAGCGGTAACAATGGAGATTGTTAGGATTAAGCCCCTAACTTTATTTCTAGTTATCAGATATACATAATATATAGCCTATGTCCATCTGGAATAATGTACCTTTCAAACAGTGAAAGAATTTTTCAAATAGGTGCAGTGGTTCTGGAGATTACCCTCCACGTACAAAATCGCTCTCTCTCTTTATATATAAGTATAGATTATTATTTTTATATATATATATCAGAATTACTATGGATACAAACTGCTTCAATACTGCAAAAACTAAGCTGAAAGAATTTTTTTTTATAAGAGTGCTTCCACAGTAAGGTGCATAAAAAGCAGCTCTCTCTTATTAATGAAGGTAAATATATTAAAATCAAACTGCCACGCCACAGGTCCAGGGTTCGACCCTGTGACTGGGCAAGGTCGACCATGCCTTTCATCCCTTGAGTGGGTCGGTAAAATGAGGAGGAAGCATGCTTGAGAACTAACTCTGGGGATCCCGCGTCAGGTTGACCATCTGACCGAGACATATGCTGTATTGCAGTGCTCCCCAACCTTTTCATAGACGCGGACCGGTCAACGTTTGATAAATTTACCGCGGCCCGCTGAGGGGGGCTATGACAGCAATTTTAATTCATAATCTTGAAATGTTTAATAAACAATAAACTAATTAAAAATAGTTACAAGATTTCTTCTGTTACAAAGGTATAAATTATCACAAACCCGACAAAGTCGCTCTAACCCGTGAGAAATACACCACAGTAAATAAAATGGAAATAATTTAATGTTCCTTAGGCGGCCCAGTACCATTTGGTCCACGGACCGGTACCGGTCCGGAGGTTGGGGACCAGTGCTGTATGGCACCACAAGCCCACGGTCATGAAAGCGGAGATGGGCACCGCAGGCCTTGGTCCACAGTGTTGAAAAGCAATTCGGACTGTTGTGCCATGAGTTAGTTTTTAAATATATTAAAATTGAAATCATGCCCACGTCATAATCTATGAAGAGTGAAGGGAAGAGAACACTGACACACAAGAGACGGTGGTATAATTCGCAAATTTTTGGGATTAATGGTTAGAAGTTGAAAAAATAAAAAAGCGATTGCAGGTAAGACCAATCTGTCGGCGTTTGTCCTTTGATATTTAGTTACTATACTCACTCGTTTCTGTAACCGAAATGCACATCCTTTCGCCGTTCGGAAGATATATGAAGTTGTTGATGCAGGGCAAATTGAGGAAACTCCTGGAAGATATCTGGAGCTTCAGCTTGCAAACTGTGGGCCCCGCTCGGCGCACGACGAACTCGCACCATATCGGACTTCGCATTGGGAAATGCGGGTGAATATTGGAGGAACTGAAGTGTCCAGAGAGGGACGTGACCTCTTGATAACAGCGCTTGGCCGAGCTCGGGAAATCGGAATGGGCTGTGAGAAGATAAGTTTCTTATTCTCTTGACTAAAAAATACTTTGCAACATTCTGTGTATTCAAGCTAGAATTAGACACATCCTTTAGCGTAGGTTATTACACTGCGCCTCGCTGATGATTGCCTAGCTGTATTAACCCTTTGCCAGACGATGATATATATATATATATATATATATATCAGAATAACTATGGATAAAAACTGCTCCAATAATGCAAAAACTAACTGAAAGAAATTTTTTTTTTATAAGACTGCTTCCACAGTAAGGTGCAAAAATAGCACTCTTTTATTAACCTTCAGCTTACGGGATCCATTTTTACGATTCCCTCTTTAGAACGGGAAATTTCATACCCCCACTGTAAGAACGGCCTTACGGGGGGTTTTATATATATATATATATATATATATATATATATATATATATATATATATATATATATTTATTCTTGGGCCCTTATTCTTCGGATACATGCTATCCCACCCCGTAAGGAAAAGGTTAATGAAGGTAAATATATTAAAATTGAAATCCTCTTTAAAGTTTATAGAACCTGCCTACCGATGGGTAGAATCTTTTTTAAATTTTTTTAAAAATTAACTTTTGTATTAGAAGCAAAGAAAAAATGCAAATATTGTTGATATCATTTAAGACTAATAACGTAAAATGATTAAATTTCTTCATCTTTAAGTTAAAAAAATCGATAACGATGAAAATAATTTTTCGCATTATACGCGGCATTCGACCTCATAAGTTAGTCTCAATAAAAACTGCGGCATTCGTCCGCAAGGTGTTAGATTGTTTAATGTGAGAAATGACGTCGAAATGCTCATACGAAGTCAAAAATTAAAATACAAAGACAAATAGTGATGGTCTCGTAATGATATGTACATCGAAACTGAAAAAAAAAAGAGTAAAATACACGTTTAAGTATCGTAAAATGGGGTGTCAATACTTAAAGCTGTTGTGTACTAACCCTATTGGATTTACTCACCTCAATGTTAACCTATGGAGAAAACTTCTCTGCTATTGACAACTACATAAATGCTGATAATCCTATAAAAATTGTATTTTCAGATATCCGAACTTTTCTGCACCTTGCAACAGGATTCGTTTTATAAATTTCTTCCACCAAAGGAATTAAAGAGCGTTTAGAACACACTATACCAGATTTATTTTCCCAAATAATTTAAATTTTAAAATATTTGCATTTTTTTTAATGAAAAATGCCCCAAGGTGTAAAATTTCTTTCTCTACTGCGGAGCACAATTTAAAAACAAAAGCAACTTTCAATCCAAGTCAGGAATCCTTGGACACATTTTCTCCATATAGGTTAACATTGAGGTGAGCGCATCCAATAGGGTTAGTACACAGCAGACTTAATATTCCTTGCATTTGTGAATTGTATGAGGTACAATTACATGTAATATTTCCAGGACTGATGAATTATGTGATCTAGAAACTAGCTGCCGTTCTGACTTTTTATCGTGGCGTTAAGAAGCTGTATTTCTCTGTTTTATACTTTACCTTTAATTCTACAGTTAAAAGCATGTTAAAAATAAATAAATAAAAAAAGAATAGAGCTTTCAAGTTCTATAATCGTTAGATTTCGACGTAGAATCATGACTGGGGTAAGAATATTTTGTTTTTATTTGGTCTGTAGTTCATGCGATCTATACTGGCAAAAAGCTATGGAAAACAGGAACCCACAACTTCTCAATGAAACTGGACGCAGCTGCTCAAGACTATTGAGTTTGGAGATTACGGTAGCGCAGTTACAAGAGGGGTACACTGTAACATCTCTCCGTAATGAGTTAAAAGTAAGGCATGAACTAGAACATCAAATGCTATGAAAAATTCTGTAGTTTTTCTCCAACCTATAGCACTAGACAAAAACTCTTAGTCGAGCAAATGGTGGAGTGCACACTGCATTGATTTCAGATAACCACATTTTAAAATTACTGTCTTTTACTTGACAGAACATTCGGTAAAATCATAGAAATGGACATCTTTTTTTCTAAATTGTGTACGAAAGAATTCCGATGTGTCGCAAATGAGTGTCAATCTTTGAGACGGAATTAAATCGACTTACTTGCTCTTGAGCTTTTATTTCTTTTAATAATGATAGTAAACGCTGTGACAACGCCAGAGTTGAAAATTTAAGGCCATGGTTCGCCACTGGACAGTAGACGAAGATTGTTTATTTACAACAACGTTGGGAGCTTTTTCCACGGGCGAGATTTGGAGTTTTTTCCGCGCGCCGGGATTTTTGTATTTCAGCTCCGCGCGCTGAGATGTGATTGTTACTTACATTTAAAATGTGTGTTCTTTTTATATAATAAATAGATGCATGAGATGTTAATCGTCCATGTTTAGTGCTTTTCGCCTTACACATTGGATTTATTTAATAGTGAGCCAACAGGCCAAGCTGTTACAGTCTATATATATATATTGAAAATGGAGGTTCCACCGAGATTTTGAATGCGGAATCCAGCGATAAAAAATATTGCGTGGAGGAACTAAAAGGAGGTATTTCTTTTTATTTAATACAGTACGTGCCTGAGATTTTGTTGCCGCCTTGGCAAAGTTAGGAACTTAGTGTTTGCTATTAGGCTAAACTAGTTGAAAGTTTTGGATGTATATTGGGGGGCCAAACTGGCTTATATGCATCGGTTTAAAATAGCAGTTCACAAGTACCAGACTGACTTATTTTTATCTAGAAACTCTAGATTTGGTTTCGTATGTGTAATAATTAAATTGTGTATCCTCTGTTAGTTCGAATTACATAAAGTGTGTTCGTGTTTCAAGTGTATCTAATGCCAAATTGGCTATTTAAAATCTTAAAACTTAAGATAGTTGAGATATTTTTTTAATGCCAAACTGGCGATTTAAATTCTTAAAACTTAAGATAGTTGAGATATTTTTTTTTAATGCCAAACTGGCGATTTGAATTCTTAAAATTTCAGATAGTTGAGATATTGTGTAATGCCAAACTGGCGATTTAAAATCTTAAAACTTGAGATAGATGAGATAAATTTTAATGCCAAACTGGCGATTTAAATTCTTAAAACTTAAGATAGTTGAGATATTTTTTTTTAATGCCAAACTGGCGATTTGAATTCTTAAAATTTCAGATAGTTGAGATATTGTGTAATGCCAAACTGGCGATTTAAAATCTTAAAACTTGAGATAGATGAGATAAATTTTAATGCCAAACTGGCGATTTAAATTCTTAAAACTTAAGATAGTTGAGATATTGTGTAATGCCAAACTGGCGATTTAATATCTTAAAACTTGAGATAGATGGGATAAATTTTAATGCCAAACTGGCGATTTAAATTCTTAAAACTTAAGATAGTTGAGATATTGTGTAATGCCAAACTGGCTGAAATAATTAAATGAATAACGATTCATGTATTAAAAATCGAACTGATTTTTAAGTAAATTGTGTTTGTGTTTTGTAAAGATAAAGAATATTTTATTTGTATTGAATACTGCTAAAGCCAAACTGGCAGATATTAAGTGTGTATTATAATTTATTTGTGCAATTTAGAAAAAAGTAGTGTTAGATTCGGAATTTAATATGGCTTATCTTGGCCAAGGCCGGAAGGAGGACTTGAAGGTGATTGCGAGAGAATTAGGGGAAAATGTAACAGAAGACTTAAAGGTAATTGATCTGCGTAACTTAATTTTGAAAAGTAGTAATTATGAGGAAGAGTATATAAAAGAACTTCTTTCAACTGTGATCAGAGAAAGAAAAGAAAAAGAAGAGGAAAGAAAAAAGAAAGAACAAGAAAGAAAAGAAAAAGAAGAAGAAAGAAAAAAGAAAGGAGAAAGGGACTTTCAATTGGAAAAGCTAAGATTAGAGAAAGAAGAAGAAAGAAAAGAAGAAGAAAGAAAAAAGAAAGAAGAAAGGGACTTTCAATTGGAAAAACTAAGATTAGAGTTACAGTTAAAGGAAAACAAAAACTCTGAGGAATCAATTAATTCTAGTACAGATTTTAGTTCTAAAATTGAACTTCAAAAGCTAATGCCCAAATTTGATGAAAAAGGGGGTGAGATAAGTTTGTTCTTAGAGCTTTTCGAACGACAAACGAAAGTTCTTAAGGTACCCCGAGAGAAGTGGGTCACTAAATTAATTGGTGTTCTGCCATTAGAAATTGCTCACTTGATAGCTCGTGAACCTGAAGAACAGGCTAGTGAGTATCCATATGTTAAGACCTTATTACTTAAGCGTTTTAAGATGAGCCCAGAGAAGTTTCGTCAAAATTTTGTGAAACTGCAAAAATCACCAGACCGTACTTGGCAGGATTTTTACTACGAGATGAAAAATTATCTAGAAGGCTGGCTAAATGGATTGAAGATAGAAACCTATGAACAATTAAAAGAATTGATGATCGTTGATCAGATAAAGAAAAGGGCACCGAATGAATTTAAAGAAAACTTTTTGGATCATTGGACATCCATTACTTCCCCAGTTGAACTTGTAACCAAGATTGACGAATTTGAGGATGTGAGAAAGTGCATACGGGGTAAAACTCCTTCGATGAGTTACAAGGATCAAAGTAATAAAAAACCATGGCAATCGAAACCTTGGAAGGGAAATAGCCAGAAAAAGGAAGATACGTATGCCGTAAAAGAAATGGAAAACTTCCACAAGGTTAAGAAACCAGATCCCAACTTCGATAAGAGGAAACACTTTCATTGTTTTGAATGTGGGGATACCACACATATCAGGCCTGATTGCCCTAAACTCAAAAAGAAAAACAGTATAGGCAGCGTAAACTATATTAAGAATAAAGTTGATGAAGACCTATTAGCTCCATACACCATTCCTGGTAAAATAAATGGGACTAGCATTCCTATACTTAGAGATACTGGAGCAACTGTAGATGTAGTGTGCCAGAAATATGTGTCGCCTCAAAGAATGACAGGGGAACATGTATGGGTGCAACATTTACTGAACGAGCAGATGTCTTGCTTGCCTTTGGCCGAAATTGAAATTGAATGCGAATTGGGCCATGTCACCACTAAGGCAGCCGTTCTCAGAGATAACTTGGACCAAGGGAGGTACATCCTTGGAAATAAAACCGCCTCTCTGTTAGAAGAAACTAAAGATGACAGTAGGAAGAAAAAGGAAACTGTGAACGCAGTACTTACAAGAGCGCAGCAGAGAAAACATCTTGCTGAAGGAGGAAGCTTGTCAAAATCCCAAGAAGAGAAATTTGAAATGTCCAAAAAGACAGAGTTAGAGAAAGAGGAAGAAAATGATCTTCCAAGTACAGAAGTTCAACTTTTGCCAGAAATTGATGAAACTGAAGTTATTTTGGACTTGGTAAAAGTCAATTCAGAAAAGTTTGCTGAAGAACAACAGAAGAGCAAAGATCTGGCTCCGTTGTTTACATTAGCCAAAAAGGCCTCGACAGAATCAAAAGATTTCAGAATAGTTAAAGATAAATTACTGGTTAAGAAGAAAATCGACAAGATTGGGAAAGAAGTTGATATACTTGTGGTTCCTGAATGTTTTAGGGAGCAAGTCAAAAGCATGTGCCACGAAGGAACGTCGGCTCACTTAGGAGTCGCCAAAACAAAGGACCGAATGGTGAAATATTTCTTCTGGCCGAATTGTTACAAAGAAATAGAGGAGTTTGTCAAAACCTGTGATGCTTGTCAACGAGCCGGCAAATGTAATGACAAGAAGAAAGCCCCATTAACTTTGGTACCTGTCATATCTGAGATTTTCAGCAAACTAAATGTAGATGCTTGTGGGCCCTTGCCCACTACACCAAATGGAAATCGTTATCTGATTACAGCTATGTGCATGGCATCCAAATATCCAGATGCAGTAGCGGTAGCAGATATTGGATCAACGTCTGTAATTGATGCATTATTGCAGATATTCAGTCGTATGGGTTTTCCGAAGGAAATACAAACTGATCAAGGGACCTCATTTATGAGTAACTTAACTGTAGAATTTTTCCAGAGATTTGGAATAAAAACCATTAGAAGTTCTGTACACCATCCTCAGACTAATCCAGTCGAACGATTCCATAGGACCATCAAAAGAATTTTGAGAGTGTTATGCATTGAAGCTGCTTCTGAATGGGAAAGACATGTTCCAGCAGCTCTATTTGCCTTAAGGACTGTCACACATGAAAGTACTGGATTCAGTCCTGCCGAGTTAGTACATGGAAGAAATCTAAGGTCACCGGTCACCTTATTGTACGAACAATGGTTGGAGCCAGATGAAGAAGGAAATGGAGTAGTTGAATATGTGTTTCAGCTAATCAATCGAATGAAGAGAAGTCAGGAGTTAGCTGAAGAAAAAATGGAAGAAATGAGAGACAAACGAAAAAAATGGTATGATCGAAATGCTGTTAAACGAGTATTTCAAGAGGGAGACTTGGTGTTGATCTTATCCACTTGTAGACCAAATAAACTGGCAGTTCAGTGGAAAGGACCTGGCAAAATTGTTAAGAAGTTGTCAGAAACAAATTATGTTGTTAGCTCAGAAGGAAGACAAGAGAAAAATGAAGTTTATCACATTAACATGCTAAAACCGTATTACAAACGGCCAGAGCTTGTGAACATCTTATGGAGTTTAGATGACAACGAACCTGCGGAAATTGAAGATGATTTTCCGAAGATTGAATCGGATCCTAACATATTCGATTTCAATGAAATAAGGGAGAATAGTGCTTTAGATAAGCTTGTAAATGAAAAACAGCAAGAACAATTGCAGAAAATACTGGTAGAATATGCCAAATTGTTTTCTAACATCCCAGGGAAAACAAACGTCGTCGAACATGACATAGAGCTAATGAACTATAAGCCTTTTCGTATGAAACCCTATCGTATGTCACCTAGACAAAACGAGATATTGCAGTTAGAGATCCAGAAGATGTTGCAATACAAAATCATTGAACCGGGTGAATCAGATTATACATCACCCATGATACTAGTTGAATCCCCTGGACGAGATCCTCGACCTTGTATAGATTACAGGAAAATCAATGAAGTTACTAAAACCCAATACTTTCCATTGCCTAACATAGAGCAAAGAGTCGAAACAGTTGCTGCAGCAAAGTACATTACTTTGTTAGATCTAACGAAAGGATATTGGCAGATTCCTTTAAGTAAGAAGGCCCAGAAAATAGCTGCATTCACAACCAACTTTGGGGTCTACCGTCCGTTGAGAATGCCGTTTGGTCTGAAAAATGCCCCCTATTAT